>JBBIGC010000082.1:19393211-19416925 GCA_037576955.1 Lepidarchus adonis | reverse complement strand
TCATACATTATTAGTAATATCAAAGGGAACTTTTACTTATTTCATTACAATTCAGAGCAAATAGGAAAAGCACTCATGTACATAACAATATCCCTAACTTATTGTGGGTAGTGTATTTAAATGTGTTTGGTGATCTGAAACATTTAAGTGTGACAAACATGGAGAAAAAAGAAATTACACCACTGTATATCAACTATATTAGAAGGATATTCTCTGATGAGATGCAGCTGTGGGTGGCCCCAGCTGAAGGAGCCCTCTAATTGGTCGATTGCTGGCTGGAGGTAAGCCTGGGCGACGGCTGGGTTGGGAAACCCAGTGTGCAGAATCAAATCTCGCAACTTTTTCTTAATTTTTGTATCCTTGGGATTAGTGACCAGCTTCTTCTTCTCCTGAGCCTCACTCCACCACTTGCTGTAGGAGCCAGAGGACAGAAAGTTTCACATTACCAGCACAATAGTTTCTTCACAATGCATTAAAGAGCTGCAGCTGCTGAGCCAGATTAAGAGTCTGATTCGTCCCCAAGCACAAGACCTATCAGGAATTTATCATGATGCATGTGTCACATTTCAATAAAAATCACAACAGTCAGAACATTTAGACCACTGGCAGGTGAAGTGGGATACAGTTGTGAACAATGTGAACCTTTTGGAATTTCAGGGTTTTCTGCATGAATTTTGTCATAAAAGATCTAACTGCTGCTCACCTAGAACACTCCACAAGGCCTGCTGTTCTGGCGAGGCTCTAAGTCCTCAGATCCCCATGCTTCCAGCACATCAACTTCAAGAACTGATTGTTTACTTGCTATCTCATATACAGCGACAAAAACAGTAAGTGAACCTTTTGGAATTTCATGTTTTTCAGCATATATTGGTCATAAAATCATGTGTATTGAAAAATATCATGTGCCTAAAATAATAACAAGAAAAAAAAACAGTAAACCAGTTATTAATTTCAAATGTTTACATACTTTTTCCACTAGCAATTATTTGTTCTCTGGGGTACTCAAAAAAGTTATTATAAGACACATTATGTTTGTCAATACCCTTGACAATGAAGATCAGATCACATTTTATGACAAATTAACGGAGAAAGTCATGAAATTTCAAAAGGTTCACACACTGTTTGTAAATGTAAATTAGGCAGCCAATGAACAGTCAGTTCTTGAAGTTAGGGATCTGAGGGCCTAGAGCATCTCAAGGATAGCAGGTCTTGTGGGGTGTTCGAAGTGATGACTACTTACCTAGTACTAGTACCGACCGAAAATAATCTCGCTGTTGAACTTCCTCATTAGGAATAGTTAGAGAATGTGCACGGTTACATTGTGTCTGCTTGGAACTTTTATATGTTACATATTTTATAAGTGTTCTCAAAATTTTGGGCTAGGTTACTCTGATTACCTTCTATAAAAATCAGCTGCAGCAATAATTCTAACTTTTTTGGCAATGATTCAGTGGTTAGAAGTCTGCCCTTGTGATCAGAGGCTTGCAGGTTCAAGTCCCGGCCCAGGCACCACTGAGGAACCCATGAGCAAGGCCGTACCACTCCACTGCTCCACGGGTGCTGCTTATTGCTGCCCATTGCTCCATGTGTGGATGGGATAAAGGTTCACTGTGGTGCACTTTGTGATGTTTACAATGACAAACCTGAACTGAGTGAGTGGTTCCAGGCCAGGCCCAGGGAACTCGTTGAGTATCTCCATGCCCGTCACATATCCCACCCCTGGGATTCCCTCCGTGTAATCACTCCCCAGCAGATATGCCAGATTGATCAGTTTGGTCCTGTCTAGGCCTACAGAAGGATAACAGAATGCTTTAACAAAAAGAACAAAGCCATTCACTTTAAAGAAAGAACTTCAGGGCCATTACGCAAAACAACCTGGAAACATTTGAACGACCACAATTTGGGGTATGCATCTCATAAAGCACAGGTACAGTTAAAAAGATGACATTTTTACATATAACCACAGGAATAGATTGAGAAAAATTCTAAATTATATAATATTCTCCTTGCCTCAAATATAGCGGATAAACCAAGATTTGCCTGCAGTTCTGCACTTGAGTTTCAAGGCTAATCTATCTAAAGAGTAATGGAAGCTTATACTGCAGTTTCCTGTGGTTTCTGACTATGTACGACATACAGACATGTCTTGGCAACAACAACAACAATAATAAACAGTAATAACACATATTCTTATATAACATCGTTATTATGGTTTTAAAATATTTATGAATTTATTTTAATATATTTATACATTTAATACATTGCACAATATTAATAATAATAATCATCATTATCATCATAAAATTTGTTGTTGTTATTCTTTCAAATAATGTATTACCACTATTACTAATACAATCACATAGCAATTTTCCCAAACCCAGGGTTGCTTTACATAGAGAAGTGAGGGGGGAAATGAATCCTTTAAGGAAGAGGATGACTGAGAGGAAGTCATAGAAGAGAAGAGAAAGATTTTTATCTGATGCTGCATTTCAGGAGGAAAACTGTAAAGTGGACTATTTTTTTAACTAATGGCTGAAGTGGACTGTGCAATCATCAGGTCTCACCAAGCTGGTTCTGAATGTCCAAATACTGGTAGTGCTCCACATATTTGTTGTTGCTGAAGAAGTTTTTATAGACATGGCGTCCTCCGAACAACCAGACGTCACTGTCGTCGGTGATGGTGCCGTGGGTCTGGTCGGTTCGGTCCAGAGCTGCACACTGGGCTTCGGCTTCCATAGGTGCTACCAGGAAGGGCACACCAAACAAGCGCAAAAGCTCCTAGACCAAGAACATTTCTTCATTAATTAGTGGTTTTCATTCAAGTATTCATAAATAAGTGAATTTAACATGGAAAACATGTCTGACGCCTCACTTCTGATTGGAGTTCTAGAACCCACTGCAGAGGAGGAACAGCCCTGAGGTTCACCTACTTGACTGACACCTCACCTGTACACTAGGAAGTGTTGGCCCTCTTGCACCAGGACTCTTGCTAACCTGACCCAAACAACTTCTACCAGCATGGACCACCTCCATGTTCTCCAAGCTCTTTTTAACTGCAAAAGTGAAGCAGTTAAAGTCTACCCATCACCTTTCATTGCACCTGACAGTTACACTTCTGTCTGTAACATTCCGGATCAGGTGAGGCTTTGAATTTCCATCAGCAGGGACAATGAGGTAAAATGGAATTTGATTCACTGTGTGACGGGGACTTAAACATTCTACCAGCTAGAACATATCTGTTGGTGCCTATGGTGGTCACCCACTGCCCACCCCGACCACAAGCATCCACACAGTACCAGTGGAAAGCCACCAGAGATGAAACTAGACCTGTGGTCATTGTCATACATAACAAGTTCATTGTAAGAGAACAGACCACAACAAAGGAAAAAAGTTTCAGAACGAGTACTCGAATAATCACTGCTACCCTTATGGGAACCCATCTGAACTTTCTTTCTGTTCCTGCATAAATATAACTATTTGTATATTTTATAAATGATATAAAAATTATACAAACTACTATAACTGAACAAAAATGTATTAAATAAAACAATCACATTACAGAACTGTGCATGGGTAAATTAGGGTAAGTGTGTGCCTATGGCATTGGGTGTTAATTTAACTTGATATTACATTCTGGTCTTTTTAATCAATGTGAATTCAACTGGGCTTGAGGGGGTGAGTTGTTTTATAAAAAAACAACATCAGGTATTTGTAAAAGTCTGATCTTCAGTACACATGTTCGGGAAGTAAACAACAGAGAGGACCTCAAAAAGTTGCTCAGGCTTATCAGCCTGGAAAAGCTTAGAAATACATTTCTATATAGTTTCCTCCAGTCCATAGTCAATTTATATACAAATAGAGGTATTTCAAGACCATCGTTACACTCCCCGGGAGTGATTGACCTACAAAGACAGCTCAAAGAGCAATGCACAGAAAAGTTTGCAATATTACACAGGGCAGCTTCTTAGCCACTAAAGGCCTCTCTTATGGTGGCTAATGTTCACGAGTTTAGAATAAGAGAAACACTGAACAGTTTGCCTGACAATGTTGACATATCATGTAGAAAATTAAGGGAAGTCTATTGGAAAAGATTTCTGCAAACAAATGTAAGCAAAACAGAACATCTTGAATTAAATGAAAAGTGCAATGTTTGGAGAAAGGAAAGCAGAACATTAACTCATTTGTGGAACATACAGTAGTGGTGGTAGTACCATAGGTTGAGCCCATTTTGCTGGACCTTGCTGGTAGCCTGCTATCTTTGATGGAACCATGAATTTGAACTTAGACCAGAAAATTCTTACGGAAAATGTCAGCACATTGATCTCAAGAGAACGTGGGTCATGCAGCAAGACAACAACCCTAACCATAAGATGTTGAAGGATTAAGTGAATGTCTTGGAATGGTCAAGTGCAGGTCCTGACTTTAACCCTGACCAGGACTGATCAGACTGGTTTCAAGCTAATCAGATGTGTTTACTGCCCTCACCTGGCTCTCCTGGCACATCTGTCCTGTAACTGTAGCGGAGCTGCGCTGTTGTTGTTGCTGTTGCTCATGAAGATTGTTCTGCTCTGCCTGCAGATCTCTCTCCAACTGCACCAGCTCCTCCTACAGGAAACACATGAAGGTTTATATATATAAAGCTGTCTGGTGATGTTTGACAAATGAATAGTTTGAACTATTTTTGGCCTTTTCCATAAGGAGCAGTGTGGAACTCTTGGTATTGCGGCAACTTAGAAAACATGTAATCCTGGATTTGTAGCCGAACCTTAAAGTACAGTAAGATAAAGAATGCATGCTCATGATCTGTAAAAAAGAGCCAAACAGTGCTTACAGTCTGAATTTTAACCATGTTTGCTGAAAAAAATCCAAATACTTAACATCAGACATATCTTCGCTAATAACCACATCTGGGCTAGATGTTCAAAGGTTAGGGATTATCTAAATAACCTAATGAGGGCAAACTGCAACACCCTTCACCCCAATGGGTGTAAATGTAATGGTCACTGTACCATGTCAATGTTGTCCCATTCACTGTTTATAGGGACAGCAGCATCCTTGTGGAGATGTTCTTGCTTCTCTGTTTCACTTTGGTTTAAGGATATGTGAGGACTTGTGTCACTTGAATCTTCCTCTTTGGTCTCATCTTCATTTGGCCCCTTTTCCTCCTCCACCTCCTCCTCCTTCTTACTCACATCTAGTTGTGTGGCCTGACTTGGTACTTGCTCTTCAACTCTGGTTACTGAATGATCTGATACGTCCTCCTCTTCCGACACCTCAATGAAATCTTCTGCCAGAAGAAAAAAATTATTAAAGAGATGTAAGGATGAAAAGAATTGACTCATTAATAAATCAGACTTACTAATACTCAGTCGTTGATATGCATAATAACAACAACAATAATATAACAACAAATAAGTATGAGAAAAAGCAAAACAAAAGAACAAAAGTGGCTCCAACACTGAACCCTGTGGAACTCCCAGTGGAACTACTGTGCTCTCAGACATTTTAATTGAGCAAACTGCCTACTGTCAGTGAGGTAGGAAGAACGTCACAGACCCCAATAGTACTAGCAAGATGTTCTAAAGTATATTACGGAAATATTACTCTAACCCTTTTGTTTTTGTGTGAGCAACAATAAACAATGTGTAATAATTTGCTTGGAGCAAACTTTGAATTCATATTGTGAGGCCTTCATACCTTCAGAACTGTTGTCATCCTCCTCACTCTTTGCCATAATTTGCTCGTTTCCCTCCTCTTTTTGATTTTTGTCTAAGCACATATGGTCAGTAACAGTTTCCAGGCTTCCTTTCTGGAGGAGAATCTTCTCAGGCACCTTGTGTTCCTCAGGTGTCTCTTCTTGGAGTGAAGCATGGTGATGGCTGTGAGGTATATTTACCTGGGAACCAGACATTACTTCTTCATCTGACTCATCTGAGACCGGAAAAACTATTCTTTGGGGATTTCCTAGAGTGTTTTCCTTCTCCTTCGCTTTGTGTTCTTCTCCTTCTATAAACACAGCAGATCTGAAAGCCTTGCTCCTCATTCCAACAACCTTCTCCATGTCCTCCGCTCCAGAACTGGTTGAGTCATCCAGGTGTGTGGTGCCACTTTCTTCCAAGGACCTTTGAATGGCCAGCAAGGTTTGTGGAGAAACTCCACCTCCACCTTCTTCAGTCAATACACCAACTGGGCTTTTTTTTGGATCCTCATCTTCATCGGAGCTTGTGATGACGACATACTTTCTCTGCTGACTTTGGTTCTCTTTAGACACTGGGTCATCCTCCGTCATGGCTCTCTGAATGGCTTGTAAAGTGCGAGGGGACACACCTCCATTCTCATCTTCGTAACTTGCTCTACTTACTTTGACAGTTTTTCTGACGACCCCTTCATCTTCATCAGAGCTGGTGTCCATCATAGCGGCCTGAATGGCCCGAAGCGTTCGTGGAGAAGGGGGTGCTCCATCTGAAGGCTGTTCCTCTACAGAGAGTCTTGATTTTGGGGGTGTAGATGATGAAGAAGTAGAAGATGGGACAATCCCCTCTAGGTTATCATCTGATATTGGGCGCCAAAGGGGCTCAGGTTTTCCTTTGGGCCTCCCCTGTCTCGACCACAGGCCACTGGCCCAAGGAGTTGCAGCTGGCCGGCTTTCTGGAGCCTTGACTGACTTTTGAGGCCCTGTAGATATAGAGCGAACTGTTTAGTTGTGGAAGATTTCTTTTAAGTAAGACTGTAACTCTCTATCAATGTGAACACACCCCATTAAACAAAGGTCACCACAGTCACTTTAACCAATCCACACGTGAAGGAGCCATCAACAGCACCCAGGGACAGTAGCTTGCTCAAGGGTTCCTCAGTGGTATCCGAGTTGGGACATGAACCTGCAACCAGGGTACTAACCACCAAGACACCACTGCCCAACATAAAGGAGGTGCGCCATTCCTGGAGGAACTGCAATACCTGGTTAATGTGTGGAATGGTTTATGGAATCATTTCCATCTCCTTGTTCTAATCTATGTAATATGAGGAGATATTAAACCTATAAGAACAGATACTACATTGATCTTCACTAAATGGTTAACACTGGTCCGCTCAATACGCTTGGAGGAGAACACTAACCACCAATTCTGTTATATGGTGCTGAGCTTATATTCTGTTTTACCAGACAAAGAACCATTATTAATTGTTTAATTTATTAAGGTTTAGGGGTAACCCCAAATTAACTAAGTCTAAACAACAGATTATTTCTTTGTTAAATTTAGTGAACAACCTCCATGTCTTGGTTGACTGACTGAAATTCAAGTGTGGGGACTGTTCTCTCCCCAACAAAGTTGTTTTAGTGCAGGGGTATTCTTTTCTCCATCAGACACTGGTATTCTAACAGCAGCACTCTGACCTTTGATGAGGATGTAGTGTGAGGAGTCCTCTGAGACAAGGCGCTGAGTCTCTATGCTGTGCTCTTCACCATGGCTGTACTGCTCCTCCACAGCTCCACAGCTCCGCTGGCTCATCTCCTTCTCCACTCCCTCTAGACGCTGATTCAGCTTATTCCTTTGTAGGAGCCCAGCCAGTTGGTACTGAGAGAAGTCCCCGGATCTCTGCAAAACACCCAAGGCCTCAGTTAGTAGCAAGCATTGGACCGTAGATACCATACATATTAATAACAGTCACTAATCCAGACACTATCATGAAATATCACTGCTCAAACAACAGGCAGTCACTGTTTCATTTTAACATTAATTCATTTTTATTAACAATTTTAATGCTTAGATACAATAGTGCTTGAAAGTTTGTTAACTCCTTAAATTTTCCAAATTATTTTATATGAAATCCAAACAGTAGATGAAGAAAACCCAGTTAAACCACACCAGAAATACTGTTTTATTTGGTCATGTGTTTAATTTAAAAAATCCAACTAACTAACATAACTGCACGTGGCAAAGATTAGTCAACCTGTGCTTTCAGTATGTTTTGTGACCTCCTTGTGCAACAATAACTGTTACTAAAGGTTTGTGGTAATTGTCTGTGGTAGCCCATTCCTCTATACAGTGCAGCTTGAACTCTTGGATGTTGGTGGGTCTTTATTATTCTTTAACCATTCTTTGGTAGAACCACTTGTGTGATTAGGATGGTTGTCTTGCTGCATGACCAACAGTCTCTTGAGATTCAGTTCAAGAACAGATGCCTTTCCTTTATAATTCTCTGGTTTAGTTCAGAGATCATTGTTCCATCAATGATGACAAACCATCCAGGCCCAGAGGCAGCAAATCAGGCCTAAACTAGAGCACTACCACCACCATGCTTCACAGATGGGATAAGGCTCTTATGATGGAATACAGTGTTTTCTTTCTCTATTTTTCTATTCCATCGCAACAACATTCTTCCAGTGTTCTTCTGGTTTGTCCACATGATCTATAGTAGATATGTTCTTTTTGGAGAGCAGTTTCTTTTTCCTTTCAGTCCTACAGGCTTAATGTGCTTAAAAGTTACCCTGGGCTCCTCTGTAACATCTATGACTACTACACTCCTTGCAGTTAGAGATATCTTTGATGGCTGTCCTCTTCTGGGCAGGGTAAAAATGGTCCTGAATGTCCTTAATTTGTTCTCAATCTGCCTGACTGTTAATTGGTGGAGTCCAGACTCTTTACAAAAGGTCTTTTCCAGCATTGTGAGCACTGACAATAGGATCATCCTAAGGGTTTACTTACTTTACCCCAATAAACACATAAACAACATAATAATTGCTGTGTCATGTGTTTTATTTCATCTACTATTAGAACTACTATGGTATTTATATGATGTTTTAGCGACACAAGAAAATGAAATAGAAAAATTTCACACCATATGTTTTAACATATGTGTCCATACATAGGCCTAAATAAAACATAATTCCAACTGGTTGATATGATTATAAATAAATGGGACACTAATGCAAAACTGCTGCACTGGTCCACAGGCAGTACCTCAGGAGGTTTGTGGTACATTGTACGTCTCCTCTTGGTGAACTCTTTCATCTCTTTTAGGATCTCATGCTTGATCTCCGGGGATAAGAGGGAAAACTCTTCCGAATTTATATCTACGGAATTGGGATTGCCATAGAACTCGTCCTGCAAAGACATGCATATTGCAAAATAAACAATCCTGGCTGAAAGAAGGCTATTAAAATACTTCAATTTAAATGTAAATAAATTCACTATTAAATCTCACCTTAAATCTGAGATACGCTTCAGACATTTCTTCCCCATCTCTGTCCACTTCTTCATCAGAGCTAAGAGGATATAAATAATAATAAAGTAATTACACTCTAAGCACATGCTGTTAAAAACTCAAATACACACCCAGTCCTTGTCTTACCTGCTCCTCTCTGGCTCCTCTGCAGGAGGCAGAGCTGGTAAAACGTACAGGTCGTCCTCTTCATCTCTTCGGACTGAAGAGATACTGGGAACTGGCTCCTGACTGTAAAAAAGTGTATTGTGTTTTATCAATACAGTAGTTTCTCATTTTTCACAGGGGTTATGGTCATTGATTCAACGCCACCCTGCAAAATGCTGTTTAACAGAGTTTAAGCCCTAAATTATCCAATTTTTTGGTTATTTATTTACATTAATTATTATACACACCATTTAAACACATTTTAGACACAAGAAAACATTTGCAAGCATATAGTGAGGTGACAATTGAGTAGAATTTGCAGATATGCAGAAATATCAGGCTGATAGAGAGTACTTTAATGTACTGAATATTAGCCTATGCTTATATTTTCAGTACTGTATGTATTACAGTAGCCAAGCCTATACCTGTACTGTACTTTTCTGCAGACTACTCTAGCTTAGCCTATGCGTTTTCTTATACTATGCTGCAATATACTGTGGAAATCTGCAAAAAAAAAGACATGTTCCAAATAAAGATCTGCAAATAGCCAGGGGGTGTGAAATGTGAACCGTTATATAGTGGGGGACTACTGTACTTACAATACAGGCACTTGTACTACGAACTGACCTGCTGTCCCCCAGTGCAGCTTTGATGGCCTGTCTCTTCAGGAAAGTTCTCAGGAGTTTCTCATTGGTCTGCTTTGATTCACGAGCCACTTCCTCCTTCCTTTGCCTCCTGATGGCCTGTGGGACAACACTTTTTATTAGTCTTTGCTGCATATTGATTTAAAGACTTTCTTTCAAGAAAACTTGGATTTCCATTGCATTTATCTAGTCTTACGTCCTTGCTGTATCATTTCTAAGGATTAAGGAAGGGTAAATAAATCCTGTGCTCAGTTTTTGGAAATCAGATCATTTTCACTTACATTTATGTGAATTCACATGATGAGTGTTATTTTGTGCACTCATACCACTGTAACACTGCTTTTTACATCTAAAACAATCTTAATTTAGATCAGATTTGAGGAAATAAGACATGATTCTCTAGATAAAAGTATGTGATTAATTATTTTTATGACTAGGCAGCTCTACTTCATCTTAAATGTCATATTTTGATTATATTTTAAAGTGTTTTTTGCAGCATAACAATTAATCCTTCTTAATGATATACCGTTTGTCTTTTTGGTTAGTTAAACAATTTCAGCAATTCTGTAATAGAGGCCTTGTTATTTCTAGAATAGTGTTATTTAAATGCATTTGTGTATTTCTCGTACATCTAATCACCTTATTACACAGCTTATACAGCACTGATCTAGCGTTTTCACATAGACAATGTGTGTATCCCTGCCAAATCCTCTGTGCGTCTTTAGTGCAGACTTTACTCACCAGCGTCTGCTTTTTAAGCAGAGGGGCATCCCCATCGTACACAAAGATGGGCTTGATGCGGAAAAAGAGCAGCTTGCACAGGCGATGGAACAGCGTGAGAAGGTGGGCGTTTTGGACGCTGTTGCCGTCCCGATCCCGCACCCCCTTCACGGCCTGGTTGAGCCAGATACTGATATCTGTGGGGTAAGAGGTCAAGAATGCCAAGGACATAGCACTGAACACAGACAAACTGGTTGACTACACAAGTAACCAGGTCCTGATGATGTTCTGTGGGTTCTGTAGTGTTCTCATGCTGATTTCAGATCTGTGATTAGTTTCTTAAGCACATATAGTTGTTTCGATGGAACTGATGATATTGTATGATATTTGGTAGACTCTGACTAAACCAGGGCTGTCCAGCTCCTCTGGAACAACTCTGCGAGAACTTTCTAGACCATAAGTTTCCTGCACACAAGGAAGAAGTTCAGAAGCTGCTTGATTCAGAGCAGAAACTGGGATGTGGCATGTGATTGAACATCCACTTCTTGCTCCCATCTGGAGATCTTTCCAGAAGATCTTGGTACGGTGATTGAGGAGCAAGGAAAACGTTTTCACCAGGACATTTAGTCAATGGAGTGTCGCTACCAATGTTTTTGAAATGAGACTCCAGACTACAGCTGGATGCTGAACAGCCATAATCCAATTACAGGGGAATAAGAAGATCAGACTGTAAGCGTTTTTGAATAAACAAATGTCACCATTTTGTAGATGAACTATGATCCTCTTTGACGTCAAACTGAAGATATTCAACAGTTTACTTCATTGGTGCTGATACATTGTACATGCAAGTACAGTGTAAACTCACATTACTCCACAAAGTAAAACAGTGAAAACAGATCTGAAATCAGCATCAAACACTGTTTTAGGAAAGTAGGGGATGGACCCAAAATAGGTGACACTTATGAGACTTGACGACAATTTACTAGAGGATACTGATACATGAGCCTAAAGGAAAATATCAGTCCAGTTGGTTTCATATAGTTGTAAAGAGTGATTCCTCAGTTTTGCACAATGGTAGTGACAGGGACAGAGCTGGGACAATGCATAACTGCTGCACTGGTCAACAGGCAGAACCTCAGGAGGTTTGTGGTTCATCTGCTCTTTGTAAATTACTGGATCTTTGTAAGGATCTCAGGTGAAAAGCAGGTTTTAATAAAATCGGTGTGAAATTTGTTGGGCAACTGAAGAATGAATAATGGAAAAATTATGATATATCGTTATTGTGATAAACTGTGGCCACAATATGATTTTTTTGAACGTGATATCGTCAGTTCATACATGCATACAGTTCATATCAGCTGATACATGATGTCACAATATGTATTTTTCCAACATCTGATTTAACAAATTTAAAAAGTGCCATATTCTGTAACAAATCTGACTACTTTTATTAAATGTATTTCACACTGTACAATAACTTCTCTTTGAAATTAAACATGCACTTCGACAGTGTTTTTTATAACGATATGCTAAGAAAATCATATTGTGGTCACAATCTGTCACTGTACCTATAAATATCATATCACCCAGCTCTACATATAATAAACACATAGACCAGTGTCAGACCTAGGGGTTGGGGCATTGTGGACTATGTCGTGTCTGGTGTAGGAAAATAGGTGGGTAATACTGGCAAAAAAAGAGGCGGAGAATTGCTTTCTGGGAATTGTAGTCCGTTAGCAGAGAGGGCACGACGCTGGAGGGAAACAAACCTACGAAACCACTCTGTACGGAGTAAAATAATAATAAAAGCCATGGTAACAAACAGCATCGCCGGCAATGCTATCGAGTGAGTCTTTGCTCTGGCTGGTTTTTGAAAAGGTGCATTCACGTCAAGGCTGGAGAGATACCCTGAGAGAAGCAGAAGTAGTAGCGATTTCCCCAAGCTTCTGACGAGATCACAAAGCAAATACGGGAAAGGTAACAAACAGCACTGCTAAATCTGTGATGTATCGCTATGTCATTGTTGTGCGACATGTCGATTATCGCGATATTATTGTTGTCGATGGCCACTTATCGCGTATCATATCCTGTGATTCCCGCACCGAGTCGGACCATTGTCGCCCATTTACAATAGCAGCAGATTTATAACCAAACATGGTGCACAGGAGAGAGAAGTGAGATGATCATGATGCACAGGAGAGAGAAAAGAAGTGAGATGTGCAGGAAGAATACCGATTGCTAGAATCTTCCCCTCCAGTGTTTCCGGGTTGATGGGTTTCCCAGTGCTCTCCAACAGTTTCCACAGCCCGTGAACTCCCATGGCACCTCCAAAACACTTGGAGAAACCCTAAACTACATCAGATAATTAAGCTCAATGCTGGACGTCCTAGTGCGTTACTCGTCTAGAATCCATTATTGATGTTCTGCCTGCGATGTGAACCTTCGTGAGCTTCAGAGCCACGCACAATAAAGATGAATGTTTCTCTTGGGTTATAAAATATAAAACCTGCTACTGGACCTTCGCAAAAAGTGCACCCACAAATGCACTCCTTTCTGTTTGCGTTTCTACACTCAAAGAGTCTCGCGGAAACACTCGCCGTGTACATTAGTTCCGTTTCGAGGCGGATAATGGGGAACTGCGGTTGAGTTGATGACCAAAAGAGAGGTACGTGGCAGGGTTAATTTAAAAATCTAAAGTTGTATTCACATAGCTTAAATACATGTCTTCTCCATGGCCGTATAAAGTGTAAGTGGGAATGTTCTCTTCGTTTTAACGAATATGTTTTTATTTGCCTTTGGAAGAGTCAGCTGCATCGACCGTTCGTGTTATCAGCTAGCGGCTAATGTTACCGCAGCAGGTCATAAAACCGGGCAATAATAATAAAAACATAGAGAGGATTGATAAATATGGTGGTAAAACTTATTGAGGTGTGTATTAACTTCTCATTGAAGTACTCATTTTACATCGTTATCTCGCGAGTTACCTGAATTAACGTGTTTTTATAGTGTTTAGCTAGTTAGCGCGATAGCCGAGCTGCTAGTCGCTTTTGTTTTTATGTATCGTATTTAGAAATTAGCAGTGTGTCTTTACCTACACAACACAGTCCACACTTAAAATGAGTTTTTATGCTTTAAAAGGTACAATATTTAAAACGTAAATTTAAATGTGAGGGCCACTATCTATGCTGTGTATTCATATTGTTAGATTGTTGCTATTATTATTACATTCGTTTTGCAGCGTTACTTTTACCCCACCCTGTCAAGTTAATCACAATTTAAAGTTTTTGTTTTTCTCTTAACATACTTCTGCCAGTACTACAGTTAATTGTCTGGCTTAATTTTTACATTACAGCCGAGTTGTTGAGTACGGATGTTTACTGAGTACACTGAACTGAAGTGTTTTTCTACCAAGGTATAAAGGAAAAGTTACAGACTGAAACTCTTTACTCTGCTGCTCTTCAGGATCATCTTCAGCCATGTCTGTTGAAGTAGCCATGAAAGGTATCTAATCTTTTCTACAATCTCAGTTTTTGTGTGTTTTCTTGGCTGATCTATCAAACATCTAATCAGCCAATCGTACACATTCATCAGATTGACTTGATCAAAGGTTTTCTCTCCCTTTCTTGCCTTCAGACTTGTCCATCGTGTCTGTCCGTGGTCCTGGCGATGGCATGGAGACAGACAAACCTGTAGTGGCCCCAGAGATCTTATTGGAGTCCCCATGTTTGAAGGTAGCTTCTCCAAAGCAGGTCCCCAAGACTGCTCCACCATCACCACACTCTCCAGGAGTGCTCCACCTGGGAAAGGTGAACAGGGATGCCTGCACTGAGGTGGAGGCCGTGAGGATCTTGGTGCCCCGCGCTGCCATCACCCGATGTGGCAGAATCGGGGCTCATGAGGGCAAAGGAGATGAAAAAGGCTGTTCCCAGCATTGTGAGGACCCACCACCCTCTCCCTCCCCAGAGCCTCAGGACTACAGGAGTGCCCTGGAGAAGCTCCAGAACTCTGAGCGAAGGCTGCTGCAGGACAAAGAAGGCCTCTCCAATCAGCTGCGTGTTCAGACCGAGGTGAGGGCTTACTGTTCAGTGAGGAGAGAAGAGAATCTCTGTCGGACTGTACGAAATGAACACAATTCAGGCTTCAGTTCAGAGAAATTTTTCAAGAATGTAATTTTAACTGCTGGCTGTAGCTTTGAGTGATGAGTTATATTTTTAAAATCCTTAAATGTGATGTGTGGAAATACTGCAGATGGGCTGTGAACAGTCATTTACATTTTTTTTATTTACAGTTTCTATTTTATTTAATCATTTACTCATATGATTACATAAAAGTAATAAAACAAAGCAATGGTATGTAAATATAAGTGGGGATACTGGACTCTGTAGATCTAAATCATAGGTATGTTATTGGGCTGTTTGTAATGGCTGCTCTAGGCTGTTTAAATAGATACAGCCTAAAAATAGATTTTACATGAACTGTGATTGAACAAATTATTTTTAGTTATTTAAAATGAATGCTGGTTTATGTGCAAAATAATCCCCAGCTCAAACTGTTAGTCTCCATATATGGAGTTGTTTTTCTTTGTGTACTGTGGCTGATGTGAAGCTGTTGGGCATAATCATAGATATTGGTGCAATCTGACAATAAACCGAGTTCTGCTAATACACTCCTTGGGTTTTGAGTGTCTGAGATCCCGTTCCTGGTGAAGGTGCTGAGGGTGCCAGAGGTTCTCAAGGATAAATCTTCACAGCTCAGACGACTCTAACTTTATGCAGTCCACCAGGCCAGTGTTAGCCAGTTCATGATCAGCACCTCATTATCTTCATGTGCAGATAAACCGGGAGCTGAAAAAGCTGCTGGTGGCCTCCGTAGGTGACGACCTGCAGTACCACTTTGAGCGACTGGCAAGAGAGAAGAACCAGCTAATACTGGAGAACGAGGTGCTGGGCCGTAACCTCGCCCACACCGCTGAGCAGCTGGAGCGCATGAGTATTCAGTGCGATGTCTGGAGGAGCAAGTTTCTCGCCAGTCGGTGAGTTTCATATTTCATCTGCAGACAACTTTTAACAACAGCTGCGTTAAGCTTCTACATACACAACTATGTGGCATACAGAGGTGGCATGTTGCCATGGTTTTCTTTTTGTGATACTGATCTTTTTCACTAATTACCGAGCTTTAAAATGCATTTATGGTAGCCATTTTAAATATTGAATACAAAAAGTTCTGTTCAACAAAAAAGCAGAAATATTACAGACAATGCAAAGAGTAATAATAAATACAAATGTGTTTCTCACACCGCAGTGCCTAATGAAGCATGAAATTTAAAAAATCCTGACAATTTCACAATCTACACCTCTACATGTAGCTACTGCTATAATTTCACTTCTGTTGTGCCACAAGCGATTCTGTGATATTTCTGGCCTAACTGCCATCTGTGTATATTAAATCTAGCGTCATGGCAGAGGAGTTGACGAACGCCAGAGCTGCTCTCCAGCGGCAGACCAGAGAGGCCCAGAGCGCCATTCAGGACCTGTTGCTTGAGAGGGAGGACTTCTCCAGAGATATGATGCACACACACAGGTAAGACTGAAGAAGGATGCACTTAAATAATTATTTCAGTGGAGATCAACATGGAGACAGACAATCATTCACACACACACACACACACACACTCATACCTCTGGGCAATTTATAGCAGCCATTTGACCTAAACCACAAGCCTTAGGACAGTGAAAGGGAGGAAACCCATGCAAACCCTCCACACAGAAAGACACCTGGTCTGGAGGCAGAATAACATTCAGCAGAGCTGATCAGATCATCTCCCTTTATGTTGTGTGTTTGGCAGATCTCTGGAGCAGCTGCTTGTTTCCCTGCAGTGGGGCAGACAGCAAACCTATTACCCCAGCGCTCAGCCTCTCAGCACTGGAGAATTGGCTGTAGCCAATCACAAGCTTGCTGACGCCATCAACTCCCATCTTCTGGGAAATGTGGGCAGAAGCACCAGAAGCACCACCACGAAAAGCAGCCAGACTTCAGAACTCTGCAACACACCAGCCGAGAAGATGGCAGAGAAGGTATGGGAATCGCCTGCAAAACATTCGATTTTTCTGATTCCTTTGGTTTTCTGGACAGATTTGAACAGATTGTTTATGTTGTGATGAATTTTGACAATATAACATTTCATAATGTAACTTTTTTTTTTTGGTCTTAGTCACCAATACTTTCTAACCACAGTAACAATACATGATATTATTTTCATCCAAACACATTTTCTTCTTCACATCGATCCCATTTAGGTTCTCCGGAATCTGGACCCCATAACGTGCACCGACAACAAAGGCGACCTTGCTCCTTCTCCAACTGAAACGTCTCCGTTCCTGCCCAACAAGAAAAGCATTGGACGTTTCCACCCCTACACTCGATATGAGAACATCACCTTCAACTGCTGTGAACGCTGCTCTGGGGAGCTTCTGGTGCTCTAAGACCCACAGATTTGTTCCATCCTTTCCCCAACATCCACCATGTTTAATGTGCTATTTATTCAGTGAACAGTGATGGTCGAAAGAGACCGTAAAGACAATAGGGCTGATTAACAAATAATAATACCTGGTTGTCTTGATCAGTATTTCAGGTCAAATAAGACCAAACACACCATCTCTATTTGTGATACCAAAGAGAGCACACATGACTTTGCTTCTCTGTAACTGTTTGTCTAATTATTGATTAGTATTGTCAGTAATCTCAAGGCAGAGTGTCCTTTGCCTTCTCCTCACACAGGAAACCCAGGAATGAGAGAAAAGATGCTTTCAAACTGAACTGATGAATTCTAGCAGCTTGACTACGCATCGTGCGATGGCTCTGAAGAGTCGCTTTTCGATTTATAGAATTTCATGACCTTTTATGAATAGAGCAGCAGAGCAGACGTACCCTCACATATGGGGGATGTGTAGACGTCCAGCCTGTAATTACGCAGTATTTGCAAAAGTGGTGCATAGAAGTGTGAATGCACTGAAAAGAGACTGTTTTATAATTATATATGTGTGTGTATTGCTGTATGTGTGGTGCCTACGCTTTAAGGATCTCACTGTAAGGTGCGAAAGCAGCAGTTTTCATTTCTACTGAAATGGATTTCAGTGTAAATGTTTTCAGATGTTTCAAGAAAATGTTCTGTATTAAAAACTCATTCTCTGCATTGACCAAAATAAAACTGAAGCTTTATGTAAAAACTTTGTGAATTCACTTTTCAAACACTTCTGGTTCCTATCACCACGAGGACGAAACCGTCCACATCACACTTAACTAGGGCTGTAAATCACAAGTGTCAATTCCAAATCAATTTAATCAACACTGATCTTTTTTGCTACCTTAAAATAGAGCCAGGCAACGTGGTGATATTTATCGTTATAAGATGTGGCCATAGATTGATTTTCTGATCATTAGTCGCTCTTCTATGAACTGACGATACTGGTGTGTGAGAAACGTTGAATAAAGTTCAATTCTACTCCTAAGAAAAGGCTTTTTCCATTAAATACAGTTTAACAGACCATGGAAAAATGTTTATCCGGGTATATCGATTATCTGGAATTTTTCACAATACATTGGTATTTTTGCAGTGATTTGGCTCGATACTAGGGTCTGTATGAAAGACATTTCTGCTACAACTTTAGCATGTAGATGATAATTTTAACATCTCAGTAAAAATAGCAGAACATTAGTTGTGGAATGAGCACATTGATCTTCATGCATCAGATTGATGCAAAGATACATTGTTACACCTTTAATCTTAATCGTTCTGTACAAATTGTGAGTCTGAAATGGAACAAACCAGCACTGGATATTGTAAATAGATTTTTACTCAGCAAATTACAAGGCATTTTTGGAAAAGTATTAGACCAACAATGGCGTTCCCATTGTAAATGGAACGTTATTAATATAGCTGAGTGATATGGCAGAAATATATCCTGATACTTTGAGATATTCTCTCGCTTCACTTTGTCACAATATTTTTTTCCAGTGTTTAAGCACTGACGATATTCTGGAAAGATCATATCGTGGCCACAATTTACCATGATAATGATAAATACTGTCATATCGCCCAGCTCTACAATGTAACCACCGTTTATATTACGCTTAACTGAGGACAGATAGTCAGGAGGTTATTCTTCGTCCCACCAATTTTTTTTGCGTTCCTCTATTTTGCTCTTTAGCGCAGTGCGTAATCTGGTTGGTCCCGAGCTGTGCTCTGATCCACAAGACGCTTTCTCTGGAGCTGGTCTTCTCGGTCTCTGTTTGTTCACAAACCGCTGGACACTTCCTGCCTCCGGGTCTCGACATGTAGTTCTGATTGCTGCTCTGCTCTGGACGTTCTCCTGTCTTTGCTGATGGAAGCCCATGTGTTTTCTCTTGGGCACAAACTCCAGAGCCTTCTCCCAGCTGCCGGTGTCCTTGACGTTCAGCAAGATCCGGATCATCTGGTCCAGGGTCAGGTTCTTGGCACCGCTCTCCCAATGCAGGAACTCGTCCAGAGGCAAACGGGCAGTGGCCAACTTGAGGCGCTTGGCGTTGGCCATAGAGACTCCGGCCTGGATGGAGCGGTCCACCATGGCTCCGACAACGTACACCTTGCTGGGGTCGAAGGTGCGGAGAACATTGGGGGAGTCTGCAGTGAGGTAGACGAGGCTATGGTGGGGAAATATGTCAATGTGGCGCTGGCTGCTGGCGGTGATCAGGAGGCGCTCCCAGGTCTCCTGGCCGTAGCGCTTCAGGAGTTCTCTGTGGTACGCGCCATCGGGCTGCAGGTTGCAGAAGTGCAGGTGGAAGGGGTCTAGAGCTCGCCGGTTCCAACCTTCAGTCTCTAAAAGCTGTGAGACCGTGTTTTCCATCTCTTGCCTGGACATGTGCTGCTCGTAGCTCATGTCGAACACCAGCGGCTGGCCAAACCGCATGGCCTGTACCGCCCTCCAGCCCAATATTTTGTCCATAGAGCGAGACCAGAACTGCAACAGATAGGTGTTCTTCAGTTTGGGTTCTCCTTCCTCCTCTCCATCCAGCCCTTCATGCTCTCCATCTGCTCGTTCCACCTCCTTCTCAGCCATTCTCGCAACCCGCTTCTTCTCCTTTTTTTCCTTGTTGGCCTTCTTGTGGCCCTCCTTGAGAGCCAAGTACTTCAGGTACTTCTTCTTGGAGGATTTGGTGGTGAGCTCAGCCAGCGTTTCCAGCTGCTCTTCTGTAACATTTTCAGGAACAAGCTTGCCAGCCAGGCGCCACATCTCCACCAGCCTGCGGCTTGCCTCCAGTGGAGTGAGCTCTTCCTCCAGCCCAGTGGTGGATTCCTGCTCGGGTTTCTCCTCCTGCAAAGCTTGTGATCGCATCACCGACTTCCATACATCCAAGTCCAGCTGATGCTTTATGTCCTCATCCTGAGGCTGAGGTGCATCTTTCCACAGGGCCCAGCTGGTGCTCAAAGCTCGCCGTACAGTAACATTTGAGGAGAAAGTGGAAGTCAAACTAGCAGAACGAGATGTAGTTGCTGTAATAGGCAGGGGACAACAGCAGCACCTCCTCAGCACGTCCACAGCATGGCCCTCACAGCACCTCCTTCTCAGCGCTCCCACAGCATGACCCTCACTGCATCTCCTCCTCAGCACGCGCACAGCATGACACCTGACCAACAGCATGGCCCTCACAGTAGCAGTTAGCTATCGTGCTAACATCACAGAATCAGATAACATAACGGGTGATTATTGACGAGCGGATGCAAACCGATAAACCCGATGAGCACTCGGTGTCACCTGATAACGCACAAGTTCAGTTCAGTCAATGCATCACGGACAAAACCTCTAGCGTAGACTCCGTCGCCTCGTAGGTCACGTTGATGGTGAGTGCACCAGTTATTACCGTGGTAATGAAACACAAACGCACACAAACGTTCCGTGAAATAAAGAGTCTCCTTTTTAATGTAAGAAGTTCTACTTTTAGTACAATTGTATACTAGTTTTCAATAAACATCAATTAAACTTTACTTCCTGACTTATGTTTTTATATTTTTATAACTTATTGATTCTTTTTAATACAGTTTTTGTCTCTTTTCATATCGTACAATTATTATTATTATTATTATTATTTTTACATTTCTTTTTATTTTTTGTATTACTTAACTAAATTTAATTTCTTCTGTCTTTAGTATTTTTTATTCCCTTTAATTAATTTTGCACAGTTGCAAGTATGTTCAGGTCACATTTCACTATTTGTATTGCAATGCATGAAACAAATCGTTTTAATGAAATGTAAAAACTACTTTTCATATCTTAAGTCTTTCAGACACTAACAACAATATCGATAACAGTCATTAGGATTATTTACAGAAAACATATTGCCAAAATTAATGTTTTCCAGGTTTTCACTATTTTGCACATTCAATTGTATGTAGTACTTGACCAAATTATGTTACACAGAAAAAATAAATCTTCATATTCAATGCCCAATAAAAACTTAATTATATAATGTAAATGTTAAAATCATTATGAATAAATTCTGTGGTAGTATTCAAGTGTGCTCTTAAAGTACAAATAGATTTTTAAAATAATAAATTTTGTCTGTGTATCACAAAGGACCAGTTTATGTCAGTGGGGATCTTAAATGCTGATGCTAGAAGGGATTTACTAGATACATTTATTTAGACTAGCTTGTAAGAAAGCTTCTTAAACAGCTCTGGGTCGGTGTTCCCTTTTCCAAGCTCCCCCAATTACCTGACCGTAAAGAACTAAAATTTCTCCAAAACGGACTACAGAGTATGTCGCGCCGATGACGTCACATATACAAATTCAATGATGCGGAAGTACACTGAATCGTGGCCTTTGTAGTTTAATTGGATCTCAACTCTCAGACGTATAGAATAGCGAACATATATTCTATTATACTGTATTCGCAGTTCTTGATTTTGTATTGGTTCAAAACTGTTTCACGATAGCGCTTCCTTCCTATCAGTTATAAAAATGATCTAAATACAACATAAAAGAAAAACCTGAATAGCGGAAATTACGTAAGTTACTGCGCGACGATGTTTCTGATTGAACTCAGGTAACGACAGGGTGTCAACATGAGCTTTTTTCTCCCTAAATTGTCAAGTAAAAAAGATGTGGATGAAGCCATCAAAACCGTCGCAGAAAAAGTTCTGGTGCTGCGATTCGGTAGAGATGACGATTCTGTTTGCATGCTGCTGGACGAAATTGTAAGTTTCTCATTAGCTTTGTTTACTTAGGTTAGCGCCTGTGTTCTCTTTCTGAAATTTGTTTAAAATGGAAATACAATTATTCATCAGCAGTGAAACAGCCATGTTTTTTGCAATTCCGGGAGATGTGGATATGGACTTGACTAGGGCCGCTTGATATGGACAGAATATGAGCATTTTGATTGATACAGCTGCATACTGTGATTGATGTTTAAAAGGTTCTTGTTTCATTTCTCTAATGAAAAAGGCTTTAAATATTGTTAAAGCTTCACTTTCCCATTCATATATTCCATATATACAAACTAAGCTTTAAAACTGACGGTTTTAAAATAATACTTTTTGTGATGTCACAAAACCAACACATTTAAATACATCCTTCAATATGACGTTCTAAGAAGCGCTGTGATTGGTTAGAGGCTTATTTACATATCAATATCTTTACTGCAGAGGCTGATATCGCGATAAGGATTAAGAGGCAACATATTGTGCAGCCCTAGACTTTTTTTGTGACCTTTGACCTTTAGTAATAAAATATTCAGATTCTAATCTGTTTGCATGTGAGAGTTCATGGAAATGTAGCGGATGGTGTGAAATTTTATATTTCATAGTGACTGCATCAGACCCCAGTGTTTGCACCAGTGCCCATTTTAAAGTATCAAACAGGATCGGATCGCTGGCTAAAATAATCCGTATAGGATTGAATTGTGATGAACCTCCTGATTTACAACTTTAGAACAAACTGAAGCTGGGCAAAATGAATTTATTTATTGTTACCATGATAAATTGTAGTCACAATATGATTTTCTGAGCAGACTGTGATTTTGTCAGTACTTGTTTCATTTCAGAGCATCATTTTTCTTGCTTAAGTGAACTTAATGTATGAGAAACACAATAATTTTTTCTCATACTTTTATATAAAAAAAGATGTGACATCATGTATTTGAAAAATTTCTCAAAGTATTGGGATACAATATTTTGCCATATTGCCTACCTCTGGAATAAACTGGAAAAACTATGATAGTCATGACCTGCAACTGATGTGTTAAATTAAATTAAAGCACTTTGCTCATCTTTACTGCAGCTGTCGAAAACCTCCCATGACCTGAAGAACATGACTTCCATCTATCTGGTGGATGTGGATAAAGTACCAGTTTACACCCGATACTTTGACATCAGTTTTATTCCCTCAACGGTCTTCTTCTTCAACGGGCAGCACATGAAGGTTGATTATGGGTGAGTGTGTGGAACTCGTATTAGGCCCAGCTGTAACATTTAAGACCACATTCCTAATATGGAGTAGGTCCCCCTCGTGATCAGCCATAACATTAAGACCAGCTACCTAAAGTGAGCAAGTCCCCCTCACTCTGATTGTGGAGGTGCACATTTTGTACAACAGGAGATCCTCTTTGGAATCAGACCTCACTCCTCATATGTGTCAGAGACCTTGGGTGCTCATGACCCACTTGTCTTTCCTTAGATCACTTTTGGTACTAACTACAGCAGACCTGAAATACTCCTCAAGACCTGCTGTTCTGGAAATGCTCCACCTGGAGCTTCCAGCACGTCAACTTTAAGAACAGACTGTCCAATTGCTGCATAATATATACCACCCCCCTAACATATGCCACTGTAATGAAATGAGTAGATACTCACTTCACTTCACCTGGCAGTGGTCTTACAGGTCCTTCTCAAAAAATTAGCATATTGTGATAAAGTTCATTATTTTCTGCAATGTACTGATAAACATTAGA
>JBBIGC010000082.1:19355423-19372175 GCA_037576955.1 Lepidarchus adonis | reverse complement strand
CCCCTCCCTCCCCCCCCCCCTTCCCCAAACACAGTAACAATTTACACCCTGAAGGAGGAGATAATGGGACCTGGAGAAGAAATAAGCTGAAGTGAGTGAATTAAATGAAAGCGAAGACCAAGGAAACAGTGGGAAAGAGCAGCTAATGCATGAAGAAAGGGCAAAAGGATTGGAAAACAGATAGAAGAGAGGATTAGTGATAAAGCAGCAGAGAGAGAGCTGGATCAGGGCTCTAATTAAAGACGTGCTTAATGACAGACTAGCTGCATAAGAGTGGGGAGGGAGGAAGGAAGAGAGGGAGAGCGAGTGAGAGAGAGAGGGACAGAGACTATGAGTCAAGGGCTCACAGATGGTCAAATGACGCACAGGGACACAAACACTGTACACACACTGGAGGAGGATCAGAGGTGGGGTCAGAGAGGGACAACATGTGACTATTATAAATTTGCTGCTCAAGTGGCAGCCCACAGGAGGAGAGATGCAGCACTCACCCACTTGATCCTGGATGTCATCCACAACACCTGGAACCTTGTAGAGAAGCCCCAGAGACTGGTTCATTCTCTCCTCAATCACACGCAGGTGGGTCAAAACCTGCAGCAGAGGTCAAAGGCCATGGTGTCTGAGGCTGTGATCCCTTTATCTCTTAAGGCAGGTTCACACATGGGGTCTGAGATACGTGAGCGTGTAAGGAGCCTTTTACAGAACATTTACACAAGGTGAAGGCACCAATTTAAGGGCTCTTTGCAGAAACTTAACTTCATGTGGTTTCTTAAGCTTTAAAAAGATTCTTTGCACAATATACGTTTGTATAGACAAAAGTAAAAGTAGTTTTCTCAGTACTTTCATGCTGAGCAAAGCTCACTCACTCTCCAACTGCTTTTCCATTTATAGCTGCTCTGTAGCTGTTCTGATAGCTGTTCTGCTGCCCCACATGTGGATGGGATAAAGGTCCCATTGCACTGTGGTGCCCTTTGTGTGATCGCAATCACAAATGGCCACTTTCGCATCACTTCAGTATAAGAAAACGCAGACAGGACATAGCCTTAATACAGTAATAGTTGCTGGGGCCATCAGCAACAATATCAGCCATATTTGCTCTGTGACATTCCTAGACTTCACTGGCCATATATTTCATCCAACATTTTAATGAGAAAAAAAAACCCAACCTTCTGAAGCTGTAATAAACACCATAAATAATAAATAACATCATCATTACGAAGCGCTGCATTCTGTACCTGACATGATGGACACAATCTGCTTTACACAAGCAGATTTCAGTGCTTTTAGGATACCATCACTCAGTTTTCCTTGGTTTGCTTACAACACATTTTACGGCATTAATCGACTTACAGTATCTCACAAAAGTGAGGACACCCCTCATTTTTGTAAATATTTTTTTATTACACTGAAGATATGACACTTTGATCCAATGTAATGTAGTCAGTGTACAGCTTGTATAACAGTGTAAATTTACTGTCCCCTCAAAATAAACACACAGCCATTAATGGATAAACTGCTGGCAACAAAAGTGAGTACACCCCTAAATGAAAATGTCCAAATTGTGCCCAATTGGCAATTTTCCCTCCCATGTTCCACTCAGAACAAACCTCACTGTGGTTGAAGTTGAGTGGACATGCTCAATATCATATCAATAGGTTGTCTTTTGAAAATAGATCAAATTGGTCTGCATGGCTGTGGTCTCAGAAAGAAGCCTCTTCTAAAGATGATGAAAGCAAGAAAGCTTGGAAACTGTTTGCTGAAGACAAGCAGACTAAGGACATGAATTACTGAAACCATGTCCTGTGATCTGACGAGACCAAGATAATCTTAATTGGTTCACATGGTGGCAAGCATGTGGTGGCAACCATGTGAGGAGGACAAAGACAAGTGTGTCTTGCTTACAGTCAAGCATGGTGGCGGGAGTGTCATAGATTGGGGCTGCATGAGTGTTGATGGCATTGGGAAGCGGCAGTTCATTGAGGGAACCATGAATGTCAACATGTACTGTGACATACAATACTAAAGCAGAGCATGATCTCCTCCCTTTGGAAACTGGGCCACAGGGCATTATTCCAACATGATTATGACCCCAAACACACCTCAAAGACACTGCCTTTCTAAAGAAACCTTTAAAGAAAAAGGCAAACTCTATTGCGCATCTGTGGGGCATTCTCAAATGGAAGGTGGAGAAGCACAAGGTCTCTAGCATACACCAGCTCTGTGATGTCGTCATGGAGGAGTGGAGGAGGACTCCAGTGGCAACCTGTGAAGATCTAGTGGACTTTCAGGATTCCAAAATAATGGTGGCGACAAAAAATTTACAGTTTGGGCACAATTTGCACATTTTCTCTTAGGGGTGTACTCACTTTTGTTTCCAGCAGTTTATATACATTAATGGTGGTGTTTATTTTGAAGGGACAACAAATTTACACTGTTATACAAGCTGTACTCTGACTACTTTACATTGCACCATATCAGAGTCGATATCGATGTCTTTTTTTTTTTTTTTTTTGCAAATCCTTCCCAAATATCGGTTATCATCCACCCATTAACAAGCAGTAATCAGTATCATCCCTGAAAACCCAAGATCGGTCAGCATCTACTATCATGTTTGCCCAGCAGTACTTCCACAGGTAATGGGGTTTTGATTCTGTCAAATTGTGCAAAATAAACTACAGGTTAACCTGGTTAATAAAAACACTGAAGCTTGAAAACTGTTGGCATAAACATTAGTGAAATTAAATGGAAAAAAGCCTTGGAAGCAACTACAACTAGTGCACACTACACCAGAAGTACTTATCACATTGGGATACCAGCTGAAAGAACCAGTGCGTTGTACCTGGGGACGAATCTGGGCAGCCTTCTTGGGGTCCACCACACGCACATGCTCAAAATGTTTCAGGGTGTGCTGCCGGTCCTTCTGCTCAGCACGCACATACTTCTTCAGCAGACTGAACACATGACGTGGCTACAGAGAGGAGGATAGAACGAGAGAGAGAGAAGTAGTAGTTATTCTTCTTGGAGGAGAACGCTGAACAAATGGCCAGCAATTATTTGTCAACCTGTCACTGCCTGAGGGACTCAAAGTCAGTGCTGGATGTGATAAGATGGAGTAAGACATGGAGCCATATGGCAAGCCTTCATGTTATAAATATGTATTATGCTAATGTGAATGTTCTGCCAATGGGTGTAACATGGCTGAACGTGCTGGGTAGAAGTTTTCCTGCTTGGAGACTGTAATGAACATTTCACAGCCAAAGGCAGAAGAGAAGATACAATGCCAACATGGTGATGAAGCCTAAGATTACATAGGCAAACAGATAAAAGGTATTTAAGTGCCCATGTCCTAAGTTATTGGGGGTGCAACAATTATTCTTAATTGAACAACTCCTATTTAATTTTCAGAATTAAACAGGCTGCATTTGCTACTGTTACTTTTATAAGCAGTCTGGGCTAAAACATTACAGGAGCATAACTTGACACACACACACACACACACACACACACATATATACACACATATACATATACACAAATATATACACAAAATCATACTCTATCCCGAAGAGGAAATTATACTCTGCATTTCTTCCATCCGAGGAAGTGCGCACACACACCCTGAGCAGTGGGAGTGGAGCAGCAGGGAGTTAGGTGCCTTGCAACTCACAATCCTAAGGTCACAAACCCATTTCTGCTGCTGGACAGTGGGAGGAAACGGGAGCACCCAGACGAAGCCCACGCAAACACAGGGGTGCTTGTATAAACCACACAGAAAGACACCTGTGGCCGACCCAGGGATCGAATCCTGGACCTTCTTACTCTGTGCTGCCCCCTACTGCGACATGATTTAACCATTTGATTATAACCACCTGCCTAATACTGTGCAGCAAAAACAGCTCTGATTGATAGAAACTAGATAACTGATGCTATTTATTGGTTATAATTTAATAGCCGATTGTTGTATGTAAATGTGTTCATGTTTGTTACATCCCAAAAACGCATTCAAAACAGAGAAAACCACATTTTTATTATACATCAAACCCATTAAAAAGGCAGGAAATGTTTTCTATGAATGAGAGAATTTATGAAAAATTATGTGACATGATCTGCACCTTTACTTTTTCAACATTAATGACTATTAATTTCCCCGGTTTAAACGGTCACGTCATCGAGTGTTAGAACATGAGGTGTTGGAAGCAGGAGGCCTGGAATAATCTAATTTTCTTTGTTCTCAGTTCCACTCCTGTGCCTCTGTGACGACCCTTAACTAGAACAGTCAAGAAAATGGAAAGAAGGAAGATGGGGGGAGGGGGTAGAGAGGTGTCAGGAACGCAGTGAAGCAGAAAGCAAGTGAATGTGTGGAGGGCGAAAAGAAGGGCACAGATGGTGAGGGCCTACCAATGGGCATCAGACGTGTCCATATGATTTTTGTGTGTAATGGGACATGTGGGCTTAATTTCATTATTTTTATACCATTAGGACCACTAGGAAGAAAAGACAGTTTACCCGTGGCTGGTCAGCCTGCAGGGCGGTGAGGAAGCTCTCCAGTGCAAGGCGACGGCGGTCGTTGAGCAGAGCCTCCACACGAGCCATGTGTGTCTCCACGAGCTGCTGCCTCTCACTGGCTGCCTCCTGTTCAAGCGCCTCCACCTTCTCCTGGAAGTGCTGCTCAAGCAGAGAATAGGAAAAAAGAACAATAGAGTTAAATAAACAAGAAATAGCAGAGACGAGAAGCAGAAAGACCAGAGAAACTGAAACACACACAACTGTGGGTGATGTTAACTAAGGATTGCAGAAGAGAGGTGACAGTATAGAAAAGAAAATGTAATAAAAGCAACATTTTTAGTAAAAGTAAAAAACTGAAGCAAAATCTTCACAAAAAACATGGGGATCGAGAAAGTCCGACTGTCTCTGGTGGAAAATTCCATGCTAGACGGGTGTAACACACCTGGATGACTGCTTTCTTGTCGGCACGTGGCAGACTCTTTGACTGTCTTTCTGCCTCCTCCCACTCCCTCATCACCTACAAAACGTTAAGAACAGAAAGCAGTTTACACGTTCAGCCTGCGGCAGCATTTTCACCTTCCTGTTTCATTAAACAATTTACTGTATGACTAAGTGAACGCTGTACTGCATGATTAACTACTGCCCTGAGGGAGATTTCTACAGTTCAGATGACTTCAACTGGCCTATGAGTGCTCCACCCACAAACAAATTTAGAAACTGTAGTGAGACTGAATTGACTAAATTTTGACTAAATTTAGTACAGTAATTCATAATCAAACATGACGGTGTTGTTGTGAACTCAACCAATCACTCACAGTGCACCTTAGGAAACCTTAGCATTTAACCCATCCACATGTGGAGCAGTGGGCAGCTATCAGCAGCACCCGGGGAGCAGTGTAGTGGAATGGTACATTGCTCAGGGGTTCATTGGAACCTGGGCTGGGATTTGAACCTTTAACCTTCTGTTCACTTTCAGATACAATCAGACTGTCTCGATAGATCAGATTTTGCTTTGTCAAATTATCAAGCTAAAGTAAGCACAGTGACAATCACCCAGTTTTGATGAACAGCCTTCTAAACTGAAAATTGGCATTCCAGCCATGGTGAGACTAAACTCGAAGCTCAATTTTTTTAAAAAAAGAGAAAAAACTAAAACACATGTCAGGATGTCAGTTTAAAAGCTGTGCATATGATATTATTATATAATTAGGCTTCATTCACCCTCTGCTGTTGGGAAGAAATTTTTGTATCATGTTCATGTTATCCAGTGTCCGGGAGAAGATCTCTAGACGTACTCAAGAGCACAATTACATGTTGCCATGTTTGTGCAAAATAATTGGTTACAAATTTGGTTTTGATGATGACGCTAGGTCAAACTAAATTAAAGTCAGGGCTAGTGGTACAGGCACAAATCAGCAGAAATTAAACTTCAGCTGTATAATATAGAGCTCACCTCCACCTCTCTCTGAGACTGTAACTACAGCTGTGTTATGTAGAGCTGATATAGAGCTCACCTCCACCTCTCTCTGACAGTGACTACAGCTACGTTAAGTAGAGCTGATATAGAGCTCACCTCCACCTCTCTCTGACACTGTGACTACAGCTACGTTAAGTAGAGCTGATATAGAGCTCACCTCCAGCTCTATATGAGACAGACTACAGCTGTGTTATGTAGAGCTGATATAGAGCTCACCTCCAGCTCTCTCTGAGACTGTGACTACAGCTGTGTTATGTAAAGCAGAAATAGAGCTCAACTCCAGCTCTCCCCAAGACTGTGACTACAGCTGCGTTATGTAGAGTTAATATCGATTTTAAAAGCTATTTCTATATCTGCTTGAAAAAGGAGGTGGTCTTGGAAACATGGGCATGACAGGATGTAATTTGACGATGTGGTCTTGGGCTCTATCAGTGAGAGTGTGAACACCCAGGTCGCTGACTAGTCGTATGGTTGTGTGCGAAACTCTCCATTACAGAAACACAAGTTGTCTAGCGTAAACACTGTAGAGACTGCAGCAACGTCTACAATCTCATCATCTTTGGTGTAATATGAACAAGGCATTACTTTGCACCTCACTCACCTGAGACATTCTCTCGCGGTGCTTGGCCTCCAGACTCTCTTTGGCCTTTTGGAAGTGTGAATGTTCATTCTCATCTGCTGGAGTCTCCAAGTAACGGTCTACTGCATCTGGGGAGCTGGGAGAGGTGGTGGGCACTGCATAGAAGCAAGGGAGGCATGTAATTGACAGAAGATCAGAGTAGGTTTGAGGCAAATCAAAATCAAGTGAACGTATGAAGAAGAGGAACAAAGCACTACCAGCTGCAAAGATGTTAGATGTTAGAGAAGAATTAGTCTAGAAAACAGTAATCAGATACGTAAGCAACAGGACAGAAATCTAAAATGGTAAGAAAATGTTAGTGATTCTTTGTAGAAAGGATAATTTCAAAGAAAGCATTAAAATAACTGGCAGACAGCTAACAGGGTTTGACTGTTATCACAAATGCTTATTATAATATTGTACCAAATATTAGATTGGACTATAATAGGTCTGACTGCATTCATGATTAACATCTAATCACTTACATAACCCTGTTATGTTCAGGCTGGCTGTAAATGTTAAATTCTCTCTCAGAAGAGTCTCAGTGTTACAAAGGTTAATCATTACTATGGGTAAATAAATTGTGCATTATCAGATCGGACACAAGAATATTGATGTGTTCATTCCATAATAAATTTTACCTCCTATTTGCAGTGGACAATGTTAATTTTTTACTGTGAAGTTCCTTTTGCTTATGACTACATCGCCAGAAAGTGAGCAAACTTGTGCGGGGGAGGTGTGACAAGCAGTTTGTTGAATGAAGGTGGGCTGGGTAATTTACAAAGAATTTTTTGTCCATGGCATGCCCATGAGCAAACCCTATTGTATCAGCTCTCTGCACTGTCAACAATCAAAAATTCAAGGAAAAATATATTTTTGTTTACAAGAGCATAAAAGAAATCCTTTCTTCTTTATTAAGAGACATTTTTGGAGCTTAAAACATGTAAAAATATTAACAAAAAGGTGCGATTTTATGCTACATTTCTATTGTTTTTCTGTCCACATGTCTGAAAATAATAAAAACCATCCATGCTGAAAAATCAATTCCAGAAGCAAAGTAAGCTTATCCAAGTTCTATCCATTTAGGCCTTGTCAACACGGACCTGTGAATCAAGTGTTTTTCTGATGGTTATGGTGTGATTCTGCACACGTTGAGCAGTCATGGGGCAAAACCAGTAGGGGGCGATGCTCTCTGCCCACATTGCCATATCAGGAGGATCTTTACCATAAAGACATCAAGGTTTAGCTCGAATAAAGAAAACTGATCCATATTTCATCAGTCAAATCACAGATGATTGTCAAACTCCACAGATTACGGACTCTAAACTGAGTACTACTGTCCCCCAGAAGTCAACACAAAACAGTCTGGACTGACTCATTACTGCCCCAGCAGATCAACACCGATTACAGTCTGGGATTTATTATTACTGCCCCCAGAGGTCAAAACATACAATATTACAGTCTGGGCAGTGCCACTACAAAACTCCTAGGTTGCTCAGGGTGCATTGATGTATTCAAGATTTTCCCCGTAGACAAGGCCTTTGAAATTTAATCGAGACCTCCAGCACTAGAACTCTCACTTTGTGTATAAAATGATCTAAGCTGACACACTACTTTCCAGATGAATGATTTAGCTCAAGAAGTATAAAAAAGAGAAAAGGAAGAGAAAGACAGTGTGGCAATCCAAAGTCCAGAAAGTCATTTGGGACACGTTGGTGAGTAACAGATTAGAACTGTAGCACAGAGTATAAGCATGCCAAGCATGCGCACAAACACCCACATAAACGCACATACACCCCAACATGGTGAACGGCAGGCAGTGAAAGTGTGCCAGACAGAAGACGGCGATTAACTTCTTTTGCATCTCATTACAAAAGCTGTGAACGAGTGAGAGAGAAATATAGATGCTAATACTGTGTCTTCGCAGATCCACGGGTGGACAAACGCACACAGCAGGAGGCTGTTGGTGAAAGAGTGTGTGAGAAAAGCAAGACGGGTGCGTTGGTTGGCATACGGTGCATGGGGAAAGTGAGCCAGCAGTACAGAGAGCAGTTGGTGGTTAAGAGCTTCGACACCCAGAAAGGCAGCCATACACACTCATGACTTACACACACTGCTGCAGACAGAAAGGCAGTACTCCTCCGACTCAAAATTATTGCGGTTTCCTCCACAGCCCCCATAGATAAAGGGAGCGCAACGGCCCTCCTCCTTCACAAAATACCAGCGGGGCAACATAGCCCTGCATGGACCTGTCTCTGCGTTCGCCCAACACACCTCTGAGGGAAAGCACACACACAGCCACAGAGGTGCCATCAGTACTTCATGGAAATAAAAAAACATTCAGTAATGTTACACTCTGATGGATCATAACAAAACATACATTCAAATTTAAAAAAATACTTTAATTATTTTACAGTTAGGGCTGCACGGTATATCACCTATACATCATTATTGCAATATCTGTCTCTAATATGGATTTTGCAGATGGCTATAATATGCAAACGAGACTAACCAACCACAGAGCTTATTAACTTTAATAGGCAAAAGAAAAAGAAAAAAATTTGATGGATTTATAACATCACAAAAATGAAGGTTTGCACATTTAAAGTTTACTTTCTGCATATAGACTATATAAAGGCAGGAGATTTTAAAATGGGGACTGTGATATGAAATCAGTCTATCCACAAAAGAGCAAACCTGAGCATGAATCTTTTTGGAGAGTCAAAACAATGTGGGCCTGACTGTCAGTCAAGTTAAATTGATTTATTTAGCGCTTTTTACAACTGACGTCACAAAGCAGCTTCACAGAATCTGGGTCCGAGCCCCTACTGAGCAAACCAAAGTCGACAGAGGCAAGAAATAAACTCCCTAAACTGTAGTAAGAAATCTTGCGAGGAACCAAGGCTCAGAAGGGGAACATCCTCACCTGGTCGACACCGGAGAGTGATGACAGACAAAAGAAAATAAAAAGCAAAAGTAATAATTTGTTAATACAGGTGGGTCTCATTGAGTTATGATCAGTTCTGTCAGTATGGGCTCTCCTCAGTAGCAGTGAGTGGGCTCCAGCGTGACTGTGCGGACACATATTGAGGAAGTGTCCTTATTGATTTTATTTCTGTACATTTATTTTACTTCATTTCCTTTCTGCTTTATCTCTACTTTCCCAATTTTTTTTCTCCTGTAATTGTATTTTAGTCTGACGTTCCTTAAAGTGCACTGAGTCACCTCTTATATTTGAAAATATCACAATATTGACATGTACAATTGTAATACTGATATGTTGCCCATATCATGCAGCCCTACATTTTTTTTTACCCCCAATTAACTTGTCACCAGCTCATCCCCCATCACTAATGCTACCAAGCTGGGAGGGTGAAGGGTAGCACAGGCTTTATACAAAGTGCCACCACATCTTTTCTCTAAGCACTGCTGACGCAACATCTTTGGACAGTTGTACTTGGAGAGCAGCAACTGCCAAGTCTTTTACGTCAGCTAACAGATGTCCGTGTTGGTTAGTGTAGTGCCAAATGATGGGGAGGGAGAGAGCAAGGCCAATTATGTTCTCTAGCTGCAAGGATCAGTCGCTGGCAAGATACAGGACTGAAAACACCAGCAGGTATCACCCTGAATCATAAAGGCATTATTTCAGAGGCAAACACACACACACTCACCTCTAACCACTTCCTCCACAGACTCTGTAGTAGTGGTTGTAGTGGTTGTCATTGCGACACTGGTTGTTTGTTCGTTGTCGCTGCGCTCATCGATCATCTCATCATCTTCATCCTCCTCCTCCTCTTCTTCCTCGTTCCCATCTCCATCCTGGTCATTATCCAGAGTCTCTTCCTCTTCATCTTCAACATCTTCATCATCTTCTGCTGCTGCAGGTTCGGCCTCGGCCTGCTCCGCTGGCTCTGGCTCCCGAGCCATACTGCAGGGTGAGGAGAAGAAACAGTAAATAACATTAGATCATGGTCACGTAGGAGAGGAGTGCTTACTCTTGTGTTTGTGTTCCCTGGATCATGGCAGTATTGCTGTAATGAGAATGGAGGGATGAATGATTGCTGAGAGAAATTCTTAAAACTGATCATGAGGTTTCAATACTTTTACATTTTCCTTGAAAATGTGAAGGCAGGAGGAGTAACTGGTCACGCTGGATTTAGCTCTGATTTCCACCTGTTTTAAGATAAGATAAACCTTTATTGTCCTACAAGTGGGAAATTTCACAAGACAAGACGATTTTCATGCGATGAAAATTTTTACACGCTCAACCGAAACCATTGTTTGCTGATGACATTAAAAAAAAAGGAAAATGACTGTAGAAGAGATGTACTATGTTTTTGATGTAAACCGTTTAGAACTGGAGTAAAAGAAATCTTTTTGTACATCCCATGTATATTAGAAAACATCATTTAAAATTACATTTCAATTAAGATTCTTTTCCCTCGACACCTATGATTTAATTTTTTTTTAACTCATGTTTTTAAATCTCAGACAGCAGAATTTAATTCTACAGTATACACATAGAGCAGTCCGCTGGCTCCATCAGCAGAGTTCCAGTAGAAATTTTAGGAGTGAGCTAAAAAACATTAACACTGTTACCCCAAAAACACAAGAAAATAAATCTGCAAGCCAATCAAACTGTTACTTTGCACCCACCAGCACAATACACGCAGAGTTGCTGGGCATATGTTTGTAGCCTTCTAGCCACAGCTATGAAGCTCTAATGAGATTGTTTTTTTGTTCTTTTCCTGATTGGATTTATGGATTTAGACAAGCAAATAGAATGTAATCTCTGGCTGAAATAGCAGAGTTGGTATCTGAATGTGGTCTAAATTGGAATGGAAAGAACAAGGCCCCATATTTATCAAGTGTCGCAGAGTATTGATCCACCCCGTCTTTATAATTGTGTTCATTAGGATACGAAGAGGAGAAACTGGATCTAAATCGAGAATCTGTCAAAGGTTGGTGCCTGATTATAAGGAATTTACCTTGCTTTAGATTACAAAGATTTATTATATTTGACTGTGTATGAAAAACCTAAGCACAGATGTTTGCCTTAAAACACTTTTCACAGCAGTTAAGCTAAAATGTACACTTATTTATTTACTCTCCAGCTCCTTTTTTCTATTTCTACGTATTTCCATTTTTGTTTTGCACTTTGCATCTAAGAAAATATCTATTTTGAACTCTTTATTGTCTGTATTGTTTATACTCCAGTCTATGTAAAACAGATTGAATTGCCTTTGTGTACAAAGTGTGTGGTATACAAACCCTATTTCCAGAAAACTTTGGGAAATTTTCTTCTAAAATGAAATACCCCAAACACACTGGGACAGGCAGAAGAGTAAAAATCAGTTAGATTAACTACAGGTTTACAGCTTTGTGTTTGTATGAAAGTGCCATAATGTGAAAAATACTGGAATTTAAAATATTTACAACCATATTTACATAAATGTATTCAAATTTATTCATTAAATATTTTTGTTATTTGTTTATATTTACAAAACAAGTTGGTCAATAAGAACAATGGTTAAGAACTTTGGTTAAATAATTAAAGTTTCAAGAGAACCAAATGGACAAATTCCAAAAATGTACTGTCCTAAATGTCCTTTTTCCAGAAAGGAGGTTTGCAAGTTAACTTGCCTTGTCTTGTCTTTAATGTGAATGAAAGTGTCAATCATGTAAAACGACAATTCTAAAATACTGATGCTGATGTATGAAAAAGTACGTCCTTCTCAGAAAATGCACTGATAGACTAATTTTCGGTTTCAATGTTAGATTAAAATCTTTGGTTTTCATGTATGTTCTGATCTTGTATTTTATGTGATTTGTGTGTTACATCCAATGTGTGTATGTAGCATGTCATGCGAGGGAACAAGTAAATACAGAACAAGTAAATATGATATACTGGGCGGGTACCTGTTATCTGAGTAGTCATTCTCTGCTCCACCCCACCAGACATCAGAATCGTCCTCCTCCATGTCAGCGCTGTCCGCCTCCCTCTCTGTCTCCGCTGGGCAGCATACAAATTCCACACCACGGAAACGGTCAATGCCGCAAGGCAAGAGCATCCCATAGTCATGAAGGTTCATGGTGTGGTCTCCACAAGACTGGAGAAAGAGTGAGTGACATTGAGCGAGACAGATTCGCAATTGTTTTAATTCCTTCAACATAATCTAAATTGCTCCATCACTGAGAAAAGCTCCCTTCAGTTCCTAAAGCCAAACTACAGCAACAGCAGGTAGATATGATCTACTAAAGTTCTGAGAATGCTGAAGGGCATTTGCAATGGTTCATGGCCCTGATTTAAAGTAGAACTGAACAAAGGCAGCTTATGCCTTAAGAGATACTCAACAACTAAAGGCACTAGTTAGAGCTGAGTGATAAAATGATAAAAATAATTACCACAAAATAACTTTGCTCGATAAACACTCAAGAAAAATATAAACGCAACACTTTTGGTTTTGCTCCCATTTTGCATGAGCTAAAAGATCTGAAACATTTTCTACAAACACAAAAGACACATTACTCTCAAATATTATCCACAAATCTAAATCTGTGTTAGTGAGCACTTCTCCTTTGCCGACATAATCCATCCCACCTCACAGGTGTGGCACATCAAGGTGTAGGCTGCCTACACACTGTATTCTACAGGAGAATAGTGATCGCCTGTAGATTTTGGTTTATTATATTTAGACTTTTTATCCCTCTGAAATACAGTTCATCATCACACAGAAAATATAACCTTATGATGAAATGGGGCCTTTCAACTTGACTTGATTTATATCCTGATTATATATTAGAGATTTAAATTACACCGTGGGAAAAAAAATGAAGTGATCAATATCATATGCTACTGACTATATGAAACATACAGAAATGTTACAATTTTGTGCATCACCTCACCTCTTTGGCCACAGTGTGCCAGTGCAGGTGGCTCTCACAGATGTCCATGCGCTCCTGGTGCAGGAACTTACACTTATCGGGAACCAGCAGGGCATCGCTTACAAACTCCCCAACTAACACACAGCGAAAACACGAGCAATGCATTAAAAAAATATACCACTGATAATGTAATATTTATTCATTAATTTGTTTTATCATCATCTTTCTTTTTTCATCTTATTTTTTTTATTTACAGGTCAAGGTAAATTCCAAAACAGACAGCAGAATGTCTGGAACACACAAACTCAAGATGGTCTTTTAAATGGATATCCAAACATTATGAATAGTTTAGAGCAAAAAATAAAGCATACATTTTTTTGCTATTTCGAAATCCATGGGCTGAACATTGGACGCAATGCTGGGACACAGTACAGCCAATTGCCGAAATATACGCAGACCTAAAGGCTATACGGAAAAGTACAAAAGGTGTAGAATAAAGCATAGTGTGTGTGACCCTAAATTGGATTTTGTAAAATATAAAAAATAACAAACCATAAGATTAATCACTCGGTCAAGCTGAATGACCAAGTAACGACCACCGCGTTTGCTCCATGCATGTAATAAACCACTAAGACAAACTCCGTGCTAATGTTTGCACTGGCTATGGAATACAATATTCAGATTAAGATGAAGATTTCTGCCAAAAAGCAGATTCTGTTGGAGAACAGACCCAGGCAGCGATAGGGCACCACGATGTGCACGTGACTGCGGCACTGCTTGCGACCCTTCTTGCACCAGTTCTGGATGCTGACGGGCTGATTGGCCTCCACCACGTTTGTGATCTGCAGTTCTGGGTAAACCTGTAGAAATAAGACGACTCTCAGTCATGTGCGTCGGTCCCCAAGCATGTTTACCCAGTTTGACTCTCCATTTATGGAAGTTGGTACAAAAAATATCTACTTCACACAGTATTCCACATATCCCAGATGTAGTCTGTAGACACACCAAGCGTCTAAAGTTTTTCTCTTTAGCTAAAAAAAGAGCCAAGATAATATTCACTTAAAATAAATAAATAAAATCACAAAAACCACAATCAATCAATACCCAGCTCCTCGTTAAGGTGGTTCAGGCTTGTCAGTGTTTAAGACCCTGTAAGACTTACTGTGAGTTATTACAATCAATGAACCACCTCACTGATTTGTGAAAACAAACCCTTTCTGTCACCCAGGTAACTTCACAGTGAATTTTTGCCCATTTTTATAGCTTGAGTAAGTCATACTGTGTCCTAAAACCACACTGTCAAGACTGTGGTATGATTAATACAGTCTGAATTAAGCTTTAGAAATGAATTTATTGATTAATTAAAAGATTGACTGGAGCCCCCAGTGCTAAAGATGAACATTTGGGGTGTGGCTTTCCTGTTGTTTCTATTTTTAATGTTTTTCCCTGTTTTGTTGAATGTAAAAGTACTTGCGCTCTACTATAATGATGATAATATTATTGCAGTTATTTATCTTATTTTTCTTTGCTTTAATTTGTATTATTACTACTTCTAGTATTATAATTATTGTTGCTATTGTTAATGGCATTATTACTACTGCTATTACTTCTTAGTTTTAAGAATAATGATGATAATATTAATAACAACAACAATAATAATAATAATAATAATAATAATAGATTGCTTTAAACATGTTCTAATCCACTAGCCTGGTAAGAAGTTTGCTCAGAGTTTGCATATATAATCAATAAATAGCAACAGTCTGATTTAAACTGGCCTCATATCCCGTTCAGGGAACACAATGCTCTGGGCATATTTACTCTAACACACCTGATTCAACTCATCAGTTCATTATTAAACCCAACATGAGCTGAGTCACAGTGTGTCAGCCAGGCGTGTTATTGAAAACCACTGCCCCACCCTGTTTTCATATCCCTACGCTTATTTCCTCTCCTCATGTTTTGGTAACCCCACCCTTTTCAGATTCTCGCTCACTTCCTGTGTAGAACTTTATTTATTTATTTTGATGTTTCTTCAGACCAGGGCTGTGTCTTATTGTACCACCAATAATATACTGTAACTATTCCTCTCAGTGCTAAACTGTCATACTGGATACTGACGATATGGCTGATGCTCTCACATTCATACTATTCAAATCATTATTCACACGTTTACCAAAAAAGTGTTTTTACAACATTTTTCTCTGGTCTTCTGGGGTTGGTCTTTAAAATAGGAACAAAATTTCTGTTTCTAATCCTCCTTACCTGCTGTAGTTTAGTACAGAGCTCCTCACATCTTGATCGTGAATCCAGCTCCTGAATTTTGGAATCACCAGTAGATTTGACTCTAATCAGTGCCATAAACTACTGGTGATTCCAAAATCCAGGAGCGGAATCGGGACACACGTGAAGAGCTGTGGTTTAGTATATGATGATCAGGTTTAAGGATCAAATGTTTATGCTTGTACAGTTGTCAGGACTGTGTGGACAAAAATAAAGGTTTATTTTCACCCATCACAAGTTCAGACTCGTACCTCTTGGCAGTACTGAAGGATCCCCTCTTTAGTGCCAATGCAGCTTTTGGTGCCGGAAGGGTCCAGCTCCCACTTGCCGTTCTGAACGTTGATGTGCATGTTGAGCTTTCCGCAGAACATGGCCACTTGCGGCTCGGCCAGTAACCCTGCTCCTTCATCTGATGGCACCTAGGGTCAAATGAGACTTACATTACAACCTTTATTGGCAAAGGAAACGAGACATATTTAAGCAATATCTGAACAAGGATAACTGATGTTAAGGAGACCATTTGCACTTGTGAACACACCCCATCAAAAGTGCCCTCTAACTCATCTGGATGTGCGGCAGCTATTAACAGGGAGCAGTGTGGCCGGGAGGTGCACTCAAGTGTTCCCAAGTGACACCTGCGTCTGTACTTCTACCTACGACCTTCTGATCGCAAGAGGGAGGCCCTAACCAGGAGTCTACTATACAAACGTCACTGTAGGACATGCCACTACAGATAGAAGGCAATCGATGTGGAGCTGAGGAGCATGCTAGTGTGGGTTAAGCTGACTCGATGTGTCTTGATAGAACTTGACCTCCATTTTTAAAGGAGCCCTCATGTAGCGGTAACCCCCAGGAAACTGAAGCTAATAAAAGGGCAAACATTGGAAATTAGAACTTCCAGAGGTTTGGAGGTGAGCTCTATATCAGCTCTACATAACACAGCTGTAGTCACAGTCTCAGAGAGAGGTGGAGGTGAGCTCTA
>JBBIGC010000082.1:19331176-19352083 GCA_037576955.1 Lepidarchus adonis | reverse complement strand
AGTCACAGTCTCAGAGAGAGGTGGAGGTGAGCTCTATATCAGCTCTACATAACACAGCTGTAGTCACAGTCTCAGTTTGGCTACCAGTATCATCCTGACTAATTTCATTTGGTCCATTGCTATACCGATAAGAACCTTGCAGCAAAAGCACTATGCTGTCTCTGATTGGCTGCTGCTTTGTCAGTTGTGTGCAACTTCTCCAGATGTCTGGCATGCCAGATATCCAGTTCTCGACAAGGTCATCACCTTTCATTGTGTCACACAAAACAACTTGTCAGATTAACTGCGGAGTCACCTCTGATCTGAGGCTTTTGTCTGAGATTTGTGAAGTGACTCCGCAACCTGGAAATTGAGACTAAAGTAAATTTTGCGCTGCTTTAGAGAATGCCTCATTGTGTGTAGTGAACTCATAATAGGGATTACACAAAACACACCCAATTATGTAACATTCCAGCACATGCCAGTGAGTAGTCCAAGTTTCCTGCTTCACCCATGGAGCACTCCTTCTATTCAGCACCAAAGACGAAGAAGGAAAACAGGGACGTATGGACGTCACATCCCCTATAAATGTTATTTGTTCGCATGCCATTTAAATAAAACACGCTTGAGTACAAAGCCCCAGTGTTCTCCATTCTTTCCATAATCTGCTGTCTGGGTCAGAATAGCGCTGAGGTTATGGAGAAAAGAAGACGACCAGCTCCTGCTGGCTGTCTCCTGTAAGGTTCATTCAATAGCTCTGAGCATTCTGCCACTAGCCTACAGGTGGCAGCACTGGAAACCATTACTGACAGTAATCGTGTAAGCGAGTTGGGAGTTAATGAAACACAAGCTCGTTCCTTACTGGGTCTTTTACTTTGTTTCAGCTTATGTGCATGCGATCTGTGCAAGAGCATTTGTGAAGGTCGGTGGTAGTACAGAGCGAAGGAAGAACACTGATAAAAGAGAGCATTGTGCACACGCAGACAAAGAGGGAGAGAGAGAGAGACGCAAGGTAGCGTTTTGTGTTCCCTAATCATGTTAAGAGACTGAATGCACTGGCAAGAAGACAACAGCTCATTTGTTAAGCAGGCAACATGAATAGAGTAGAGTATCAACACAAGCCAACACACACACACACACACACACACACACACACACACACACACACACACACACACACAATCGGAAAATCAGACTGTTTCATATTAGGACTGTGATGTACAGCCTGGGGAAGATAATGTCATGTCAAGGTCATGCAAGCATACAACATGTGCAAGTGTCCTATGGAGCCGCAAATCCCTTGCAGTTCACGCAGGAACACGCAAATCCCTCAGTCCTTCAGCTTCTTCTCAGATCTAACTAGGGCTGCACGATACGATACGAGCTTCTTAGAACTTCATTGTGAAGGGATGGGGCTAAACTGTAAAACAGAAGCCATATGTAAATGTAAATGCTGCATTTAGCAGTGTAACAGTTCCTTAAGGGTTCCTCAGTGTTGCCTGGGTTAGGATTTAGACTTACGACTTTCTGATTATAATGCCAAGGTCCAAACCACTAGGCCACCAGAGCCCACGGTAGTATTAATGGCTGTCAAGTCAAGTTTGTTTTTACTACTGTATGTGTCAGGATGTATGCAATGAAACTGTAATAATATCAGCTACAACTATTTTGGCTTTGTAACCTCACAAAATCAATGATTTGTATGTTTTTCATATCCAGAAGAGGTGGGCGAGATGGCAAAAATATCCTATTACTATACTTCGAGAATTTTCAAGATTTGTGATCAACTGTTGATGTACATTGGGAAACTTTAACCATACTACATGCCTTTTTATTTAGAGAAATGTGATTTAAAAAAAAAAAAATCACAATATGTAGCTGTAAATAGAGCTAGGAGATATGATTTTTATATGATATTTATCATTAAAGTGATAAATTCTGGCCACAAAATAATTTTTAGCAGACTTTAAAACATTTGAATTAATGTATTTTACAATTAATGTAATTAAACAAATTCAATCTATTGAAGGCTTTGTATTACATTTCTCTAATTATAATGACCTAAAGTAAAATGCAAGTGTTGATAAAGCTTTGCGTTATCCCCACCCATACAGTCCCGCCCCTTCTAGTGTCTAGAAGGTCTAGTGACTGGTTAGATGCTCATTTGCATATTGCAGCCTCCTGTCAGATCAGTATTGCAGAGATCAATATTCCAATAAGCACTTTTTTTGACAATATATTGAACAGAAACAAAAATGGGTTTCCCCACAATTATAGACACTTCAATCAAAATAACCATCACTACAATACTGTATAAAAGTCTGCAAATGGTTTGTTCCCAATTATCTCAGCAGTGAGTGTCTTTCTGTGGCAAAAACACAAACGTTATCATTACAATTAAATGCAATTTTTAAAAAAATGATTGTGTGTAAAAAAGTTCATGTGTTTTTGGAGCTGGTTAGAACAGTGCAGGTTTAGTGATTCCCCCTGAATGCTTACAGGCATCCTACACTGCTGCTGTGGAGACAGTTTAAACTTACAGAAAAATCATTTTGAAATGCTCAATGCAAAAAACAGATTAACGTTATTACTAGGAGAATAAATACCTGCTACTTATTTTATTTTTTATTTCATTCTATATCATGTAATCTTATTTTTATTTGGTGACTCTATCTGTATGTCTGTCTGTCCCCATGGGCAGTCGCTGCATTAGAAATTCCCTCCAGAAACAATGTTTGACTGATTCTGGTGTCTTGAAGACAAAATGTTGCATCACAAAATGTTCCCAATACGGAATATAATATGTATTTTCCATCATCTGTTAATATTGAAGAACTGAAATGTTATATATATGAATTACTTGTATTCAGACTTTTATCTAAAAACATATTTGTGGCTCATTTTCGCCTTAACATGTGGTGGAAGAATACATATCAGAAAAAATTTAACAGTATTGTGATACAGTATTTTTGCCATATCGCCCAGGCATGATCCACAGTGTCTTCTGACAATATCACAATATGCTTAAAAACTCATATTGACACCATATCACCATAACAATAAATATCCTCATACTGGATATTTGAATGGCCAAGTTATGTACATACCTTCCCTCAGTTTGGCTCTTTGCTCTGCCTGAAAAGGGTGAAGGCTTCTGTCTGGAATCCCCTTCAATGTAGAATCACTGATTCTCTTTGGATTTTAATTAATGACCAAGTAAACAAGCCTCTTTAAATGAAAAACAATATAACCCCTCAATATGAGAACCACAAAAAATCGGCAGTTATCAAGCCAACAAAGTTGAGAGTCACATTACATTGCCATAGAATACCACATGACAAAACATAAAATTCTCAGGTTTGTCCACAGATCTATGAGAGAATCATAACCTGATCTGCAGTCACAGCAGGACACGGAGGCCAAAATAAAAGCCTTGAGTTATCTGGTGTAATACTGCTCAAAGTCTGGACAGTTGGAACAAGGTCAAGGATTCCTTTGCTACCTTAAACAAAGCAAGAAAAGAAAATGGTGGGAAAATCAGAGTAGACAGAACAAGACCTTGGTTCATGCCTGTAAACTCACTGCCCTGATGACTCATTTGCCCTCTTGTTGGTATTATAAAGGAGACAACCAGACAATCTTCTGAAGAGGCTGTTCTAGACAGAATCAGATAAAGTAAAGGCAAAGACCTCACCTTCAATTCGTCTACTCCATGATAACAATCCCCGATATGAGCAAGTAGAAGTAAGTGCTTCTGGGGTGGACACAACTGCCCTCGTTATGGGTAATTTTGTGAGCAGTTGAATTAACAAAGTAATGCCCATTAACTAGGGGTGGGCGATATGGCAAAAACATCATATCACAATAGAGAAATTTGTTTAATAGACAATATGCCATGAGATCTAATTTTTCCCATCATCTTGGAACAAAGGAAAAAGAGCCTGCAGGGCCAGATTTATAGAAATAATTATAATGTATAATTAATACTAATTATATTTATTCTGTTTCTCAGACCACAGTACAATAAATTCACTTAAACTAATGATGCTCTCTGTTTAAGTACTGACAAGATTGCGATACACTCAGAAAATCATACTGTGGCCACAGTTTATTCAATTTATATAGTGATTTTTATAACTGACTGACGCTTTACAAGGTCCGGGTCCGAGCCCCTAATGAGCAAACCAAAGGCAATAGAGGTAAGAAAAAACTCCCTGAACTGAGGAAGAAACCCTGGGATTAAGTGAACCTCTTGTCGACATTGGAAGGTAATAAAGCAAAACCAGCCAATGAGTGAGAAACAGTCCCAGTTTATAAAAGTATGTTATTTATCGTTACGCTTCATGGTTAGGCAGAAGATGTGGTGATGGTTAGTGGTGGCCAAACCAGTCCAAGATAGATGGGTCTGATGAAGAAAGAAATCCCCACTTTATTTATTATAATACCGATATCATCATATTGCCCAGCTCTACCATTAAATGCTTTGTAAATAAATAAACATACCCTGGAGTGTCCCAAAAAACGCCCTGAGAGCGCGTCTGAATGTAGCGCAATGGTAGGAACGTTGCCATTAATACCACCAAGGGCAGTTGTGGTGTAGTGGTTAGGACCTTAACTCTTGTGATCAAAAAGTCATTGGTCAAGTCCCAGCTCAGGTACTACTGACGTACCCTTGAATAAGGTACCGTCCCGCTAAACTGCTCCAGGTGCTGCCCACTTTCACATCATTATCTGACTATTACCCATTCACCCAGTTTTTGTGCGGAGAGAGAGCATGCTCCAAAGTCACATTGCTCCTTCTTTGACTACCTCGCAACTCTGCAGTGTGAAAAAAACATGGGTGTGGAAAGCACATGAAACACTGCAACGGACATTAAAATTTTCATTTAGATGCAGGTGGAACTGCTCAAGAATCGGAAAGCACCATCACTCCCACACAACTAGGGTTGGGCTAATAAAAAAATAAATAAAAATATTGTAACCTACTTCTAGGCAATACATGCATGGGTTCAGATGCTGCTGTATCAATATTGGCAGTTTAAGAACTTTTTTGTCGTGCTGTCCAATGGTGTAACAGCCAACAACATGGCCACCAATGGAGGAGGTGCAGAATGTTTTGCTGGTTCTTGCATGAATGTATTACCAAAGGCGTTTAAATTTTCGCATACTTGCGACAGTAGACACTTGTTATTTTTGTGTTTGAGCGAACACAACGACCCCCGAGTGGTGGGAAAAAAAACTGTGCCAAGCTTCACAGACGAACAGAGGATACAGGACTTTAGTTTGTCACAGTACTGTTATGTATCTCTGTTGGCAGACACAATCATTTGTGTACCTCTCCAAAAATGGATTGCCTTGGCACTCGCTACCAACTTTGGACTACAGAAGTATTTCACATTGGTTTGGTTTAGGAATTTTAATACTGTAATCCTGAAATATTAAATATTGCATAAAGATTTCTTATTGCTGTCCTGATTTTCCAGTGTTGCACAAATAAGAAAGGACCCTTTAGCTGTTAAGAATACTTTTTTTTAGACATCATTCAAAATGTATCGCGATATGTATTGTATTGTGAGGTTGTTCGGAATACCCAATACAACTAATATCAACAACCCCATATACTTGATAAGTCAACTCTGTTATCTATCATATCGTACATTGACATGACATGCCACCTTATTTGACACTCTATCAATCCACAGAGCTTTTCAACCATTATCATTGTAGGTCATTGTCGTGGGGAGGGATGCAGACATGATGAATTTCCTACCATCTGGTGCGCTCGCACATTTTACCACATTTGCATGCAAAAGCCTTCGCATGTTATCCCTTCCGAGAGCTGCTGAGACTTGGGTCGCTTTTAATTGCAAACTTGCACTATCGGGGAGACTCGCGGCTCTAGGCAGTTACACATGATCTGATAGTGAGCCTGGAGGAACCCTTCTGAAGACTGCTGATGGGATTTCGGACTTAAGCCGAGAGCCTAGGGGATTGGACACAGGGAGCGTAAGGGACTACTGTACAGACATTGCCATTAACGACGCCATGTGGATGAGAGGGTTGAAAGCAGATGAGTTTCAGGCAAAATCTGCTGCTGATTAAAAAGCGTCCATGTGAAGCGAGTGAAATAGTAGATTCACATAAGAGGAAGATACAAAACGCTGGGTTGTTACATGGCAAACTAAGATTCTTTTTAAATATAATTGGTTTTTAGGAGAATACAGAAGAGTAACCTCCTAACAAACAACAAATAAACTGCAGCTGCGTCCAATCAAGGCAAAGCAAATGGTGGACGTTGAAACGGGATTGGGTGTGTGTCTGTGTGAGACAGATAGGGAAGGTAATCAAGGCAGCCATAAGCAGTACGGATGACCCTTCTCTCCTCGCCGCTCACAAACTCACAGATGAATGCCTGGGTGTAAAATAATATCCGCTCCTAGTTGCAGGATCCGGATCCTCAGGGTGTGTGTGTGTTGCAGTGATTACAGGGCGGCCAGTCTCGTTTCCCTTACACTCTGCCAGCCAACATTCCACCAACTCACCAACACACACGGTCCAGACACCACCACAACAAAGACAACGAAGATGTGTGTTCCCACAGATACTGGCTGTTGCTACACCAACCCCCCACCTCAAGTGCCATGATGGCACTTAACAATCCAACCATTATCCCACCCCCTGCAGTCCCATTTGGGAGAGGCTGGTGTTTATTTATTTTGCATTGTTCCAGTAGGCATTCGGTCACACTGATGTAGGGACAATTTAGCATTTGGTCCCAGGTTTATTTGGAGATTTAAGTTATAGATGCTATGGTGTGTAAATTAGGGTTTCAAGTAGAAGAAAATAACAAAATAGGCCTTGTCCAAATGAGCGTTTTAATCTTGGATAAATGAAAGCACTCTGAGCTACCAAGGCATTTTGTTTGGCATTGCATTACATTTGATTGCCTTTGAAGACTGTTGTGTTGTTCTGTGGGTCAGTAATGAGTCAGTCCAGACTGTAATGTTGTGTGTTGACCTGTGGGGGAAGTAATGGCAGTCCAGAGTGTTTCTATAACCGGTTGGTTTGAGATTCCTCCTTCATTGGATTCACTAATATATATATATATGGAAATTATATATTATATAATCTGATTCACTCCAACCAGCAGAAACACGTTAGCGTTTGATTTAAACTCATCTGACAACAGATGCTCGTTTCAGACAACTGTGTGGACAAGGCCATAGTGATTAACAATGAAATTTCTTTACCCAGGCCCATTTTTCTTATTAAAAAATTCCTCCTATTTAAACTTCTCTTTCAAACGGCAAATTCGTCAAACAAACAATTACTTGTTAAGCCCCGGTGAACTAAGCAAAAAGTTTGCAATAGTAAAGGAGTTAAATGATATTTGACAATAGAGCTGGGCAATAGGATATCCTTTATTGTTATGTTGAGAACCTGCAGACATAAGTAACCTAAGCAGTCAGTATAAAAAAAAGATCTGGCTTTGGTGAATGTATTGTACTGAATATACTGAAAAACTGAATATTTTTTAAAATTATTATAGTTTGACATTTTTAAATTTGGCACTCTCATCGTAAAAAACGATGGTAAGAATACATATAGTCACATACTGCATATAGGGAAAAAATCTAATTATTGAGATATGATTTTTTTTACTATGTGGAAGTCTAGTGAGGGTAAGAAAAAAGAAACTTTGCGGAACATGTGGAAGAGCAATAGCCAGTGTCTGTGGGGAATATGTTCTCATTTGCCAGGGGTGCTACATTGCCTGCTGCCTCACCTTCATGATCACTATGGTGAAACATAAGTCATCCTTTTGGTGCACTGGAACAGCTGCTTGAGGTGTGATGTGTTGTTTTTCTCTTGATCCTTTGCCTAAAAGGACCAGGGACAGTCCTTTAGACATTAGACATTAGCAATGTTCACATTGCAAGTGCTGCAATTTAAATTATATCCCATTTTTAACAATATATAACTTTTATTGTGGGTTTATTGGTATTATTATTATTATTAATAATAATAATGATAAATTATTATTATTGTAATGAAATCAATTTATACAGGTTTTACATATTTTATATAGCACTCAAACCCAAAGTCTGAAACAAAAAAGGGCCTATGTGGATAAACACATAGCAGCCCCAAAGCTTAATAAGTAAGATCGCAATACTGGTTTTAAAAAATTACGATTTTTCAGCCCTAGTAAACATACCGAAGGTATTTACAGTACTGTGAAAGACAGAACGTAAAAAAAATCCTGGAATTTTTGTTACTGTAGTCCCAGCAGTCTTCAGGTCATTGACCAGTTCCCCCCATGAAGTTCTGGTGTTTCCTCAACATTCTCAAGATCATTTATTCCCTACAAGGTGATATCTTGCATGGATCTCCAGGTCGAGGGAGATTGTCAGTGATCTTGCATTTATTCATTTTTCTAATAATTACTCCAACAGTTGATCTTTTCTCACCAAGCTGCTACCTATCGTAGATTAGCTCATCCCAGTCTTGTGCAGGTGTACAATATTGTTGTTGGTGTCGTTAGACAGCTCTCTGGTCTTGGTCATGGTGGAGTTTGAAGTCTGACTGTTTGAAGGTCAGAATTCTTGCTTGTTTGTAGGTGCTAAATACTTAATTTCTGCACCATTATACAAATAAATTCTTTAAAAATCATACAATGTAATTTCCAGGATTATTTTTTTACATTCTGTCTCTCACAGTTGAAGTGAACCTATGACGAATTATATTATTTTTTACATTATAGACCTCTCATCCTTTTAAGTGGGACAACTTGCAGAATCAGCCTGTATACGGTCACATGCAACAGTAAAACACTTACTAGTCAAACAAATCTGAACAATATGGATGAAATATCAGCATTATGAACTTACAGCTACAAACTGTGATTGGGATGTTTTTCAGTATATTAGAAGGGCCTTGTTAATTTCTTCAATTAAAAAAGATTGTTAACGCATCACTCATCGTCCATATATTCCATATATAAAAACTAAGCTTTAAAAACTGCCCATTTTCAAATAATAGTTTGTGAGGTCACAAAATCAACAAATTTACATGTTTCCTTACATAGCCTATAAGGGTTTACCCCACCCCTTCACAAGAAAGACCACAGAAGCTCTGACCGGTTAGAGTACCATTTGCATATTGCCGCCCTCTGCGATGTTAGTGCAGCAGAGAACATATTGTGATACTGATGTACAGGCAATATTGTGCAGTCCTAGTGAACACTGTCATTTCGTCTGCAGTCAAACAAACAGAGGAAGCCTTCCCTAGACATGGAAGAGGAAAAAGCTACAGGAATAGCTCTGCATGGTCTACAAGTGTCGCCCACTACTCCCTGTCACAAGTAGCCTAAAATTAGGCACACTTACCAAATGTCGCTCCTAAAACACATCAAAAAGAAGCAGTGGGAGAAATACAGCACAAGCTTATACAAGGGTCGTTTGACCAGAAAGCCTTTCGGTCGTTCTGACTTATCCATTAAAATCCAACATGGTAAAAAACATTACTTTGAATATATCAAGTTCAGAGTAATGTAGATCTAAACTCTGCATCACCAAATCCCCACCCTACACTAATCCTTACAAAAACAACCCCAGCAGGATTTGGTCATGGACACACTGCACTTGCACTTCCAGTATCAGAGGAGGGTCTGAAAAATAAGAGGAATGAGAGCAGAGACAGGAATATCATGCAGTGCTCCAGCTCCAACACTCCTCCCTGGGGGGGGCACTAATTATAGGCTGGGTGCACGGCACCAGGAGACGGCCTGTGTGCTGCAACAACCTCTGAGGTTGAGGGCAGAAGAGGAAAAGGAACAGGTCATTTACAACAAGGCTTGACACAGATGCAAATTTGCGCCTTAGACATGCAAATTGTGCTCTTTTCTGGGTCTGAAGGTTGTTGTAAAATTAAAATTCCATTATTGAAAATATTAATTTCAAAAAGTAATAAAAAGAAAATTTCCAGATGTATTAGATTGCTTTTTAAAAACCCCCAACTTGTATTGTAACATTTTTTTAAACATATGTTTAGCCTTTACCATATTTTAAAACGCATGTAAAAAAACATGCATTTTTCGATCATCTGTTAAGATGGAACCAAGAACAGTTTATTTTTTACCTTATTTTTCAAAAATATATAAAAGAATAATGAGCATAACAGATTTTTATTCAGTGTTTCTTGACTACAGTACAACAACTGCACTTAAGCGAGACCACTGAAGGTCTTTAGAAACGATCAAACATCATGTTAAACATCAAAGAACGGATAACGACAAAAAATAATATATATAATAAATATAATTATTTCAGCAAAGAAAAACTGTAAGCATCCAGAAACCAGTATTATTAAGCCCTTTTTCATTCATATTCATTTGTAGGCAAATCAGATTCACAGATCTGATCTCTGGACACGCCCTTTTGATGGAAATAACCATTTCTGAGGGAAAAGCATTCTATGCCTTGTCCTCATTCATCATCATGCCATCCATCATGCCATCATTCGGTTGCAAGCTTAAGTTTTACTTTTAAGTTTATTTACTGCTAAAAAACAACAACAACAACAAAATAGCAGTTTGTGATGCGCCAAGAGGCGGCTGCTCCTGATAAATAATGATCAGTGAAATGAGAGAGTTGCTTGTGTGCGATGACACCAATATCATATCACGATACTTGGAGATGTGAGGTGTCACGATATGTAAGATGGGACAAATCTGTTAAGAAGGAAACAAAACAGTTTATTTTACTTATATTTAAAATGTTTTTTAAGTAATAAGAAAATAAACCATGTTTAATCTGTGTTAAAGGACAGGAAGTTTATTTAATCAAGACTAATAGCTCAGTCGGTATAGCATTAGACTTTTAATCTGAGTGTCCAAGGTTCAAGTCCCTGTTCAGGTGTTCATGATGGGGTTGTTGGGGTTCATAAATCAGTGGTGGCCTAGTGGTTAGGACTTTGCCCCTGAGATCTGAAGGTCGCAGGTTCAAGTCCCAGCCAGGGCACCACTGAGGTAACCTTGAACAAAGTACCGTCCCCACTTCACTGCTCCCCGGGCGCTGTTGATACCTGCCTGCTGCTCCACGTGTGCACAGAGGACAAATTTCGTAGTGGTGCAGTGGTGTGTTTCACTTCACTTCTATAATGAAGCTCTCTTGGAAATGAAACATGGCGTTGAAAGTTTTTTTTAAGTACTTACTTACAATAAAGTAAAAAAACTAAATAAAATAAATAACATTTAAAAAAGAATTGTGTGCTTTACTGAGCAGCTAACAAGTGTAAACTGCAGAAACCAGCAATATCAGCTCTTTTGGAGCCAATTCAACGAAGCTCAACATGCGGCTCATCAGGCTGCTGCCTGTAGTGAGGTCACACCATGGTGCCAAGGTTACACGGTGGGTTCCACATGGGACGAGGCCCTTGGGGCCGCCTGAGCGCTGTACTAATCGCACTTCCTGCTCAGGGCGAACTGCAAAGGTCAGAGGCTGACAAAAAAACATCTGTCACAATATGTCTGTGCAGCTCCCTCATTATAAATGGCTCACTCAGCAATTCCTCAGCCAGCCGGAGGACATGCATTAAATGTGGAGCTCATCATCTAGCCCATCATGCAACCAGCGGAGGCTCCCGGGGCGTCTAAATTGATCTCCACCTGCACACAGCCACAGATCTCTCGCGTATATAGACAGGACGAATGGTGGCCAGCTGGCCGTCCCACATCACACAGGAATCTATGGTGCTGCTCATCTCTCCAGACACAACATCCCTCACCTGCTGACAGGCCACGCTGCACACAAACAAAGCTCCCTATTCAGGGCTGGGGTTTTTCACAGTGATCAGCTCTGAATGGTTTCCATTCCACTGAAGGTAATGTGACCTTTAGAGAGCCACGGCTCAGAATAAAGAGGACGAGCGGCAGCACAGCACAGGGCTAAATGAAAAGAAAACACAAGAAGGGGAGGCAGGCCTACACAACACAAAGCCATAAAATCTACCTACAGTCATAAAGAACAAACGGAACCATGACTTTAAAAGGTTAAAGGTTAAATTAGGGGTCTGCAACATGGCAAAAAATTTTATGATGCTTTAAGAAACGTTTCCAATATGCCATATATCACAAAACATATTTCCATCATCTGTTAAGATTGAACCAATACAAATTTTGCTATATTGTGTAAAAAATATCAAAGTATAGGGAGCACAAATAATTTTGTTTCTCACACAGTCTCTATGAAGTACTGACAATATCACAATTCTATTGTGGCCACAATATTGTGACCATAATGACAAATATCCTCATATCTCCCAGTTCTAGGATAAATAATCTATTTCTAGTCTTGTTTAGAAAGAAAGTTGATATGTAATAACAGCAAAGACAAAGACAAAAAGCCACATTCATGAGTGGCTTTCAAAGCGGCTTCATAGATCATATCTCTGTAGACAACCTTTATAAAAAATATCATCATAAGAACAAGTATCCACTATTAATTCCAGAGGGGAAACCATTCTCTGCATTTTACTAACCAAAGCAGTAGTAGAGCTGAGCGATCTGACAATGTGTTATTATCATGATAAATTGTGTGTAAAGTCATACCTCTGTAACTGGCTCCTATTGGTCCGGGCCCTAAATTTGGTGAGAGGCGAGGTTGGCGAGATAACAAGGGGTGAGCTGAAGGGGTTTGACTGCATATTATATTATAAATATATACACATATATATATATATATATAAATATATATTGAAGCAATTTCCTTAGGGACAATAAAGTTTTTCTGATTCTGATAAACCTTGTCAGTACTTAGACAACACTAATGAACTCCAGGTTTTATTTCAAAAGAGCATTATTAATCTTGCCTTTTTGAATTTACTGTAACATGGTGTGAGAATCACTGAATAAACATCATTTGTACTCATTACTTTTATTTTTTTTATTTACTAAGGCAGTGCTGACTTTTTCCTTCATTCCATCTTAACAGATGACAAGAAAAATGCATTTCGTGAGAACGTGTATTAGAAAAAGTATGACTTTTGCCATAGCACTCCCCACTATATAAGGGTGGACAATACAGCAAATAATATTGTATCGCAATACATGTAACAAACTAAGTATTTTTCCATCACCTGTTAGGATTAAAGAAATGAAAACCAACTTATTTACCTTATTAAAAACATTTTAATTACAATGAGTATAAATTGTGTTTCTCACACCGCAGTGCACTTGGGACTAACGATGAATCAAACAGATCAACTTCTTGAACCCTGAGAGCAAGGCTTTTAACAGTTTTACAAAGACTTTCAGCGAATATTTGAACTAACAGCCTCTGAATATAGTGGCAGCTATTTTATACCAATCTAATTCATTAGTAATACAGTTAATAAGAAACGTGTCTATCAAGCCACTACAGACATTTAATAAAAGCAACAGTCTAAGAGTCAGTACTAAGCCACTAACGTAAGAGCAATACAGACGGATTATAGTGTTGTTAAAGTTTAGGTCATTTAATCTTCATTGAGCAATCACACACGAAAATAATTAATTATATGAAACTACTTGTACCAATTAAACTGCGACATAAGGACACTCAAAAATATATTTGAATACAAAAAAAAAAAACTCACAGTGGTCATCTACCAGCTAACATTGAGGTGAGTGTCACCATGAGGGTTTGTGAGACTAGTTAAAAATTGGAGATCGTAAAATCCAGACACCTGAGAGAGAAAAGAACGGTGAAACTGTAGCTGACTCTACAACACAACACGAAACTGGCATCACAAGCCTAAGACTGAACCTAATCCAGGTGTAGGAAAGTTAGCGCTGGGCAATATGATATTTATCATCATCATGATATCGTGGCCAAAATATGATTTTCTGAGCAGATCGTGATATCGTCAATAATTAAAAAGCACTGTTTAACTTCATGTTTGACATCAGAGAGCATCATTAGTCTCGCTTAAGTGAATTTATTGTACTGCGGTGTGAGAAACACTGAATAAAAATAATTTGTACCCAGACTTTTATATATAAAAATATATGTACAACAAGTTTGTTGTAACTGATGGTGGAAAACACATTGTGGCATATCGCATGTTAGGGAAAAAATTTTGCCATGTCACCAAGAAAAACTGGTTGTAAACCTCCAGAGAATCCTGAAAGGACAAAGCACAATTAACTAGGATACTATCAAGTAAACAATGATTTCGGTATATTTGTACGAGGGCCCCAGCCCATGCATTTAGACTCATCTTCTAGAACACAGATACATTTGCATGCGTACCATTACATTTAGTACCCAACATCAAAATCAGACCTGAAACTGAAGATTCAAAAAGAAAACCAAAAAGTTTATAAAATTGTTCTCAAGGTCACAGTAACCAGAATTATTTTATTAAGCAACATACACTGATCATCTGTAACATTAATAAACTGCGTGTTCTGACCCATCAGGGGCTCTTCTTTGGGTTTGGACCACACTCCCCACATGCATCAGTGTGCCTTGGGTGCCCATGACCCAGTGGATCACTTTTGGAAGGTACTAACTAGTTAACATATAGAACATTCCACAAGGCCTGTAGTTCTGGAGAGGCTCTAGGTCTTCAGATCCCTGTTCTTCTGCTTCCAGCACATCAACTTCAAGAACTGACTGCTCACTTGCTGCCTAATGTATCTCACCTTACTGACAAGGGCCACGGCAATGAAATAGACAGTCAATGTTTTTCACGTCACCTGGCAGTGTTCTTAGTTATTGCACCACAACTGCTTGGAAGTGCAACACGCAGTTTGGGACAGGATGTGAATAAATGACAGTCTGGATGTTTCTGGGGGCCAGGGATGTGAAAGAAAGATCTACAGAACAATACCGCCCGCCACGCTGCGGTTTAAGCGGTTGCTCCTCGAAACCTGGCACTTGTGTGAGAAGATAACACGGGCGGCCAAAACAATACAGCTGTCCTCCCTGCAATGAATTCAGGAGAACGGTTTACTGCAGATCCCCGCCGCCATCTTGCTTCTGTCTGCTTCACATCCAACTCTCCCAGCCCACGACACACAGCGGCGTTAACGTGGGTGAAACGCAACATCTGTCTTGTTCTTCTAATCAGAAATAACCGAACAGAAGCTCGTTATACTTGACAGTAAAAATTAAACCGTTATTTCCCACCAACGCCTTGAAACACAGGAGACATCGTTTCTCCTCACACCCACTGTCTCACGCAATCCGCCACGACTGCGCAACTCTTACAGCTTCGTCCGGCCAACACTTCATGAAGATGATGTTTGAACGGTATTTTTCATGGCTGGTGATGTGTCTTGAGCTTTTTCTCTCGACTTAAACCGCTCACATCGGTGCTTCGGCATCACTGCTACCCGGAAACTGCTGGACGTCGATTTCTTTCTAAAACTAAACATCACTAAACTCGATTTTTATACAATAATATCTACACACCATCATCGCAACTATCGGCGTGTTTGAAATTCAGCATGTTTTGGCCTTAATCTTGAATACTCGTATTAGATCTATAAGGGGATTATTTATTCAGTAAGTCTGGATGTCGATATGTCAATGCTTCAGCCAAAATGAGCAGGCAGGCAGATGTCTTTGTTTTCACCACACGGAATCCATTTCTCCTGCGCAAAGACACGAGCGTCGTGTTAATAAAGTATTATAAGCCTTAAAATGGTCGCGATCAAGCCGGTCTTCACCAGAGGATTTGTGTTTTTTTTGGTTTTCATTCGCGGTCTAACACGAATAACCATGACAACGGTGAAAGTGGGAGTAGTCCCAGGGCAGCAGAAGATCTGCTAAACAACAACAGCCGCTACATTTCTCCCAATAAGCAAATGTTAATTAACCCGACACTACGGAGTCGTCCAGTGTCCATGTTTGTCTTTTAAATGGTGTTCCAGACCGAGCTGCTTCTTATTCAGGGGTGTAGCCTCAAGGTGACCAGTTTGTTGTTAGCCGCCGCTAGCAACACTAGCACCCCTCCACCCGAAAAACCGGCCAAAACCAAAAAACTGACACACAAACATTAAACCGCACAATTCTAACTTCTTTTTCTACAACAATAGAAAACACAGTCACTTTCGCCCCAGGTTGTTGTGTTGTGTCATGACAGCACTACCAGGTCCGAATTTTACTGATTTCTGCCATGTTGCCAGCAGCAGCGCTCAGGTAGTCCTGAGATACATTCTTGCGAAAAAAAGCCCAAATTCACCCCGTTCTTACCTCGAGAGCCGCCGTTAGCACCACCACAGCCACGAGCAGCAAGAAAATCTCGCGGCCTCCCATACTTTTCCGCCCGAAAGTGTCCGTTTGTGTCGGAATTTGCTGCCGAAACGTCCACTCGAACCGAGTCCGCCCGCGCGCGTGTGTGTGTGTGTATGATGGAGAGCGACGGGGAGGCTGTGCAGCTGCTCCGGAGTCACGTGACCGGGAGCGGCGCTGTACAGGAGGTAATGGAGGTTTTCAGACTGTTTCCTTGCTCTTGAGGGTATTATTCACTTTCCGAACTGTGTTCACACACCAGGCCAACATGCCACCCGTATTCACCCTCACTCGACTTGGGTTCTGGTCTGGGACGCCAAAGGAGCGCGGGAAAAGTAGCTCACACGGCCCAAAAAAGGGACCAGGTGTTCGAACACTTTATCCCATCGAAACGGCCTACATTTGGGTATTGCGCATGCGCACAACAAAATCACGCCGTTTGCTCTGGCTTGAACAAATGGCAATAAATAATTGCGTTGTGACCAGTGTGTAAAATACAATAAAACAAGCTTTGCGTGTCAAAGTTTTTGAGTAAGTAGTGTTTGTAGGTGTTTTGTGTGTAAATTGAAACATTTTCATTGTTCATATGGTCTGCTACTGTATGTTTAGGACACTGGTAATGTAGCTACTGTGAGTAGCTCAGTGTTTCACTTGCATTTACTAAATGAAAACAGATAAACACCACTTTATATATCAGGGCTGAACCGTCCACGTGTTTATAAAATAAGTAGTTCAGTCTGCCAGTTTTTTAAGGTCTGACAGTGTATCGACATGTGCTAACGTGGCATTTTCCGTCAGTGTGTGAAAAATGTGCTGTGAAAGAACAACTCGATAAGGTGAGACAGTTCTTCAGAACACAGGTTTTTACTGTTCAATTGCACACAGCAACAGGAGGAGGATCAGGAGGAGAAAACTCTCCGCTGTCACTTGTCGCCGCTGTGTGGTGATTCATCAGACAGCAGAAAGAAACAACAGCGCCTTCCTCCTGAACATTTATCTGTCTGTCTGTTATGATTTATTTATGTATTAATTTATATAACATGACCAAGCATGATCTAATGAAGGGCGCCTGGTGAACTAGCCAGAGGGTCATGGGCACCGAAGGCTCAATGATGCATGTGGGGAGTGTGGTCTGATATGGCTGATCATTAGGGGGTCTACTCACTATTAGGCAGGTGGTCTTAATGTTATGGCTGATCATGAGGGGGTATACTCACTATTAGGCAGGTGGTCTTAATGTTATGGCTGATCACATGGGGGGCATACTCACTATTAGGCAGGTGGTCTTAATGTTAAGGCTGATGAGGGGGACCTGCTCACTATTAGGCAGTTGATCTAAATGTTATGCTCGATTAGTGTGTACTTGTATGGGTATAATTCTCTTTGTAATTTTTTCTTCAATTTGATCTTGAGAAAAGTATTAAAAAGTGTAAGATTGATAGACAGTCATTTATTTGGATAGATAACCGATTGTTCATGTCTTATCCAAATAAGAGCAAAACTGAGGAAGTGGGTTTTTCAGAGGAAATTTGTGTAATGAATGAGACCCAAGGAGAACGAGTTTAAAAACTTTTGACACTGTTATTTGACTTTACATCCTAGCAACGCTGGGTGGAGCAAAATATTTCATTAGCAATGCGATGCCCAGAACCATAAGATTCCTGAAGGATACTTTTTCCTAAACCTTCATTAAATGACAAACCAAAGTGGGCGTGGCTTAAAACAGAAACAGGTTTTAGGTGCTGGAGGCAGTTATACATTCATTCAGTATTCACAAACCACATTTCCAGAAAAAATAGAATATTTTCCAAAAATCAGATCTATTTTAATTCACATGAACTTTATTTAACTGTTCAGAGATAAAATAACAATAATAAACAATTGCAACACACTTAGTAAACTTTGGAACAGAGTTCAAATTAGATTGAAAAGTGAAAAGAATATTCAGTTACACCAATTTGAAAATCTCCACATTAAGTAGCTAATTGGTACATAACACTGTAAAAAAACAAGCTCTTTCATCGTCTACAGTACATAACACTGTGAAAACTGAGCTATTTCATCATCTACAGTACATAACACTGTGAGAACTGAGCTCTTTCATCATCTACAGTACATAACACTGAGAACTGAGCTCTTTCATCATCTACAGTACATAACACTGTAAAAACAGAACTCCAATATTTACAGTACATAATACTGTAAAAATATTCATAGACCTCTGTGTGTAAAGGGCAAGAAAGCACTGTTGAAATTATGTGAACTTTGAAACGATTATGGTACTGTGATAGCACCCTGGGACCAGGAAGATTTCAGAAAATCATTGTCACTTAACACAGCCCATTGCCGTAAAAAGAAATGCTCCTGAAACACAAAGAGGAAGCCAAACATCCACTCTGTACAGAAATGTTGGTGCAAGACATGTACTGCCATCAGGGTGACATCTCTTCCCAGGATGTCCATGTTTTTTTCAAGCGGACATCAGACCACATTCTGCACTGGCTACAACAGTGTGCCTTTATAGACACAGAGTGTGTGTTGCTGACTGTCCTGTTGCCAGTCCAGATCTGTCTCCTATTAAAAATGTATGGCATTTCTTGAAGAAGAGAATCAACCAATGGCCACAACGGACGGGTGAGCAGCTAAAAGCAGGCATGGGCAAATACTCCACTCGCAGAACTGCAGCAGTAAGTCTTTTCAGTTCCCAAAAGATCGAACAATGTAATTAAAAGGTAAGGTGATGTAACACAATCATAAACACACCCGAGCTTGTCGCAGACCTCCAGTATGTTGCAGACATCAAATCCTATTTTTTAATATTTGCAAAACACATTCAAGTTCATCAGCAGAATTGGTAAAAATTAATCTGGAATTTTGAAAACATTTGTGGTAAATACTTTAGACAGCCAATCAGCTGTCTGGACCTTATTGGCTCATTTATGTTGATAAGTATTCCTATGTGACATGGGATATTACAATACAAGTACTGAAGACATTTGCTTGGTCACTATTTTCTTTTTGTAATTTCTCTTTATTCTCAGTTGTCATAAACAAAATCACACCGGTATGTTAACAATATGACGCATGATACAACACATGTAACTGTAGGAGAATTATGAAATATTCCCACAATTCTAGGTTTGTACCTCTATTTTGTAGTCTAGTATCATTTAAAAGGCAACATCACTTCCACTTTTATTCAAATGTTCATAAAAAGCAATGATCTAAAAAATTATTGATCTTATACAAGAAGTCACTGTGGGAACGATCCACATTCCCGTTATCTGTGGGTAATACACACAGTCCACAACTCCGGTGTAGTGCGCTCTAGCATTTCACAGCTGCCATGCACACTGCAGAAGATCAGTATACCATACTCACACACACTGACAGCACATCTCCAGAGCAAGCAATGTTCAAAAAGGTTCATTTTCTATTGTAGCCTGGGTAAGGTGGGGGCGGAGAATAGTTTGCAGTTGTGGGCGGCGTTGGAGTGTACGGTGGGGGTCGAAGGTCAGGAGGATACATCTCATAATCGTAGCTATAAGGTGGTGGAGGTCCTGTGTAAGACAGAAAATGAGAAGTTACGGACAAGAGGCAAGGGTCCTGATAAAGGAGGAGGTGGGTTATATTAGGCAGCAAATGAACACAGTTCTTGAAGCTGATGTGCTGGAAGCTTGGGTGTAAGGATCTGAGGGCCTTATTTTGATGGCTAGAGCAGCAGGTCTCATAGAGCAGTGGTCCCCAACCTTTTTCGAGCCATGGACCAGTTTAATGTCAGACAAAATTTTCGCGGACCGGCATTGGATAAAAATAACAAGATAAAATGATACGACCAACACAACAAACTGTTATTTTGTATATTTTATAATAAATATGAATCCACTGTGTAATTATGTAACTTTTAGCAGTGTCTTTCTAAAACGCACTAACAACGATCAGAGTAACGCTGTCTTCTGCCCCTCACGTGCTCTGTTCGCTATGGTAACGCGTAAATGGTCCTTTCAGAATAAGTTTTCAGTGCTGTTGTGGTGATCTCAAAGTTTTCTGCCATGACTTTCATCCACAATACCGTCAAAGTTGATGTCTCTAACATACTTAGATGCTACATATTGAGATCGTATTCAGAGCTGTTTCTACACCATAGGAGGATCTACTCAATATTTGGCAGATGGCCATAATGTTATGACTGATCTGTGTATCTAGGAGGCATAGGCAGCGTTTGGGGAGGTACTGATTTTTAATATGTAACTACGGCACCAAAATAGTCATTTATTAGAAAAGTGATATGTGTAACATGTCTAAGAAACTGAAATCCTGTCTCATATGGGCAAATACTAATCATTAGGAGAACACTGAACAGCAGTGGTGTGCATGACAGGTTAGGAAGGAGAATGGTAAAGTTTAAAAGTCACCAAAATAAATAAATAAAATTTAATTTTCATTTTTTCAGAATGAAGGACCTGCTAAACCTACAGCTTTCTTGCGGCTTGATGAAGCTGTGAAGGTTAATGTAAACAACTCCCACAGGTGCTTTTCCTAACTCCTGCTGATGACCTATAAACCCTCTATGTGAAGAAAGGTGGAGCTGGAACACATTGTTCCTCCACCCTCTGATGCAGTATTAGTACAGTACTGTAGAGCAGGA
>JBBIGC010000082.1:19290261-19305894 GCA_037576955.1 Lepidarchus adonis | reverse complement strand
AGCTTTTCACATGCTCCTTTATCTTCTCAAGGTAAGTTAGGTTAGCCATCTTGTGCAAGCTTTTCACATGCTCCTTTATCTTCTCAAGGTAAGTTAGGTTAGCCATCTTGTGCAAGCTTTTCACATGCTCCTTTACCTTCTCAAGGCAAGCTAGGTTAGTCATCTTGTGCTTTTCAAGCAAACTTTTAATCTTTCCCCTTTAATAATGTCCCACATATTTTATCTCATTCCGCTACAAGACACTTGCTGTAATCTATAACTCAGTCATATTCAAAGTAATCACAAATTGGACGCTTTCTACCGACTTTTGCTGACATGTGTGGACGGACCATGGCAACACAGATGACTTGATTGACAACTGAAAACTAGACTTCATACTAAAGAGACACAAACAAAAACTAAGCACATTTTCTCTATGAATTCAGTTAATTTTAATTAGTTTTGTGAATACTCATTATAGTTTCAGTTCGCTATTTTGTTAGTTTTCATTAATTATTATAACATTGGTTCTAATGTATGGCTGATGGTACAATTGTTCATGGGCGGCAGTGAGGAATGTTTGTTTATTTGAGCTTTAGGTAGCAATGGAACAAGCCGACCAAAACTTTGTAACTGTTGCACATAGTCAGGCCTGGACAGATGTCTTGTTGCAGAGAGTGATGCACTGAAGAAAGTTGAATAAAACTCCACAAAACTGAATTCAAACTTTATTGTACTTTAGCTGTCTCAGCATGTTTAACATGCATCTGAGCAAGAAGTAAATAATGATAGTATTGATGCTGGGTGTTTCACAAGTGTGGTGAATCTGACTGATTCACTAAAGTAGGAAAAATAAACTCTAAATTTGCACACATTCAATTTTAAATTGAAAAATGAAATCAACAAAAAGAGAAAAACACATTTTTAACCGTTTCTATACTTCTTGGTCAATAAAGTCAAAGTGATCTGATATGAAATGGTACATTGTAGAGAAACAGGATGTCTACAAAGTTTCCTTTATGGCCATCTGTACCTTTAGAGAAGATGCAGGAGAAGAACATTGTGGCAAAATGTCATTCATATTTATATTTGACTCTACATGTGCTTCATTATTACATGTTGGTTGTGAAATTAGAGTTACATTTTTAAGACAGCCAGCAGAAAAAGATCAGTTTAGGATTTTTTAATGTACAATGGGTGGGACCAATATTATAGACATCACTCTAACTCTTTTGGAAGTCCAGGATACACCTCTGACTGTGAATATGAGTAGCATCCTTACCAGTGGGCCAGAGTTAAAACAGTGGTGGCTGTATTCTAGGGCTCTTTACTGAAGGGACTCACTCCAGAAAGGTAATATAGAGGGTAAAACATAATATATCTCTTACATGCTTGAAATAAAACATAAAACAGGTGTTAAAGAAGATCTAGAATTTCCAGAGATTTGTCATTTTAATGATGGCACTTCCACTAGAATACCATGATATGATTGCATTTCTTTGTATGTGTACTTATGGCCTGAACTGAAGGCTTTGGTAATTCTGTTACAGATCACCAGTGCTGTGAACATATTTCTCTAGAATGGAGCATTTCACGTCAAACCACAAACCATTACATGCACAAATGTTAAAAAATCCACATTTCCCTTTAACTTGTATTGTATGCATTTGATGACTGTTTACACTTTGTTTATGTGACCTTGCATGAGCATACGAGCGAGATCTAACGGGATCGTGTCAGTGTAAACTTGATGATGACAAACATCACAAAGAAGTCATAAAATATTTTCTAAATGGCTAGAAAATGGAAAAAAAAATATTCTGCTCAGTCATATTTATATTCCTAGTTAAATAGTATTTATGATACAAAAAAATGACCAACAATAAATAAAATCATCACTTTTTTTCACATACCAGTTGTACAAACAATAAATTATAATTTCAGTGCTGTGTATTCTGTCATTCAGCAAAGAGCTGATTCCCATGGTGAGAGTCAGAAAGTACTGGACACGATAGATGAGCTGAAAGCTCTGGTCTTGAGACATGAACTTGTGTGAACTGATGTCAGGCAGCAACAATGGGAAATTTAGTTAGTGGCCCCAATTTTACCTGCATTGGAAAAGTGCCAGGAATTTAGCCTTCACTTTTCAAATAAAACAGTAAAGCAAGACGAAGAATATATATTCAAAGATAGGATGTTTTGAATAATGTGCTCAGGACAGATCAAAGGGTTGTTTGGTCATAACAGTACATTTGTGTTGCATAGACATTGGATAGTGTTTCAGGAGAAGAACCCCATACCAAACATAAAGCATGGTGGTGGAAATGTTGTGGTTTGAGGTTGCTTTGCTGGCCTAGTCAAAATTCAGATTTTAACCCCATCTGAGAAGTTGAAGTGGTGTTTTTATGCATCAGTAGAGCTGCATGTGATTTATCTCTTTAGTATGAATGCTGAGTGTATGCATAATGGAAAGTATGTCTATTTGAGAAGGGTGCATTCAAGAATTTTCCAAAATGTTCTAATGTAATCTCTTCCTTCTGGATCACCCTCTTGACTAGCACCAGCATTCTTTACAACGAGCCTTCATAGACTCAGCAAAGAATTCATAACTTAAATAGCTAGAAGTCAGAAATTACATTATATTAATCTAGTATGAACATATGTACATTATGGCACATAATGTTTTTAGAGGGTAAGTAATTATTTTAGCCTAATAATACATGTGATTTTTGTCGAGTGTAAACCTATGACATCACTTTATGTGGCTGAATATCAACTATTACTCTTGATTATAATACATAGAATTTTTAGCTTTGTTTCTGGTATTGATGATGATGATGGGGTGGATGCTGCGGAAACTCCATCCACAGTTTAAGTCATAAACAATACTGACTGAACAGCTTTAAGGTATATGACCTTTTCTACACTTTTCTACACAAATGTCTGAACCAAGCATTTTTGCAACATTTGTGGTGTAAGCTAAGTGAGGATTGAACATCTTTCTGCTTGTTGGACTGAATTGGAGTCCAAGTGGGCTTTCAGGACTTGTTTTTGGTCAGGCTGTGTCTTTATTGTGCTTACTTGCTGTAAATGTAATGTTCTGGAGGAGTGGGAATTATTCTGCACGAAGTGAGCAGGGTGGACCCAGTATGGAGTATGGAGTATGTTTTCTCTGCCTACGTTTCTGTATCAGGAGGATCTGACCCCATCCTGCCTGTTGTGTACAGGTCAACACAACATTACAGCCTGGACTGACTCATTATTGTTCCCACAGGTCAACACACAACATTACAGTCTGGACTCACTTATTACTGCCCCTACAGGTCAATACACAACATTACAGTCTGGACTGACTCATTACTGCCCCCACAGGTCAACACACAACAGGACAGCCTTAACTGTCTGAGGTGTCCAGGATGGTCAACGGTGGAAGTAAATGCAAAGGTAACATCATACTGCTGTCAATCAAGTGGCACTACAAAATGCCTAGGTCGCTCAGAACGCATTCATTTGTCAATAATCTTAATGTTGACAAGGCCTAACAGTTAACAGGTAGCACAAAACTATGTGTAAATGTTCACCATTCTTGCTAATACCATCAACAGATTTCCAGCTCTTTCCTAAGTACAGGAAACTACATTAACAACGCTGTCCATGTTAATTGATGGTACACATACAGATGTGGCAGACAGAGATCAGACTATTCCTTTACATAGTGCTTAGAAAATTGCATGAAATCTGAGTTACTCCATTGTTATGCTGTTATGCTGATTATAAACAAATGGATCCCAAACATATAGAACAGACATAAACACGTGGACAGCAACATGACTAAAAATGCACCCTTATTAAAAAATCATTCATGCTTTATTTGGTAGCGATTTACATCAAGGGCACCTTCATAGTGCATTCATAATGCATTCATAAGGCATTAAATACTTTATCAGCTTTAATATACATTAATAACATGCATCATTATCATAGAAAAAAATTCAGTGCATTACATGATAACACATGGCAGTTATGCTCCTTAAACTTAATGAATCAACCTTAATACCCTTAATGTAGCTTTACTATAAACATTATGGAGGTGTATAACTGTCAAGACTATATAAAATTCCATAATGCACTAAAAAGCTTAATAGCATAACAACAAAGTATGTTATTAATGTATATTAACATGATAACATAATTCATTAAAGGTGTTATAGACACTTTAAGGGTTTTAAAAATATAATGAATGCCTTATTAGTGCATTATGAAGGTACATAACTGTCAGGCTATATCATAGTCCACGAGCACTGAAATGCTTTTTTAAATTGTGCCATGCAGCTTATTAAAGCCATATAAATGCACTATGAATGCACTAAAAATACACTACGAATGCTCTATAAAAGTGCACTTCATGTAAATTGTTACCATTTATTTGACATGTCCTACATAACAGTGACATAATCATGACATAAACATGTAAGGACAGATGTCACCAGTTGTCATGGTTCATGTTCATTAAAATAAGAGTCACGTTACCATTGCCAGTAATGATCATGATGACTGCTACAGTGTTTGTTGTTCCAGTGTTCCACACTAACACTCTAGAACAGTTCTGTGAGATCGCAGAACCCCAGAGCAGCAGTATCAGGTAAGTGAGAATATAGACAGCGAGGGTCTAACCCTAACCATAACACGTCTACAGTGTTTATGACACTAGTGCTGTTTTATTTCAGTTTTCAGAAATCCTCCACTGAAGAGACACTGAATAAATGTTAGCCTCCTGCTGAATGCCACAGTCAGCTGTTGTGAAAGTGCTTTGACTCTTTTGCGGGCTTTGTTCAGGCGCATGTCAAGTGTGTGTGTGCAAAATGACAGATTTGTTGCACAGCTCTGCACCACAAACAGCGAGTGTGTGTATGTTAGTTGTGTGTGTTGTGCTCTGGAGTGTAATACACTGTGTGGGCACATGGACTTTCCAATGTAAAACAGTGAAAATATAAAAGTGTTAAGATGACTGTCTCCAACAAAAAACTTTTTTCTGTTTTCTGTTGTTACATGAAGAGCAAAAAGTTTTACATTCCCCATCACACAAGTGCAACGGAACAATTCAGGGAAAAGTAGCCAGCAGTGCCCCCATGTAGGGCAACAAGCTAAAGCGTTATGGTCATGATATTGAACGTTGCAGTACCCGATGACATTTACTGGTAATGGTAATAACATTGTTACATTATCAGACATAAAGTGTCATAAAAACGCAAGACAGCCCATGACAACTGCCATGACACGTTTATGGCAGGGCTATGTCAGCTCTGGACATTAACATAGGAAAAAAGTAAAAGATGTTGGTCACAGATCTTCTATTTCTAGAAGGCCTACACCACTTCGAGAGGTGTCAAACTCCAAAGCGAAGTCATCCAGTGGTGCAGGAATAGCTTTATTTACTTGTGATTCTCTGTGTTAGGTCCTTAAGTTTCTGTTCACTGGATTGCCGTTCCAATCTGATGTTGGACAAACACTGAGAATACACTGAATGAGATGTGGTCATCAGAATAGGAGTGGCTACATGTTGTTGACTCGCCAGTGAATCCAGACTTCAGATGAAATCACTGCTTTGCATTAGAGGCCAGGACTGATGCTCCTTGTCCAAGGTCGTGGTCAGAACACTAGCTCAGTCAGAGTTCCACACTGACATTTTAGGGCATCAGAAGAATCATGACCGCAAGCGTAAAAGAACCCTGCATGGTTCTGCTTGGCAAGATTCTGTGTGCTCCTGTCTGAGACCTGAACATGGAAGAAGCACTCATCCAGAAGAGCAAGCATTCCTTAGCCAGTTCCAGTGAAGCTCCTTCAGCACTTTTTAACAAGGCAGTTCTTGAAGGCTGAAGGTCTAGCTCCCAATGGACATGCCTTGCTCAGCTTACCCTGCGGGTCCTTGCACTGAACCGTACGACTCTGCCAGCCTGTGTCACAAGTTCTGGAGCAAGTCATCCACGATCCTGTCACCCACCGAGGCCCGGGTGGGGTTGTTGATGGAGGTTCGGTCGTGGAGGGCATCTCCGTGGTCATGGTCAACACCTCAGCAGAGGACAAAGCTGCAGCTGTGGCGGAAAGCAGCAAAGTGGTCCGTGGTGGGAGTGGTGTCTTGCGCGGCATGAAGAAGCTGTAGCGTATGTCTAGTGGCTTCTTGGCATCGGTGGCTAGTATCTGCACCACTAGGTTCTCCCGGAGAGCCCCTGGGCCCATGCTGTGGATGGCCTCATCATGTTGGCTCCAGCCACTGTAGTTGAGCATGGTGCCATTCAGAGGGATGACGGTCTCTGAGGTGGAGATCATGAACTTGCCGTTGAGGAGGTACTCTCCTCCGGGCCGGCGGAGGGCTAGGTAGGCTGTGAAGCGAGTCTGGCCTTTTGGCTTATACTGACGGATCTTGATGTGCGTAGAGCCCTCAGGGATCTTCACCACGTCAGTGTAGCCCTTGCTACAGGTTAGGAAAAGAGAAGGCGGAGAAAAATGGTGTTAGCATGCTAGTTAAGTGCTTTGACAGCAAGATCTACAGTCGAACACAAATGTTTGTGCACATCTTGGTTAAATGTTTTGTTGATTTTCTAATTGAAAAGGTACCTGAAAATCAGATGATATTCATACGAATATATTCAACATTTTAAAGGGTTGACAAACTTTAAAGAATCACTTTTATTTTTATTTTGTGTTAAACCCATCACAGTTTAATTCTACAGAAAATGCCTTATTTAAGTATGTGTTTGGCTGTGATAATCAACACTACATTCTGCTGGATAATGTAGGACTGATGGAACACCCATGTCATGCACATTTGTAGTGTAACACACCCTATATAATTCCAGAAGGATTTGTCAGTTAGATGTACTGGGTGTGTTAACACCCAAATTCCCAGGGCAGAAGACACTATTACAATACATTCTATTCTAGGTATACCCTACTGTATTGTATTTCATAACCCACAAATAACTAGTTCTTTTCTATATAAGGGGTCCACGACTTATGACGTACTCGACTTAGGAAAATTCTTGGTTACAACTCTGCCCCAAACCCTGTTTTTAATGGTGTGAAAAGAGAAAGTGAAAGTAACTTTAATTAAATGCTCAAAAAATGCAATACAGACCCTAAGGTGGGTGAATGTCTCCCTCTGTTGGACTGACAGGGGAATGGTCCCAGTGCAAAACATGGTAGATGCTTATGAAAGGGCATCAACTTACGACACACTTTGAGGAATGGAACCGTAACGTAAGTCGAGGACCCCTGTATATAGAGTACATTACTGTGGACTGTTAAGAGAAACATCTCCTACCTCTTTTTGGTGAAGTTGCCAGCCACTTTGACACAGGTGGTGCTATCGCCTCCACAGAGGCCGCACTTGTCATATTGCAGCTTGGACCCTATGATGCCATCACAGCCCGTGCGCACACACTTCCCTTTCACACACACCGAGCTGCTGTAGGGCCTGCATTCAGTTCCATCTGTCACCTGAGGGAAAAGAAAGAGCCATGATGGTCTTCATCCTGCATGGTGGACATCCCTGCCAAATGCTGCTTCTTACTTTCCAGGGTGACAGGAAGTGACAGGCCTTCAGTTTCAGCCTGGTTCTTCAGTTAATACCCCTTAATGCCATGTGCGTCACTGTTTGGCCCACATTAATTCTGCGTAAGAACATCACTCTCCAGGCATTTAAGCTCTTCTGACATGTGCAAAGTGTGTATGGAGTCTGGATCTGTAGTGAACTTACCCTCTGGGAGAACACCACGTAGTAGCCTGTGCCTTTGGCCCTACATGTCAGCTTGCACATGTCCTTGGGCAGTACACCAGCATACTTGGGCACCCACTCAACATAGGTCTTCACTCCCTTAGGGTCTGTCTGAGGCCCATTCCTCACCTCACACTGCTCCTGCCTGAAAGTCTTACCTAACAGAGACATAGTGACACATGGTGGTGATGATGAAGATGATTCATTATTATTATGTACTGCACTGTAATACTATACTATACTATACTATACTGTACTGTACTGTACTGTACTGTACTACCATTAGTATTACTGGTTGTATAATAACACCATTGATATCAACAAGAACAACAACAACAACAATAATAATAATATATTATTATTGTTATTATTATTATTATTATTACTGTTAGCAGAGCAATAAAAACAATGTCATTATTATAACAATATTCTTAATCTTAATCTTTGTAAATAATAATAATAATAATAGCAACAAAATATGATTATTATTATTATAATTATTATTAGAAGTAGTGGTAGTATATTACTAGTACTACTAGTAGTACTACTACTAATAATAATAATAATTATGCATGTGTGCTTTTCTCTAAACATGCTGGGACCACTCACTTTGCATGGGGCAGGGAGTGATGTTGCAGGACCTGTAGATGGCTCTTTTTCCTGTGCAGTAGCGCCCATTGTTGCGCGGAGGAGGGTTGTTACACAGGCGGTGGGCAAACTGCACTCCACCTCCGCATGTCCGAGAGCAGGTCCCCCACGGCCCCCAGGAACTCCAGCTACCGTGGTTCGAGACCTGGGAGGAAAGGCAGATGGAGATGATTGAAGCTGTTGAGCATTACGCCTTAATGTTGAGCATTAAGTTCTATTATGACATAGAAGAAATCATACATCTGAAGTGATAAACAAAAACCTGCCCATGAAACCTTGGTTTTATGATGAACCTATCTGGGGCCTGGCTCATTAGGGTCTCCTGTGGGGTCCAAGTGGGCTCCTGATCTAAGGAACTGCTCATTGTTACGTTTTGGACACTTTTTAACCAACAAGAACATGTGATGGCGATCATAGAACCTGAAAGTCCTCCAACAAAACCAGAGTACACCCAAGTGGGACCCAAATGAAACTATTACAAATACTCATAGAGAAACCACTTGGGATATAGACAACCCACTTGGGTCCTTAGAGAACCTATTTGGACAGGCCCATTTAAAAGCCAGCTATTGTACTTTTTAGCCCACAGGGCCCCCAGCATCGGCCCATGAATTTACCCACATTACATCCTTGCCCAACTGGAGACCAAGAAGCCCAAGCAAATCTCATATTGGGTCCATGTGCACATGTTGCTGGGTAAGCATTCGCCTCCCAGAGCTGTTGGGTAATGGAAGTTTACCAAGGAATCAAAAGTATGCTTGCTGCTACAATAAAGATGATCAAAACAAAACAACCATCCAGCGCCACAAAGGACCACGTGGGGTCTTTACAGAACATTCCTCGCAATGTTATTTAAAGCTGAAAGGATTTGGTTGCATGAATAGTAAGCAGAAAAAGGCTGAGAGAGATGTTTTATGTAGGGGCGTGTGCACACACAGTGCCATTTGTAATAAACAAGCACTTTGGGCAGTTGGGAGATCTACACACTGAGAAAGCCATTGACGTTGGCCGGATTTTCTGAAGGAGCTGGAGACAAGTTCGGAACAGGAAAAGAGGGGAAAGCATGAGTGTAAATGTGAAGGCAAGACACTAGAAGCACATTTCCAGAATCTGTGGAGCAAACAACCCTGCAAACACTCTGAAAGGGAGCATTGTCCTTTGAAAAGAAAGTTCTCCATAACACGCAACAACCTAGCAGACATGGACAAAAATACTCAAGCAGCCTGAGGAAGGCCAGGACTGACAGTACGGGAAATTCCCCAAGCCCTTTCGGCTAAATATGCTCAATATTAATCTGCTTTCCTCAGGCAAGGGTAATGTCTTATGACTGACCGTTGCCTTCACCTACCTTAACTTCCGTTATCATTACAGCCTATTGCTTTAGAGCACTGGTCTTCATCCCTTCTGAAGAGCTTCAACTAGGCCTGCACCATACATGACAGAGCTTGAAAGTATTTGAACCCTTTAAAAAGTATATTTTTATATAAATGTGACCTTAAGCATCTGATTTTCAAACAAAAGTATGTGAACCTGTGCATCTCTCTTGAGATTCATTGCATGGACAGAGGGTAACGGCCTAAATTTCTGTCTGACTGTCTGTTCTCCCACTCACACCTGATCCCCATCCCATTGACTAAAAACACCAGACTCTGATTTGGCCTTTACATTTTAGGATGATCCTAAGGTTTCACTTTCTTTTGCCACACACAGATACTGGACTTATTATTTTGTTTATTAATACATGACAAAATATATTTACTTTAGTTTAAATAGGTTTTCTGAATCTACCTTTAGGACTCTTTAGAACATGCTGCTATAGTGAAATTTGCCAAAGTCTTCAGTTTTATACCTACACCAAACAAACGCTAACTCTGTTCCTTCTTTCATCGCTCATCACCGAGAGGAGCTGCCGCCTATGTGTCCTGCCTGCCTGACCCTCATCACGGCCCACCAGTACACTACGGACTGCGGTGCTTCTCTCTCACCAAAGCTACGGCCTATCCATCTTGGTCTAGCTGGCCTCCACTGACCATCACCACAAGTTTATCTGATGCCTACACCTCAAACAATGGAACTCAAAGTATTATCACAACTCATCACCTGATTGTTCACTAACTATTATCCGGTATAGACCAGAGGAGAATGGATTTCCCTACTGAATTTTGGTTCCTCCCAAGGTTTCTTCCTTAGTTCAGGGAGTTTTTCCTTGCCTCCGTTGCCTTGGCTGATTAGGAGCTCGGCCCCGGACCTTGTAAAGCTGCTTTGTGACAACATCTGTTGTTAGAAGCACTAAATAAATAAATAAATAAAAATAAATAAAAAAAATAATAATTTAATTGAATTGATATGCCAGAATGCAAATGGACCTTAAAACCTCATAAGACTTCCAAAGAAATGTCTTGGATTTGTAACATCACAGGTGGTAGGATTTGAAGACAGGCATGGATGGGGAGAGATGAATGAGCGCTAATGACATTTACACACTTTAATTAGAGAACATTTTAATGAACTTTTTAATAAAGAGAAAGTCATTGGAAAAGCATTATGTAGCAATCACAGTCCATATTGTGCAGCAGTGGCTCCAACCCTGCCCTCGATCCAGGCCTCCCTGTACTTTATGTGGGATCAAAGCTATAGGCTTTAGCTTCCTCTTCTTGAACCTTGAATCTTTTGCTTGTTTTTGTTTTCTGGCATTGACCAGAGTAGGATGGGTTCCTGAGTCATGGTTTCTCCAGCATAAAGAGTCTTTCCTCACTCTGTAGCTTGTTAGGGGCTGGAGCCTGGACTCTGTAAAGCTGCTGCCAGTTATAAAACTGACTCAACTTGAAAGAAGAGGTCTAGATCATTCAGTGAAACCTGCAGAGGTGGTTGACAATCAGATGGCTTAAAGATGGCCTTTTTTGCCAACTTCGTGCCAGGTCACAATGGCTCTGTGACTTCCCTGGTAGTCCCACAGACATCTATAACCGGGGGTCTGAGAGAGCCTTGGTCTAGCTGCAGGTACCCCCATTGGCAATGTTGGAGAGCTAGTGTTCTCCTTCAAGCGTGTTGAGCTGTTTTCCTCAGGCCAGCTTGGAGGCTTTGTGGGATTACGCAGTGTTACCTGGGGACACCTGCTTGTATCTTTCTATCCCTCCCCTCCTTCTCCTCCACCCCCTTGGCATACAAGCATGTGCTTCATGGGAGCAACACCTTTGCGCCTCATTTCACCTGCTGCACTCTTCTTAAAGACGCCTCTGTCTGGGCCTCTCCCCTCACGCCAAATTCCTCTCTGTCTTTCGGCGCGTGATGCCTCTCCTAAGTGCTCTCCTTACTCTCTTTCAACATGCCTGCCCCCCTCTCTCTCCCTCTCCCTCTCTCTTGTTCACATTCCACGCTTTTGTTCCCTCTTTATCTAAACAATGCCTCCTGAAGAGTCCCAGCACTTTTAACACATCCATCCATCTCCCTCGCCCTACTACCAATCAGCCATATCATTAAGACCAGATGCGTAATAGTGAGCAGACCCTCTTATGATCAGCCATAACATTAAGACCACCTGCCTAATAGTGAGTATTCCTCCCTGTGATCAGCCATAACATTAAGACCACCTGCCTAATAGTGAGTATGCCCACGTGTGATCAGCCATAACATTAAAACCACCTGTCTAATAGTGAGTAGATCCCCTCATGATCAGCCATAACATTAAGACCACCTGCCCAATAGTGAGTAGAACCCCCTCATGCTGCTGAAACAGTTCTGACTGTGGTGCACTGTGTGTTTCACCCCTTTTCTATAGGAGCAGCATTAACACTTTGTACAACAGGATCCTCTTTGGGATCAGACCACACTCTCCACATACATAAGTGAGCCTTGGGTGCTCATTACCCAGTCGCCCTTTCTTGCATAATTTTTGGTGGGTACTAACTACTACCTGGAACACTCCACAAGACCTGCTGTTCTGGAGATGCACTATGCTCTTTGATCCTTACGCTCCTCCTAATAGCACATCAACTTCAAGAACTAACTGTTTACTTGCTGCCTAATATATCCCACCCCCCTGGCAGGTGTCACACTGTTTATAACTGTCAGGAGGAAGCAAGTATCTAGTTGTTATAATCATATAACCTCAGCATGACTGGGCAGAGCTAAATAGCTACAGACTAGTAAGGCAAATGCATTAAAAAAATATAGTTTTTTGTGACTTACAAATTTTTGCACAAAATAATTCAAAAAGTTAAATTCGACCAGGCAGACTCACCGAATAGTGCCTCTTGCGGGTCTTGTCCACACACTTCCCTTGCAAGCATATCCTGCCCTTGCCACAGGGGGTGCCCTCCACGGCCGGCAGCTTCTTGGTCAGGCACACCATCTGGCCCTTCCTGATCACAGCGCACCACAGGCGGGCACACACATCCATGCCTGGGCACACAGTGTACTCAGGCCCAAAAGCCAGCCGGCACTGGCGCACTGCATCATAGCTCTGGCCTGGGAGCTCCTCAGGGCCCAGGATGGGCTGGCGTGGCGTGTCCAGCAGGCACTCCGCTGTAATGGGAGATCAGGAATGAAGTGCTGGCTGGTTGGCACTCCTCAGATTTGCATTCCTCAAGTTTTTTTTGGAGAAATGAAGCTGTTCTGGTCATCATAGCATTCAGATTACTGGGCATGGCTTATTGGTGAGGAGCCCTTGGTTTAATATAAATGGTCAGAACTTTGTGTACAGTAAAAATGTAATGTGGACTTGTTGCCTGTGAAAACACCAAATTTAACACTAGAATTTCTAAACAAAATGTGATTTTCCAGCCAACCCCCACCTTACTGTCTGCCCACAAGCCTGCCCCCACTTCTTTAGCACCATCAACAGGTTCTGTTACGGTAATGGTAATCATACTGCAGCAGAATCATTGCACCATCAGTTCTCCCAAAATGTTTGCTACAATAAATATATACATTTACTTTGTAACAATCCAATCCAAATATTACTTATTACACAATTATTATTTTACTAACAATTGCATCTTACAGAACACACAGGTTTATGCATTGTTGGAAAAGTGAAAACTTTTGGCTGCTTTCACATATCAGCATAAATCAACAATGCATGTCTGGCGTTGAGGATCCACTTCTGTACTAATGTAGTTGGTAAAATGTAGTTTAAAAAAAAAAATCTCTTGTTTGGTTTCCAACACTATCATATACTCTTATTTATAATAATTATAATATAAGAATTGTTTTTGTTTCCTATGGACATATGCTTCTGTTCTCATTTCTAATGTTTATGGCCTGCCTTTGCCCCACCTTCTCATTATGTAGTTAATGTGTTACTCATTCCATGTCTTCACCCATTCCCCATTCTGTCTTGGGTAGTTAAGCTATTGTATTTAACCAGGTCTTGATTATATTAAAAATAACATTTTAAAAAAATGTTTTCAACTTAGTTTCAACATCTAATATGTTTTCTTACTTCTATTGTGAATAATAAAACAGGGGTTTACGAGATTTACAGATCATTACATTCTTTTTTATTTACATTATATGCAATGTACTCAGGCAGGGACTTTTCATTGTTCTTAAAACTTCTGGAATTTTTTCTCAGTACTGCAGGAACGATGACCTTTTTTGAAGGACTTTTTAAGCCTCTACTTCAGGTTAGGCATGCTCCCAGCACAAGAGGGACCATGAGTGATGATTGGGTCATACTAAAGTGCATAAAAATTGTAACCAACATTTTAAAAGCAGTGGTTCATGCTTTAACTTCCCAGTGAAAAAGGTCCTGGGTTTGAGTCTAGAGCATACACCAGGAGTCAGGTGAACTGCCCAGGGTCCAGTTAACTCATTGGGTGCTGGGATATGAGCCTGGGATATTAGACTAAGGCTTCCATTTGAACCAGAAGGGAACTACAAAGCCCAAGGTGCTTTCAACGTTGCCTTCATTAAAGCCTACAGTAATGGAAGCCACCCATTACCTGCAACCTGTCTTGGCTAAACGACCTCCTTTGCCCTTCACATCTCACCATTTCCATCATCAAAGAAGTCAGTGATGGTGGCCGAGGTGCAGCGGCTCCAGGGCTTGGAGGCATCGATGGATGTCAAGATGGATGACATGAGCCTCTTGTCCTCTGTTAAGCCAAATCTTTCCTCACAGAACTTTGAGTCATCATGGGATAGGCCTAGAAGATGCCCTGAGGACAAACCACATTAGAGAAGAATTATTTCATTAATCCATTCCATGGGCTGTGCTTTCTAAAATACATACATATAAATAATACAATTACCAAACTATCAGGGGATACATGCCAAATGATTTTTCCCCTCATTCATGCACTTCCACTTGAAAACTAATCTAATAAAACTTCCCAACATTGCCAAAACTTTCAAGGGGAGCCTTTTGATGCATTTCACAAAGCTTCTCCAAAAAGGTCCAGAGGGTTCAGCGAAGATTTACGACAGCACAGTTGTGTCTAATGCATCATTCTCCTGTCTCTTGCTAAATTCCTAAAAATGCTATGAAACAGACCACACAGCGTCTGAATCGGAACTGTCCCATGATTTTGCACACATTGAGCAGTCAAAGCATGAAACCAAGAGGGGGCGATGTTTTCTCTGCCTCTGTTGGCGTATCAGGGCATATATCTTTATATCTGATATCAGGGTATCATCTTTAACGTGGGGATGTTTCAGCTCTATTAACTGATTACAGTCTAGACTGACCCGTTACTGCCCCTACAGGTCAAAACACAACTGTACAGTCTGGACTGATTCATTTCTGCCCCCACAGGTCAACACATAGCATTACAGTCTGGACTGACTCATTACTGCCCCCTTTGTTCTAATGCCCTTCACTCCAGACTAACACAATGTTTTTTAGTTTCCCACCAACAGAAGCCCTACTCTGGCTTAGTGCTTCCACCTAAGAAAGACTAGCTAGATGATTAAAGTAAACCGGTAAACCTAAGGTGTGAGAAAAACAGTGTATGTACCAATCTCATGTGCAACGGTGAAGGCGGCATGCAGGCCATCATCCTCAATTACAGCACAGCTCCTCTCTGGAGAACACACAGTGCCTACATCAGCCATGCCCAGCGTATCACACGAGTGATGCCCACACAGGTCCTGTATAGAGCACAGACACACACACACACACACACACACACACACACATTCATACACATACATATACACACACACACACACACACACACACACACACACGCACACACACACACACACACACACACACACACACACACACA
>JBBIGC010000082.1:19263424-19273977 GCA_037576955.1 Lepidarchus adonis | reverse complement strand
TGTATAGAGTGTACTTATAAGTATACTGTTGTATAGAGTGTAATTATAAGTATAGTGTTGTATAGAGTGTACTTATATCTATAGTGTTGTATAAAATGTACTTATATGTATAGTGTTATATAAAGTGTACTTATATGTATAGTGTTATATGAAGTGTACTTATATGTATAGTGTTGTATAGAGTGTACTTATAATTATACTGTTGTATAGAGTGTAATTATATGTATAGTGTTGTATAGAGTGTAATTATATGTATAGTGTTGTATAGAGTGTACTTATAAGTATACTGTTGTATAGAGTGTAATTATAAGTATAGTGTTTTATAGAGTGTACTTTTATGTACAGTGTTGTACAGAGTGTACTTATATGTATAGTGTTGTATGAAGTGTACTTATAAGTATACTGTTGTATAGAGTGTACTTATAAGTATAGTGTTGCATAGAGTGTACTTATATGTATAGTGTTGTATAGAGTGTGCTTTTATGTACAGTGTTGTATAGATTGTACTTAAATGTATAGTGTGTGCTTACAGTATGTACAGGGGGTCCTCGTGTTACGTCACACTCCACATACGGCAATTTGTGGTTATGTTGTTGGCTGCCTTATATATTTACATGCCACAACATAAAAAGAAAGTGTTATGAGTAGCATGTACAGTATATATAGCTAACACGAGACTTTCATAAGCGCTTGTACTGGGCTGTGCGAGCAGGAACTAATTGGCGAGCGGAGCAGACAAATACCAGATAGCCATTTGCTCTCTTTTGTTTGTTTTGCTTGTTTGGAACCTTCATTATGTCTCCTAATCGTAAGGTAGACTATACAGTAAAGGTCAGGAACTGTTTCATTTCATTACTGCTGTGTATGTGATCCATGTGTTTATTATGAGAGACTCATATTAGCTATATAGATGCTACTTGTGAGACTCATATTATGAGAGACTCATATTAGCTATATTCATGCTACTTGTTCATGTTTAATAAATATATGGCATCACTACATGCATGAGTTCGAACTAAATTCATGTTACGTTGAATTTGGAGGAACAGAACCCCGTTGTGACTTGAGAGCACCTGTATAGTGTACATATTGTTGTAGAGTGTGTACTTATATGTATAGTGTTTTATAGTGTGTATGTATGTATCTAGTTTTTTTTTGGCATTGCACAGATGTCTTTCACAGTGTGTGTGTGTGTGTGTGTGTGTGTGTGTGTGTGTGTGTGTGTGTGTGTGTGTGTGTGTGTGTGTGCGTGCGTGCGTGCGTGTGTGTGTGGCATGCAAAGTGGCGGCTGGTCAGTGTAACGGCCCAGCACGGTTAATCCTCGGACTGTGGAAGGCAGTCCGGCCGGAGCTCCCCCGAGAGAGCGGTGCAAAGAGAGAGAGAGAAGCTAATCTACTTTACTGCGTCAGCCTCCATGAGCCGGGACCAGGACACAGCCTGCCGCCGATCAACCAGAGGGCACACATACACACACAAACACACACACAGTGGAAGGTTCATGGATTGGGTTGTGTTATTTAGGGAACCTATTACCACAGGAATAAACAAATGCCTTCGCATAAACATGCTTATTAACACATGTGCCTGCACAACACAGGGAATGAAAAGAACGGGGCACAGGACCCCTCCAGAAGAAAGGACATGTCAAGGAGGCCTCCAGAGACCAGTAGTGCTCAGCCCCTGTCCCCGAGGTCCAGTATCCAGGACATGATGGGGATATCCCTGCTCAGACACATCTGGTTCAGGTGCATGTGGATGCAGGTCCAGATATCAAAATCCATAAAAAACAAACACATTTGTTAATGAACACCATACAAATTCATAATTTGAGGCACAAGATTGCACTTGAGCACATGGTTGAAGAACTCCTCACAACTTTCTCCAGTCCACCTTAAACGAAGGACCACCCCAAGGTTTCAAATTGCAGCTGCAAAACCCTTCCATCATGGTCTTGCACTGCCATCTACTGAACCTCAGCAGGAACTGCAGGCAGAAAGCTCTTAAGGTAGACCGGGTGAATTCCAGTCTCTACCCAAAGTGCTGTAGATGATCCACACATGCAACATGGATCATGTCTTTAGGCCACTGAAACCATACTACAGGGCAGTGACCCAGCGACTGCAGACAGTATAGAGACCATACAGTCCAGCATAAGGGAAATCACTGTCCACTAGGGGGCATGTGGTTCTGTGCTGAGGTGGCAGCAGGTCAACCCTAAATGGGCATTGTCCTGAAGACAGTGGGATGTTCTGGGGCTGGCAGCCAGGAAATATCCCATTTGACAGACCCGGCAAGGGACATAGACCCTGCTACAGAAAAAGGTTTGGATTCTAGGCCTCATCTTAGGCTTAGTGTACCAGATGACTGTGCAAATTTGAAGGCTTCTTCTGTTTACTTCTGGGTGGCAGCAGTAGCCCAATGGTTAGAGAAGTGGGTTTGTGACCGAAGGGTCCCAGGTTCGGTAAGGCACCTAAGGCACCTTGAGTAAGGCACCTAACCCCCAACCACTCACCATGTATGTCGCTCTGGATAAGTAAATGTAAAAATGTAAATGTTTACCACACTTCAGGAAGATCCTTAGAAATACAGACAAAACATTTCATGTGTAAATAGCAATAAAGTAATTTTTTACCATTTTCTTGGCCATTGTAGCCATGTTTTTTAGCTCATGCATCTATTTAGTGGTTCCATCAGCTCCTGAGCATCAAGGTGTTCTTGCCTGAAATCAAGAGTTATAACAGTGGCTTGACTTTTTTCTGGTGTATAAACTGCAGGGGTGGATGGTAACTAAGCACATTTACTTTATAACTGTACTTAAGTACATTTTTGAGTACTTGTTCATTACAAATCTGTGATTTAAACTTCATCAAAAAAATTAAAGATTTTCCCAAAGGCAAAGACAGGGCCATATCTTGAGATTCGGTTTGAAATGTCTGAACATTTTAAATTGTTTGCTCTGTTAACTGCTGATAAATATTTTGCCTTCAAAAACCTGTCCTTTCTAAAAAAGCAGTGTGTGTAAACTTTTAATTGCAGATTCATTAGGTTCTAATAGAACATTGTGTTCAAGTATTCTACATTTACAGCATTTGTCAGATGCTCTTATCCAGAGCAACATACAGGACATTGAAGTTGCTCAAGGGCACTTCTGCCTGGTTCTGGGAATCAAACCCACAATCCTTCGGTCACAAACCCACTTCTCAAAATATTAGGCTAAAACCAGGGGTGGAGAATTGAGGTTCAGAAAGTAAAAATCCTCCACAGGATTTTGTTCCAACTGCCTACAGTGCTTGGCTTCTCTAAAGCAACATATGTGTTCAGGCAGTTGGAGCAAAATCCTGGGGAGGATTTTTACTTTCAACTACTTCAGTACTTCAACTTTAGGAAATAATCGACTGAACAACTTCTCTAGAAATATTTGACCAGGTGTATCTACATTTAGACCTAAGTAATGGAGTTATGTCCACCTATGGTAAAAAGTAGCCAACACCACTTTGTCATTAATTTCCAAGAGTTTTCATTTACAGTTCACATGTTCATTGTGAACTGGTCATAAAGATGGCAGACGTATCTGAATAGTGCTCAGGAGTGATGAATCATTCATTCCCTGTAGGTAAATGGCCTCAAAACACAAATTATAAGAACCTGTGACATGCAGATAGCAATCTCCACTGAAGGTTCACAGCACACGTGTTTGACGTCAGGAGAGATACAAAGGCCAAAGCAAAAGCGAACCTGACAACGGAGCTGCCATGGATCATAGAAGGATACACTTTGCTTATCTTTTAAGTCTTATGATGATCAAAGAGAAAGAGATTCTATCACCCCAAGGCAGTTATCTTCTTAAGGAAGAGGTGAGCAGGACATGAGAATGAGAGAACCCTTAGAGGTCTGAAAACACAATGAGAAGATAGGGGCTCAAAGATTAGAAGCACAATAACCAGATGAGAGGGGGTGAAGATATGAAACACATCAGGAAATCCTGATGAGTGAAGAATGGCCAAAAAGTAGCCTCTGTTTCCTCCAAAATATAGGCCGTGGCTAAAAAATCTGACCTGTTATTATATAGACAGAAATTAAGATGTGTATAGAGTGTGAATCAGGCGAGATGGTCCAGCTGTTATTGATCCCAGATGGTGTCGGTCTGAGCTGAAGTGTACATATCGAGTTGATGGTCTAAGAAAAAACCCTGAGTGACATGATGGAAAAAGGATTTTCCTGTTTATATTAAGTGGACTTTACAGAAATTTACTCGTTCTTTGAACAAGCCTGGCACGGATGCCAAGATGAAACAGGCTAAAATGAAAACAGAAAGTTCAGAGTGGATGACAACAGGCATTTAGCATCCTGCAGACTGCCAGTGACAGCTACTGTGGGGCCCATGCCTGTCTATATATCAGACAAGTGTACAACATCTTACACCATATTGATACAGACCATCAAATATACTTAAGTGTCACTTTCTGGAACATAACATCACAGACAGATCCATGTGTTTTACCCATTGTCATCAGAGCATATCTCAATAACATCATAAATAACTCCAGTCCCGCAAGTGCAAGCTGCCTGTCTGGGCACTGTAGCTGCCATGTCTGGAAATAGCTAATAGGGTTATGGGAATAACTAATTGCTTCCAGTCGCAAAGGCCAGCAGCCAGTGGTACATTATGCCTAATTATGATGACATGGACACCCAACGTCACAGTGTGGTTGACTGACGTTCGTGTACCGTAATCTCAAGGGATACAGAATTCGTCATCATGATCCTGACATGATATGCGAGGCCTTGGATTCTGTCCATCTTTGCAGTTGTGGGAAGCCCTTGCCTTAGCCAACTATAGACCACGCAGGGTTTATTCCAGTATTGGCTCAGTATTTATTTTAAAAAGCAGGGGGTATCATTAAGCATCAGATACTATGATGACCCTGGAAACAAACACCGATCTTGCTTGAAACATTAAATCAAGCTATACGATTTCTGGCTGCCACCTCTAACACCTGAGGCTGTTTCCTTTTAACTTTGCATGTCATTATTTTCCATTGATGGTTCTTCCCAAGGTTTCTTCCTCTTACTTAGGCGCAAATTCTGTATTCCTGCTTTCTGAGAATGTCGGTATAAAAAAAGCTATAGCAATTAAACTGACTTGACTTGATCTGAGCATTGCACAGCTTAACTTAACTTGACTTGACTTAAGGTACTGAGTCATGGAATGAAGGCATTAATGCAGAGGTGGGCAATTTCAGTCCTGAAGGGTTGGTGTCCAGCACACTTTTGTAGTTTTCCTGATCAAGCACACCAGGTCCAACTCACCTGTTAGTTCCAATGTGTATAGAGTGTGGATGAAAATGGGAAACTTATGCAGAAAATGCAGAAATATTGCCCTCCACTCACCTGCTTTAACAGCTCCTTGTAGCTCTACAAGTGACAATGAGTTACAGGCTGCAATAAGTGGGCCTGCTGTGAAGAACATGGAGCATCGCAGCTTGTAGATATAACCCGTCAAGTAACACTCCTCACATGTGGCTGCGTGGCATGCCAAGCACCAAAGCCTCAAGAGCTGGTTAAGCAACTTTGTGGGAGACAGTGCTTTGTCTCCCGTTTGACCATGGCTCATGAACTGAGTGCGTTTGTTTGCTGTGGGAATAAACAGTATGTGCTTTGCCGTCTCCAAGACTCCTAACCACTCTTTAGGTTCTCCTTAGAAAGAATGCGTCCCTTGCTAAAGACAAGGCCCTGTAGGCATGCTGATCTGCAAATCCTAGATCTCTGGCCATGCTCTTTTTGCTCCTGGCTGACCACCCAGAGTGAGCAGAGCCAGAATGGAGGGGTCAATGGCCTGGTGCTCAGATGTACGGGGTGTGCAACTGAAGGAAGTATTCACTTACCACTGGCAGACTAATCTCCAGGTCTCCAGGGTCACGGTGTGCATTAAGAATAATCTTGCACAGTTTAAAGTGATATACTAATCCTCGGTGAGAGCTAATGCTTCTTTAGTTGGTCCAAAGAGGAGATGATGGATGAGGAGAAGAAGCTTGAGAAGACAGGCCACAGGTAGAGAAGATCAAAGAGCTTAAGAATACTGCACCATCCACTTCAGGCTCAGTGGGGCCCCTCAAAGGGCCTTGTCACAGAAAAGGGGGCACCTAATAGGAGGTTTGGGTTTGGCGTGGGGGCTGGGATTGTGCCGAGAGTGGCACTGTTGTCAGCGCCTCCTCCCGCGTCCATTAAGGTGATAAGACTTCCATTGAAGCATTGCCAAGGGGAGATAATAGGCGCTCTGACAGGAAAGCTCTGTGAAGCAGCCGCCTGATGAGGCTTAGCTGCTCGGCCTGTTCCTATAGTTGCTGCCATCCCCCATCACCCCCTTGTCTTTATCTCCAGTGGACCCCCTTTTGGATCCAAAGCTTTCATCCCCTGCCAGCAGAGACCGGAGTGCCACATGGCCCTGGGGTGCATGTCCTGGACTAGCCCTCTCTGCTTGGACAATCACAGGCCGGTGGGGTCTTCGGTGCTTCAGAGCCTTGGCAATTTGCACATACCACTCGTTATAGTAGCAAAACATCGTTGAAGCCAAAAACTTAAGATAAGGTGCTAGATGCTAAGAGTCTATGCATACATGCAATATGCAAATAAATTAAACAGAGAGTCACATAAACAGATGAGATACTAATATACACATTAACATCCTCTTGTTTCTCATCCATGCTTCTCCTTTGCCCTATTTCTTTCACTGAGTGGTTCGCACACATATACACGCACAGTTTCTCTTAGTCAGCTGAGAATGGCTCTTTGATCTACTGCAGGGTTAACCACACTCTCCGGGCCTTGCTCAGTGGGTAGCGCGCCTGGGTCTGGTCTCTATTGTGATCTGCACCAGGCCGTATTCCTTTGAGGCCTCACACTCCTCGGAGTCTGTGCTTACAAAGGTCTGTTCGCAATCTGCCATGTTGAAATTATTGTTCTATTTATCTGCTAGACCAAACGGCCACAAGAAAACTTGGGGGCCACCGAAACAGTAAACCAAAAAATAAAACAGAAGAAAATGAGCGACATGTCCCGACATCCCAGTGATTCTGGCTTATTTGAAAATGCCCTAAACACCAAAATACCACTCGAGATGGAATATTACAGCACGGTCTTGGTTGAAAAAAAACTTACATTAAAAGTTGCTGTGTCATCGCTCTACTACTACTACTGCTACTACAGCCTGAACCATAAGATTACCAAAACTGCCAGGTGAAGTGAGCTACATTGACACCTGTCAGGGGTTAGGAGATTTTAGGCAGCAAGTGATCAGCCAGTTCTTGAATTTGATGTGCTGGAAGCCTCATTTTGATGGGAATGGCTTTATTGTGTCTCCAAAATTGCAGGTCTTGAGGAGTGTTCCTACCAAAAGTGATCCAAGGAAGGACAACCAATGGTCATGGGCACCACTGATGGGGAGTGTCTTGCGATCCCTGCCTTTGATAGAAAGGGATCAGAACACAAGGTGCACCACAGTCAGAGGTGTCAGAAGTGTTAAAATTTGTTATGGACAACAAAAGAGAGCAAGTGCAGATTTGCATAGACAGGCAAATGCATTATTTTTATTATAAAAAAATGTGGTTGGTGTCTGGTCTTCATTACGTTGCCTCAGCTCTAACTAGATGGAAGGATGGAGGGGCAGAAGATTGGATAGAAAGATGGGAAGGGGAGGCCAAGTCCTGACCTAGTTTGAACACTGCCAATGTGGTTTATTCTTTTTATTTGGTATGTTTATGGGCTGAGAGAGTGGAAGTGTGCCTCTTGTTGTTTCACATTGCCTCTGGGTCCAGACGCTTGGCATGGACACCGAGTTAGATTCAGAGAGACAAAGGAATAGAGCTGAGCTGAATCTACAGATTTGTTCAGAAATGTCCTGAATTTTCTGGAAGAACTTAATTTTAAGGCCATCTACACAAGTACTTTCCCAACACATGCATAAGCATGTAATAATACAGGAAATTAATAGTATTAAGAAAATATAAGATATACACTGCTGGTCTAAAGTTTTAGAACACTCAATTTTCCCAATGTTTACTGGTAATGTTACAGTAAGTAACAAAAGTAACTGTTTACAATAAAGAAATCCATCATAAATAATATACAGATTTTATAGACAACATGTTTTCCCTTTATGCTTTATGAACCTGTAGAACTTACAGCGTTCCTGCAGCAATGGAAGTCAATGAAGCTTTTAATGTTAATGTAAACAATTCTCATAGGTGCTGTTCCCAACTTCTGCTGAAGATCTACACATACCTCTGTGTGAAAAAAATTAGAGCTGGAACACATTGTTCCTCCACCCTCTGTATATGTAGTACTGTATGTGGAGATCACAATGCGGAGGAAAAGGCCAGAAACAAAGACACACAGTGAGAGAATGAGCACAACATTAGAAGAAAAGAACTCGGCAGAAGATTCAGTAGCAGCACAGTCTCCAGACTTAATGTCCATCCAGGTGATTTGGGATGAATTGGACAGAAGGGGATAAAAGTAGCCTCAAAACTTGCAGGAAATCTAGGATTTCTTTTCATTAACTTTTAGGGCTTTCATTTTCTTTTGCTTAAGCTTAAGTTAAGCAGGTCCTTCATTCCTGAAAAATGTCCACCATGTATTTACTTATTTTTACTTTATATTACTTTAACATTTAAAGTTATCCATTGTAACAGCATGGCTTATATTACTAGTAAACACTGGTAAAATTACATTTGTAACAAAACAGAATTCCAGAAGATCTTTTAAGGCAGAGGCCTGGTGATACATACTGATTTAGATGCCTGAGACGCTGTTATTTTGGTATTTAAAAATGTTATTTAAAAATTAAAATGACATAACGCAATATTGTGGATCAGGGTTGTAGTACTCAGGTCAGGGTATTTATAACAAAATAATTGCCACCATGGCAAAGACCCTGCCCCCCATTCCAGATGAAAATCCCAATGGTCTACAAAATCACTGATTGAACTTGTTTGGACTTACAAGTTCATCTAGAGCAGACATTGACATTTCAACCAGGTAGTCAAATACCTGCTAAAAGTCATCCCTGCATGTCCCGTGCACTATGCATCCATGCTCATCATTTTCACTTTTATCAGTGACACAATTTCATTTTACTCCAATTCCAAAAAAAGTTGTAAAATGCAAGTTTCAGATTTCATAAACCGTATTTTATTCACAATAGAGCATACAAATACAAAACAGATGCTGAAAGTGAGACATATTACTGTTACATTAAAAAAAATCACTCATTTTGGAACTGAGGAAACCAGTTGCTGGACATTTGCGAGAAGAATGTTGTCCCATTCTTGGATTCTACCTGCTCAGCAGTCCTGGGTCTTTGTTGTGTTCTTCATTTCATGATGCAAAAAGTGTTTTCAGTTTGTGACAGGTCTGGACTGCAGGCAGGCCAGCTCAGCATCCAGACTTCTACTATGAAACCATGCTGTTGTAATAGAAGCCATATGTGATTTAGCATTGTTGTGCTGAAAAATACAAGGCCTTCCATGAAAAGATGTTGTCTGGTTGGGAGCATGTGTTGCTCTAAAACCTGTATATACCTTTCAGCACTAATGGAGCCTTTCCAGAGGTGCAGTGATGCCTAGGGCCTGAAGATCATAGGCATCCAGTTCTGATGTTTAGCCTTGTCCTTTGTGCACAGAGAATTCTCCAGATTCTCAGAATCTTTTGATGATGTTATGTACCGTAGATCATTGGTCCCCAACCACAGAGCCACAGACTGAAACCGGCCATGGATAATTTTGTACTGGGTTTTCTTTCTTTCAGCAATGTGCAATAGTTTTATTAGCACAAAAATATTCCAAATTGAGTTACAGTACTTGTTTTACTATTTTATTATGTATATAATAATTTGAATATTTTATTATATAACTGTTTATTTTGACTATAACACCCGGTCCTTCCTTTCAGTTCTCCCTTTATGTGATTTACAGTATCTCACAGAAGTGAGTAAACCACTCATATTTAATAAATATTTTATTATATTTATATCTTTTCATGGGACAACACTGAATATATGACTTTGTAAAGCAACCAGTGTGCAGCTTGTAAAACTCAACACACAGACATTAATGTCTGAACCACTGGCACAGTGCTCAAATTGTTGCCTAATTAGCCATTTTCCCTCCCTGGTGTCATTTGACTTATTAGTGCTACAAGGTCTCAGGTGTGATCAAAATGAATTGTTTCTCTACATAAAGATGGCCAAGGCTATAAGAAGATGCCAAAACCCTGAAACTGAGCTGCAGCACGGTGGCCAAGACAATACAGTGGTTTAATAGGACAGGTACCACTCAGGCCTCGCCATGGTTGACTAAAGAAGAGCAAGTTAAGTTTGAAAATAAGTATGAGTGCCATCAGTATTGCTGCAGAGGTGCAGTATTGATGCTCAAGAAAGCCTGCAAACAGTTTACATGGAGATCACTCAATACTGTTGTGCTCGTGCTCTCTGTGACGCTCTGTGTGGCCAATCTGCGCATGTCAGAGTGGTTGCAGGTGCGGCTCGTTACTGCTGC
>JBBIGC010000082.1:19220603-19240925 GCA_037576955.1 Lepidarchus adonis | reverse complement strand
TTCCTTTCAGAAAGTAATATTCATATATATATATTCATTACACACAGATTTCAGATAATACATTTTTGTTTTTATTGCATTTTTGAAAATCTCAAATTATCTTGAAATGGGTAAATATGGACATCTGTAGCGTAGAATTTTTTCTTCTGCTTTAAACGTATACCGTTAAGCTGCTTTAGGCAAGCAGCCATTTGATATAAACTAGAATTTTGCTACCTGAACACCATGATCTTCCTGTACTCTAACTGGATGCTCCATGTGTTCAGACCAGCCGTTTGTCTGGAGGTGGGCAGTGGGTCAGGTGTTGTCTCTGCCTTTCTGGCATCTGTGATTGGACCTGATGTGTTCTATATGTAAGTATGTTAGGAATGTGTCCACCGAAGAACGATGAACAGTGATGTACATGATTCTAGACAGAGGGTATTGTGTAATACAAAGAAAAAAAAGTTAGAATAAGATTAATTTATAAATCCTTGGACCTAATCGATTTGGAAAAAGATAATCTCTCGAAACATTGACAAATTACTAAAACTACCGGTATATTAATAGATAATAATCAGTGTAGAGGAATACCTAAATGAAAAGAATAACAGCAATTATTAATGACCATGTACTGTATGTTATTAATCAATATATATCATTCATTACTATTGATTGCACTATGTAGCCTAGTCAACCTGCAGGGGCATAATTAGTCTACAAATCTTTTGGAAATGAGTACGTCATTAAAATGTCAAATATCATCACAGCGTGGTTTGAATCTTTTGGTAATATTAAGGCCATAACTTCAAGGCACTGCTAATACACTAAATGTACCTGAAGGAGCTATTTACAGAGGAATATAGACAATTAAAACCATAAGTCAGACTTTAGATTCACAGAACATTTATGCTTAAATTTCAGAATCAGTCATATGTATTTTGTTTTTGTTGTTATTAGTTGTATAAAAAATATATTTATTCAAAATCAGTCAGATAGTTATTATTAATGTTGTTGTCATCATTATTACGTTTCCAAAATCAGATTCAAGACTTATAATAACAATCTGATTCTGACTTTGGAATGTTACAATAATAATGATAATAATAAACACTTCTATGTACTACTATATATAATAGTCATCATCATTAGTATTATTGTGAGATTCTAAATTTACTATTTTTCAGAGAATATGAATGATAACTCAAAAACTTTTTTCACTCATGGTTAGTGTTTGGCTGAAGATATTTATTATCAATCAACTGTGTTTACTCTTTTAAATCATAATCACAACACATACTACCCAAATTACCCTGATCAAAAGTTTACATACCCCAGTTCTTAATACCATGTATTGTCCCTTTAACATCAGCTTGAACTCTTTTGTGGTAGTTGTGGATCAGGCTCTTTATCTTCTCAGATGGTAAAACTGCCCATTCTTGCTGCAAAAAGCCTTCAGTTCCTGTAAATTATTGGGTTGTCTTGCATGAACTGCATGTTTGATGTCTCACCAGAGTGGCTCAATGAAATTGAGGTCAGGAGAATGAGATGGCCACTTCAGAACCTTCACTTTATTTTTTTGTAGCCGATGACCGGTCCACGTGTTCTTGTTTTGGATCATCGTCATGTTGGAATGTCCAAGTACGTCCCATGCACAGCTTCCTCCAGTATTTGTTGACAACCTACTGCTTTCTTCTTGCCATCAATTCTTACCAAATTTCCTGTGCCTTTGTACCTCACACCTCACCCAAAACATCACAGTAGGAATGATGTACCTTTCATCATAGGCCTTGTTGACTCCTCTCCTAATGTAGCATTTATGGTTGTGGCCAAAAAGCTAAATTTTAGTCTCATCACTTCAAATGACTGTGCCAGAAGGTTTGAGGTTTGTCTCTGTGCTGTTTGGCATTTTTATAAGTGGGATACTTTGTGGCATTTACGTAATAATGGCTTTCATCTGGCAACTCAACCATGCAGCTCATCTTTTTCAAGTGCCCCCTAATTGTGCGTCTTGAAACAGCCACACCACATTTTTTTCAGAGAGTCCTGTATTTCACCTGAAGTTAGTAATGGGGTTTTCTTTGTGTCCTGAACAATTTCCCTGGCAGTTGTGACTGAAATTTCAACTACATTTCCACTTCTTAATTGGAGTTTTTAATTCCTTTTATATTTTCTTATATCCATTCATGTTTTATAAGTTATACCTTCCCCCACAGATCCTTTTGAAAATTCTTTTGCCTTCCCCGTGACATCAGTTCAACACTGAATGAAAGATGCAAGGGTCTGTCAGGAGTCCAGAAACTTATTGACCTTTTATACACATCTACTAATTACAAGCAAACAGATCACAGGTGAAGATGGTTTCTTTTAACAGCCATTCAAACCCATTTATGTCAAGTTTTGTTATCAGGCCAAATCACCCGGGTATGTAAACTTTTGATCAGGGTCATTCGGGTAGTTTGTGTTTAAAAAGAGTAAACACAGTTTATTAATAATAAATGGCTTAAATTAGCCAACCACTAACCATAAGTTTTTCTATTATCATTGTGTTATCATTGAATGTGTGTTCACCCCATGGTAATGATTTTTTCTTAGTACATCTTGCATATTATTTTCTCTGTCTTTTTCCATGTTAAAGCTGTACTGACCTGAACCCAGCAGCAGCCCAGTGCACTGCTGAGACGTCCCGCTGCAATAAGCTGGATCTACAGCCAGTCATCACCGACTTGGTGAGGCAATCTGAAATTAAATTCTGCTGCTTTTCTCATGTTTTGCTCATGTTCTGTCCTCACAGTGCTCTCATAGTTCCCCACACAAAGTATGCTGCAATGTTTTGTTCCTCAGACAGCATGTTTGTTGCCCAGACTAACCGGAAAGGTGGATGTTCTTCTTTTCAACCCACCATATGTCGTCACACCATCTGAGGAGGTACATAGTGACCCAATATGAGGTCAGTTTTCACATTCAGAAGCAAATTTCCAGGTCAATAGCTACAGATGGCGAGGACAGCATGGTGCAGTGGTTATTAATATTGCCTCAGAGCAAGAAGGTTCTGGGTTTGATCTCTGGGTTCTGTGTGGAGTGTACAAGCCCCTCCCTTTTCAAAGGCTTGTGGCTTAGGTTGACTGGGTACTCTAAATTGCCCCTATGATGGGTTGTCCTCCTGTCCAGGTTGAACCCTGCCTTGGGTCCATAGTCAGCTGAGATTGGCTCCAGTATAGTAATTGACACATTCTGCACATATCCCTGGAAAGAAGGAAAACAAACTCACATTCCTCTTAATAATGTAATGGAGAAAAATGAATAATTGAAGGTGTTGCAGTTGTTAGTGCTGCCGCCTTACAGCAAGAAGGTCCTGACATTAGGTGTTTGTGTGCAGGTGGGCAGTCATGGCATCGAGGCATCCTGGGCTGGAGGAGAGCAAGGCAGGGAGGTGATGGACAGATTCTTCCCTATGGTTCCACTGTTACTTTCCAGCCAAGGCCTGTTCTACCTTGTCACAGTGTCCGATAACAACCCAGGTACAATGATGTTACATAGCACTGCATATTGACAGGACCATTTCTGGTTAATAGGTGATCTTCTAATTCACTAATGCAGGGCATTTAGACAACTTTGTACAATTATTACAATTATAAACCGAAATTTCACATTTACATAAGTATTCAGACCTTTTGGAACATCACTTGAAATTTTAGTGAACTTAGTCCCATCTCCACAAAGGATCTTTAGAGCTCAGCCAGAGTGACCATTGGATTCTTGATTACCTCCCTCACTAATGAACTTCTCCTTCAGTTTCTCCTTCAGCTGTGTGAACAGCTCTTGGAAGAGTGCTGGTTGTGCCAAACTTTTTTCATTTGAGAATTATGGAGGCCTATTTGTCAAATTTATTTGTATAGTGCTATTTAAAACTGACGTCACAAAGCAGAATTCACAGAAACTGGGTCTGAGCCCCAAATGAGCAAGCCAGAGACAACAGAGGCACAGAAAAACTCCTTAAGCTGTAGGAAGAAACCTTGGGAGGTAGCACAGACATGAGAGCATCCTGGGACGTAAGGCAGCCATCCAGACATCCCAGTTTACCAGAAAACTCTGTGCCTAAAAACCTGGATTTGTCCCTTGTCTAGAACTAACTAAAAGCTTGACTAAACAAATAATTTTTAGTCTGGACTTAAATACTGACATTGTGTCTGAGTTCCGAACAATCATTAATCATTACATGCACGTCCTCAAATTACATCAGGCTATAATCTCAGAAGCTAGATGTGCCGCTACAACTCACATTGTACTCAATAGCTGTAGTATTTTTAAGTAATTCATTTACCCTCATCCTTCTTGTCTCTGTGTGCAGAGGAGATTCTGGCTCTGCTGTGGAGTTCCGGGCTAATAGGGAAGGTGTGCCTGTCCCGTCAGGCTGGGAGAGAGAGGCTGTCCATCCTGCGCTTCAGCAAGAGTGATATATGACTGGACTGTGAATGCTGACAACAGCATAGTTGGAAACGAGTGCCGAATGGTCTGATCTGGATTCCTAGGTCGTCAAAGAGAAGACTGGACCCCACCCTATATAGAGCAGGACTGATTGGGCAGAGTACTCCATACAGTACATGCATCCTGAGCAGCTAAATAACACCTTTGGGAGGGAAGTGGCTGTCCCATGAGCAGAAGATCAGAAATTTTAGTCTTAATCTCTACCAGCTAAATGTGTATCTCAGTGTTTCCCTGTGAAATATTGACCTCCTGTCCAGGATTATCTCTGCCTTGAAACCATATTTAGCTGGGATTTGCTCCAGCTTCGCCACAACTCGACTTGGATAAGCAGATTGGAGGATGGCTGAATTTTGCATTACCATTAGTAGTAATTTTGATACATTCTCCCTGCAAAGAAGGAAAACGTATGCTATTGCTGAATCTAGTCAATGTGGGGAAAAAAAGATTAAAATGAAAAATTTATAATAGATGGCGTTGCATTGGTTATTGCTGTCACCTTACAGCAAGGAGGTCCTGGGTTCTATCCCACACAGTTGTCTTTTTGTGTGGAGTATACAAGGCTTTACGTTGACTGGCTACTCTAAATTACACTTTGTCCAAGCTCTCCCTATGTTTGCATGAGTTTCCTCTGGGTGCTCCAGTTTCCTCCCTTTCCAAAGGCTTGCGGTTTAGGTTCACTGGCTGTGTGTGTGAATGGTTGTCTGTCTCTGCATTGCTTTGTGATGGCTTGGCCTCCTGTCGAGAGTGAACCTTCATAGGTCAGCTTGGATCGACTCTAGCTCTCTTGCCACCTTGGTTTTGTCCACTGAAGCAACTTGCTTCAAAAGTCATATTAAGCTGCTTCCTTCATCTTATAGAGAAAAAAAAAATGCCAATAACTTAAGGCATGAGACTAAAGTTATGTTAGTGCAAATTTAATACAGTGTCAAGCAAATGTTACATGCAGAGAGTCTGGTTCTATTAAATTATCATCAGGCAGGAAGGTTCTACTGTCTACTATTCTGGAAATCATGGTTCATGTCAAGAAGTTTTGAGAAAATGTAGTGTCAAAGTACCTTTTCCAACACAGCAATGGAATGTTCAGAAGTACACAATAAACTAATACCACTACTCCTGGTAAAATAACAGAAGCACAGTCTATGTTCTAACTGCAAGATGATGAAATAACTTGGAATTTTCATTCAAAATTCCAAGACATCAATACTGGACGTGATGGACCAAGTCTGATCTCAGTTATCCAGCACTGCAGAACTTGCCCTAGGGTTTGCCAAACTACACAGAACTTCTACCAGTCTGGGTCCACATGATGCGCCCGTCCTCTCCCAGCCGGACAGCTCCACTTGCCACAAGCTCTAAAGCGGTGGGGAACGCCCGATGCTCTGCCTCCCGAATCCGCTCGGAGAGTGTTTCCTCTGTGTCGTTCATCAGTACAGGCACTGCCTCTTGGGCAATAATGGCTCCTGCATCCACTTCCTCCTGTTGTAGTATATACACAATACCAAGTAAAAAAACAAAACTAACACTTCAGAAAGGAAATACTTTTCATCTATTTACAGTTTTTTGACCTTAAATGGGGCTGATTGGTTTAAGAAAGGGACGTCCCGGGGGGGCAATGAACAGGTGAGTTGAACCAGTTGTGTGTGAGAGCAAGGAGATCACCAAACTGCTGGACATCTCTGGTCTATGCAGTTGGCATCCAATGCTACTTTGTGGTTTGCTTTTTTTTTCTGTGAGCATAGAATTCGTCCTCTGTCCTTACCCGACCCATGACCTCCATTTACAGTGCTACAAAAGTGAGCACACCCTTCATATTTTTGTAAATATGGCTCATATCTTTTCATAGGGAAAACAATGAAGATATACAATGTAGTCACTATACAGCTTGTATAACACAATTTAACACACCTAAGACCTTGAAACACTGAGTCACATGACACCAGGGAGGGGAAATGGCTAATTGGGTAAATTTGGACATTTTCATTTAGGGGTGTACTCACCTTTGTTGCCAGCAGTTTAGACATTAATGGCTGTGAGTTATTTTGAGGGGACAGCAAATGTACACTGTTATACAAGCTGTACATGAGACATTGTATCGGTCCCATGGAAAGATAAAATATTTACAAAAAAAGTTTTGATAAAGCCACATTTTAAAAATGTATTTTAAGTTTAGAATATATACTTTATTGTTTACGTTATTCTGAAATGTGAAACATTTTACTAAATTTCAACTATGAGAAGAGTTGTGAGTACCGTGTTGCATCCAAATTATAACTATTTAAATAAAATAAAATAAAATCACTGAACAGCAGCGGTCACAAGAGCCAGTGCCCTGTAGACTGTCATATTTTTCACTGGGGAAAACAATTATCTAACCTGCAAGTTGCAGATGGTGTTCTAGACCTTCCACAGGTGCAGAAAAAGGAAGTTAACTTACAGCCACAAAGTGCACGGTGCAGCCAGCAACCCGGGCCCCAGCTAGCAGGGCCTGCTTCTGAGCATTCACCCCTTTGAAGGAAGGCAGCAGTGATGGATGAATGTTTAGAAGCCTTCCTGATAACAGAGAATACAGTAGGTTACCTCAAACCCAAGGTGTTTAAAAGTCTTCACTGGGTTCCTGCCAGTTTCACTTTTGCTGGACTTGGAGTCAGATCCAACCCATGCTGATCTTTACTGGTTTGCAGCTCTTCTAAAGTCTGCATATCCACAAAACATGGCACCCATTTATGTTTGGGAGAACATGCCAACAAAAGTTATTAGGAATCTGGTAATGCCAGTAGGTTGCAGACTTGGTTGTATGCAAGGGGTTTGGACACCATCCTAATCTGTATAACCTGGTAAAACTGGTTTGTCAACATGTTCCAACATTGATTACAATGGTATACACTAGGGCTGCACAATATGGACAAAATATCAGCATTGTAATTATTGCAGTTTTTTCAACATATTAAAAGGTTCAGACATATTTTTCTAAATAAAAATGCTTAAAGTATGTTAGTACTGTTAAAGCTTCATGCCCCAATCCATACAGTCCATTTATGGAAACAACTTTAAAAACAAATTTTTTTTTATGTCAAAAAAACAAGATTCATATACACTCACCAGCCACTATAAGGTTCATTTTATAGCACAAATAGCTCATGGTAAATGCCATAAATCACATGGCAGCAATACAATGCATTTAGGCATCTAGATGACGTGAAGACAAGTTGCTGAAGTTCAAATAGAGCGTCAGAATGTGTCATTTAAACATCTGTCGGTGCCAGAAGGCATTATCTTAGTATTTCAGAAACTGCTGATCCCCTGTGATTTTCAGACAAAACCATCTCTAGCGTTTCCAGAGAATGTTCCAAGAAAGAAAAAATGTCCTGTGAGCAGCAGATATGTAGATGAAAATGCCTTGCTGATGTCCGAAATCAGAGGAGAATAAGCAGACGGGTTGATGATGATAGAAAAGCAACAGTTGCTCAAATAACTTGTTACAACCAAGGTATGCAGAATACCATCTCTGAACATACTGGGTGTTACTCTTGTTAAGAACAGGAAACCTAGGCTACAGTTTGCACAGGCTCATCAAAATTGGACAATACATGATGTGAAAAACGTTGCCTGGTCCAAAGAGTCTCGAATCAGTGGCAACATACTCAGGCAGGCTCAGAATTTGGCGTCAACAACTTGAAAGCATGGATCCAGTTCAAGCTGGTGGGGATGGTAATGGTGTGGGGGACATTTTTTGGCCCTTTAGTATCAAATGAGCATTGTTTAAATGCCACAGCCTATCTGAGTAGTGTTGCTGACCATGTCCATCCCTTTATGACCATGGCTACTTCCAGCAGGATAATGCATCATGTCACAAAGAGGCTGGTGAGTGTACTACATGTTTTCTACTACAGTAGACCCTTTACAAGAAAGGGCTAGAATGCACTCTGATTGGTTAGAGGATTATTTGCATATCACAGCCTCTGTCTTCTCAGTATTGCGGAGATCGTTATTGCAATGATGTAGAGCCAAAATATCGTATATCTCTAGTATTCAACCTCATGTTTAGATCCAAAATACTATTTAATATGCAACAAAAACATTAGACTAGCAGGCGTTACTAATAAGAAACCAATCAGTGTGAATATTCCATACCATTCCATTTCCTGACAAATGGTCCAGTGAGGATTCTCATAAACCCAGCAAGACATACGACCTCCACTCCAAACTCTTCCAGGACGCCATCTATTGTGCTGTCAAACTCAGCACGACTCCCATACAGCTTGTGATCCACCACCTGATGGATTGGCACAAGCAAAAGCTCATGAACAGAATGCATTACAAACAATTGCTCTCTGTGTATAGCGTTCAAACTATCCCAAATTATCCTACAAGTCCTATAATCTGTGTAAAAAGTTATACATATACATAGCCATTAATTTTTTTCTAGACAATTATCGTATTTCAGACAGGCCGCCCCATTCTAAAAGCCACAGAAAATGCTCACTTGTTTTAAAAATCAACCCACGGAGCCAACCCACGTTATTATACGCAGCGTTAATGAATCTACTGATCTAAAGTAGAAGCATCTAAATTGACCCTGGAGGCCTATTTAGCTCTATACCAGTAGTGACATTATACCGTAGTTAAGCATAAACAATTAAATTGATCAAATTTGGAACTTACTGATATCATGCCACAACACAAGAACTGCTGCAGAATTTAAGAATTTAAGCTCCATGCAACGTCTATAATGTTCGAGGTGATTTGAAGAAAGGCAAGTCTAATAATTGTTTTATTTCAGTGTTGCTAATTTTATACTGAAGAATTTAGACAGATGTAGACAGATGATTGACATCACTGCACTGCAGCTCCATTTAAGTGAGAGAACTCTGTACCCATCACGTGTGTCGTAGCAGTAGAGTGAAGGAGCAGTGCAGAGCCGTTTTCCACCATCAAAGAAAGAGTTTTCTTCTTCTCTTGTTTATATTTTAATTCATTCATCATATTCGCCAGAATATGACAACCGGATTGTGAGGTTATACTTAGTAAAGTTAAAATATGCTACATGTAGATGAGATCAGCTCTTCAACCACTTTTATTTTACAATACAATACACAATCAGCTTGGGTAACTGCTAACCGATGCTAGTTCCGGCAACTTGTTTGTTTCTGGTTTGTGTGTGCAGCAGAAAACCTATGGAAAAGGGGTTTTTAGAGGATAGTTGTAGCTTGTTAGCGAGAAAGCACAGGTGAGCAGCTTGGAAATGGGAACAGGGAATAGAAATTGTGCTCCGTGTTAAGAGAAAACTGAAATTAAGTCACATGTTCCAAAACAGAACAGAGTGAGGCTCTGTGCTGGCTGGTTCAGAAGTGCATTCAAATTCAAAGTTGGGGAGTTACCCTTAGTGAGGCTGCCACTCTGCCCTCAAGCCAGGGTCATGGGGCGAGCGCAGGAAAAGTAAAATAAGCAATGGCAATTTACATGTTCCGTGTTTTATACTAACTCATCACTATCTTTGCTTTCTGTTGCTTTTTGAACTGTTAATTGCTGCAATAAACAGTACATTTAAATTCAACTAATCATTTGACTATTTAATTTTTTTGTACTGAATTATACTTTTAGCAAATGTGTTTTCATGTTTTTAGATAGGCCGTCCCATTTAAACAAGCTGCAACCAATACCTGGTTTGCAAAATTGTTTCACTTGACTTCCCCAGCTCTACAGTAGCTACAATGGCAAATAAAAGCATAGTACACTAGTTATGTTCACTTTACGGGTATGACAAATGCCTTTGAAACTTCAGACGGCGTAGAAGAAAATCTGTCACTTAAGTATTATTTCTGTCTTTCAATAAATACTAAGGGTGTCTTCACAATTTAATTCTACATCGATTGTTTTAGCCAAAGGTATGCAAGTGAAATTTCTGTTGGAGTTGGTGTCAGTCCAAACCCCCAAAGCAAAACCACAGGCAAAGTGTGTGTCATTGGAGAACACCTTGTTTATCATTTTAATCATATAAAAGCCAATAAGTTCAAAAGCAAATAACAATCAGAACACTGGTGTCTAAATAAAAGTGAACTTGCCCGTGTTTGAATGCCTGCCATCGAGGCTCTCTTCAGGCCCAACACACCTGGACGGTTTGAGATGACCACCACAATCTCAGCAGAGCTGAACGGCTTCTTGGTCTGCTCTATCAGGGCCTGCAGGTTGGTTCCTACCACACACAAGCACAACAATATAATATTTTCCTCTTTATTATTTACAAAGAATTACTTGGTTATTCTTATTTATTATAAATCTAAATTTAACTGTAAATAATGAATTTAATCAGATTGCTTTACTTTAAGTAAATTAATATCAAGTTATGTACACGTTTTATTAAACTTTAAAATGCAATTTACAAAATTGTCACTTCTCTTGAACCTTTATGTAGCAGAATATCTTAAATGTATTTTGTAAATTAAAAACAAATTTAGAATGTGATGCCTACAGCTCACAATATATTCTTTTTTTTAAACTTAGACACTTTCCTCCTTTAGAAACTGAGGATACTAATTGTTGCAGTTTTGCAAGAATATTTGCCCATTCTTGATGCAGTTTATAGTCTCCAGTGCTGGATTGTCCTCTTTATGATGCACCATATAGATTCAGTTACAGGTCAGTCAAGCAGACATGATTTAGAAATAAGCATGGACTTTCACTTGTTCACAAATGTTCTTTTTGAGGCTCACCACATTTTCCCAGACTTCATTAGAAAACTGTTAAAGACCGCCTTTTGTGGATGCTCCTTTTATGTTTTACTTACTTGTGGAATGTTTTAAAACTGAAATGTTATAAACAAACTTTTGAATATTTTGCAAGTGTAATGGAGGAATCAAATACATTTTTAAATAAAATTACAATTAAGTTTGTCCGCCAAATCAGAGAAAGTAATTTAGTGAATGTATAAATCTTTCTAAATTATCCCAACTTTTCCTGAAATGATCATTTACACACTGTATTTATACAAGGTATAAGGTGTTAACTTTCCAATCCTCAGCAAACTGGGTCACAAATTACTGTACATAACAGCCAAATAGAAGTTTGGTGATTGAGTTTTATGTCGAAATGCTGCATCACCTATCACAGTGAATATTGAACTGAAAATTTAAATGAAAATTATATGGCAAATTATAATACGTCAGAAAATTTGCAATTAGATGGTTTCTTTAAATTGTTCAGCCAGTCAGACAGTTTGTATTAAACTCCAGACACTCACCAGTCCCAGATATTAGCACAGCTACTTTGGTTCTCTTGCGGTAATTGGAATCTGCTTGAGAAGATCCGTTCTGTAGGATGCTGGTATCAGGGCAGGGATTGGGTCCTGCCCTCAGACTATGTCCCAGGTTTCGGACCACCACAGCCTCTCCACCTGTTAGGTATAAACACAAACTGACGATGGGAATAAATTCATAAAACATGTCAAACATGGTTCTTCAGAGTGATGCCATAGAAAAAACATTTGGTTTCCCATTAGAACGTTCAACAGATGATTCTGTGAGGACCATATTACTAAATGAAATATGTGAAGTATTAAATAATGTATTCCATGTTTCTCAAATTGCAGTACAAAAAGTTCACTTAAGCCAGACCAATGATGCTCTTTTAAAATACTGACAATATCATGATAGGCTCAGAAAATTATATTGACCACGATTGATCACAATAATTATAAGAAATTGGCCCAGTTCTAATTAGAACTACATACAAACTGTTGTAAAAGCCTGTATTTTGAAAGCTATATTAAAAAACACACTGCAACCTGTTCCCCATTTTTTGTTTTTTCATAATTGTCATTTATTAAAAAACAGACTCAACTTCTGATAGTGAACTGTAGCCAATTTGTGTGTCTGTTACAGATATTTAATATGCATTACAACAAGTGTTAAATGTTAATGTTATTGTACCATTACACAGATTTATATAGAAATATTTTGTTTGTACATCTCCAGAAAGGTCACTTTAGAAAAAGAACAAAAAAAACAACCTATAAATATTTATGCAATTCAATTTTGACCATTTCTGTTTGATTCATCATAAACTGTTCAAACGTGTGTGTGAAGGGTTGATGACCCGAGACGAAGGTGCAATTTTGAATATTAATGTTCCAATGATTTAAAGGGCAGTTTGGTTATTAAATGATGGATTCAAGGCATTGATCTGACACCAGTGATACATACACAAGCTGAACTGATATTACTATTCCCATGCTTTGCTCACCAGGCAATTTATGTGTGAGTGAGCCCACGATCCACGCCTCCTCCTGGGCCTGCAGCTGCCTGAGGACCCTCTGAGCGTCCTGCTTTCCCACCACTAGAACCGCTCCCAGACCGCAGTTGAACGTACGGGCCATTTCCTCCTCTGAGAGAGCACCTTCCTTCTGGAGCCAAGAGAACACTGGAGGAATCCTCCAACGCATGGCATCTGAAACGGTACACAGCATCACGGTCAAGGAGGAGGACAGTGACGAGAGGCACAGCGTTGAAAGCTTTAGTCCTGAAGTGCTATAGTACCTACTGTAGAACACCAGAAAGTAAGAGCGGTAATGGAGTAAGTTATTATGCCATTTTCAGTTTATATACAATGCTAAAAAAAATAAAGGGGATAACACAATGCATCTCCAAGTCAATCACACTTCTGTGAAATCAAACTGTCCACTTAGGAAGCAACACTGATTGACAATCAATTTCACATGCTGTTGTGCAAATGGAATAGACAACAGGTGGAAATTATAGGCAATTAACAACACATCCCCAATAAAGGAGGTTCTGCAGGTAGTGACCACAGAGCACTTCTCAGTTCCTCTGCTTTCTGGCTGATGTTTTGGTCACTTTTGAATGCTGGTTGTGCTTTCACTCTAGTGGTAGCATGAGACAGAGTCTACAACCCACACAAGTGGCTCAGCTAGTGCAGCTCATCCAGGATGGCACATCAATTGAGCTGTTGCAAGAAGGTTTGCTGTGTCTGTCAGCGTCAGCGCTGTGTCCAGAGCATGAAAGTGCTAACAGAAGACAGACCAATACATCAGGAGATGTGGAGGATTGCTACCTCTGCCTTTGTGCAAAGAGGAACAGGAGGCAAAAAGAGCCCTGCAAAATGACCTCCAGCGGGCCACAAATGTGCATGTGTCTGCTCAAATGATCAGAAACAGAGGCCATGAGGGTGGTATGAGGGCCCGACATCCACAAGTGGGGGCTTGTGCTTACAGCCCAACACGTGCAAATTCACCAAATTCACCACTGGTGCCCTGTGCTCTTCACAGATGAAAGCAGGTTCACACTGAACAAATGTGACAGATGTTACAGACTCTGGAGACGATGTGGAGAACTTTCTGCTGCCTTCAACATCCTCCAGCATGACCGGTTTGGCAGTGGGTCAGTAATGGTGGTTTCTTTGGGGGTCGCCAGAGGTAGCCTGACTGCCATTAGGTACAGAGATGAGATCCTCAGACCCCTTGTGAGACCATATGCTGGTGTGGTTGACCCTAGGTTCCTCCTAATGCAAGACTATGCTAGACCTCATGTGGCTGGAGTGTGTCAGCAGTTCCTGCAAGACGAAGGCATTGATACTATGGACCCGTTCCCCAGACCTGAATCAAACTGAGCAGATCTGGGACATCATGTCTCGCTCCATCCACCAACACCACATTGCACCACAGACTGTCCAGGAGTTGGTGGATGCTTTAGTCCAGGTCTCGGAGGAGATCCTTCAGTAGACCATCCCCCACCTCATCAGGAGCATGCCCAGGCATTGTAGGAAGGTCATACAGGCACGTGGAGGCCACACACACTACTGAGCCTCATTTTGACTTGTTTTAAGGACATTACATCAAATTTGGATCAGCCTGTGTTGTGTTTTTCCACTTTAATTTTGAGTGTGACTCCAAATCCAGAACCTCAATGGGTTGATACATTTGATTTTCATTAATAATGTTTGTGTGATTTTCTTGTCAGCACATTCAACTATGTAAAGAACAAAGTATTGTATATCTTCGAATAATAGCTCGTTTCTTATTGACGCATGTTTCCAATAAACACAGAGTTTGAAGAGATGTCGCAACAAATAGATGCTGGTCTCCAATAGTACCCCCCTCCCCCCAGGAAGTCTGTGAGGTGAATATAAGGCCGTCTTCAATAAACGCCTGTCAAAATTAAAAGCAGGGGCTTCTGAATATTTTTTTTAATAAAGCCGGGGCTACTATTGGAAGATATACCATATTTAATTTAAATATTTCATTCATTCAGATTTCTTATCATCTTTCTTATTTTTTGTTCCCTTTATTTTTTTGAGTAGTGTATATATATTAATTAGACGTTTCATGGCTCTTATAAACAAAACAAAACTTCGGCCTGAGGTGTGACAGATATTATTATTACAAATTATTGTAATCAAATTAAATAATGCAAACATATATCTTTGCATATGCATTTTGTCCACTAATATTTTAACATTCCCAGTGTAAACTGCATTCAATTCTACAGATAACTATGTAACTGTATACCTTTTGTGTCTGCATGAACTACTTTCAATACTTTTAATATAGTTGAATAAAATAAAAAATATATATATAAACCAATCCATTCCAATCTGACCCTTAAAGCACTCAACCTCAACACAAAAAGTAGTGTTTACCCAGATCTACTGCCAGTTCTTTGGGTAGAACTCGAGGGATGTTCTCCAAGAGACCGCCCCCTGTAATGTGGGCGTAGGCCTTCACTGCTCCACTGCGAAGGATTGGCTGGAGAAGGCGGCTGTAGATTTTAGTTGCTGTGAGCAGCGCCTCACCTGCAAAATAAAAGTGGACAGGTGATTTTCAATCGGATCTTTGATGTGGACTGCTGCCTCAGACTGTTCCATTCAAAGCCGTACCCATGGTTTGTTCGGGTTGTCCAAAAGGAGCAGGAGAGCTGTACTGGAGGCCAGTCTTCTCCAAGACCTTGCGTACCAGGCTGAAACCATTGCTGTGCACCCCAGATGAGGCCATGCCAATTAGGAGGTCTCCTTCCTGAATGTCACTAAGCTTGGGTAGTAGGGAGCCCCGCTCTACTGCTCCCACGCAGAACCCGGCCAGGTCATACTCTCCAGGGGCATACACTCCTGGCATCTCAGCCGTCTCGCCACCTGGACGTGAACATGTCTTTCTAAAAATCCAAAATTTCAAAATTTGTTGCACTGGGGTCATTAATTAGTGTACCACTCACCCAACAATGCACATCCTGCCACCTGACACGCCTCTGCAATTCCACCAATCACAGAGGAGGCCACGCCCACATCCAGTTGCCCACACGAGAAGTAGTCCAGGAAGAAAAGGGGCTCTGCCCCTTGGGCCAGGACATCATTGACACACATTGCCACCAGATCTTGGCCAAGGGTGTTGTGGATGTTGCAAGCTTGTGCAATCTAAATGGAGGTAGGCAGCAAAAGGAATAAATGTACCACTGAAGCAATGATTCAACAATGCTCCAGCTACAGCTTATGACATTTATGAAGATTTTCAAATAAAAGAGAATTTCACCTTTAGTTTGGTACCAACTCCATCAGTTCCAGCTACAAGTAGAGGGTCCACAAACCCAGCAGCTTTCAAGTCAAAGAGTCCAGCAAAGCCACCAAGTTCAGCATTGCAGCCTAAGAAAAGTAAAGTAATGTCAAACATAAAGCAAATGAAAATATTACACAAACTAAAAGTGAAAATAAGTGGACTGGTGACTTAATATAGTAGATAATGATATCATGAACTGCCTTGAAAATGTTGTCAGTCTTTCTGGAATTATTTTACAAACCTGAAAAGGGAAAAAAAGAACATATGGTGTTCCACAAGGTTCAGTACTAGACCCACTTTTCTTTTCTTTATATTTGGGTCATTTTGGTCACAATATTAAATTACACTGGAGCCAATTATCCCAGCTATGACAATCATACATCTTTAGAGCCAAATGCTATAAAACTCAATAGATTTTTAAGAAATAGAAAGTAAGTTTTTGTAACAAAAACACAACTTGACTTTAGTCTTTAAATTATACACTGATAAAAGTTCTGATATTGACACGCTGATTTCTTTTCTCATGACTAGATTACTGTAATGTGTTATTTACTAGCTACCCAAACTGATAAAATATAGCTGCTTCAGAATGATGAAGCCTGTTTTAGTTTGATAACTATGGCTACCGGTTTCATTTAAAATTGATTTGAAAGATGCATTTAAATTTCCCAAATGCCCTATTAATTTTTAATTTTCATCACATCTCATACAGAGTAGCTCAAAGATGCAGAGTGGAACACTTCAGCTTAATTTGACAAGCAATGGTTGAGCTTTATAGTTATTATACATCTTAAAATGATGGTTGGCTTCATGAACATACTACATTGAGCAAGGTACCATCCCCACTTCACTGCTCTACTCGCTGTTGATAGCTGCCCGCTGCTCCAAGGTGTGCACGTGTGATGGGTTAAATGCGGAGCACAAATTTCGTTGTGGTGCACTGTGTGTTCACAATGACAGAAAAAATCACTTTCACTTTAATGTTGAGCTTTGCTTAAAAATCGAGGCAGAAATTAACATTCACTGGCGTAACACTAATATAACTTAAATTAAAACACTGATGTACAAAGTGACAAGTACAAAGCGTGCCCGTGAAAGGGGGTAGGAATTGGTAGGGAGGAAGATTTTGGCACAACACCTCTATCGTGTAGTTCTTGCTTTGTGGCACTTTATTAATGTTTATGCTCAACTACGGTATAATTTCACTACTGGTATAGAGCTAATTATGTGTCTCTGTTTTTGTAAGATCATTCTTTCCAACAAGAATAGATTCAGTGGCATGAGGTGTACAAACTGTTGGGGCTCTTACAATTGTTATGACAGCAAAACAAAGTTCAGGCTAAATCAATAAATACTAAAACTGAAGATGGCCTATGATCCTCTGGGCTGCATTCCTGTAATCCTTTAATAAGTTTTTACATTAGAATTGTAGAAGTGAGATTTAGGCCATTTCTGAGTGGAACCCAGATACAACCCTGGGTTGAAGATGCAAGTAATTGTTTTTTTATTAATCTACCTTTTTCCCCAGTCCAGCAAAATTTGTGCAGAACAAAAACCCAGAGAATGATTAAATCAAGATATTATGATTTTGCTCCCCAAAAAAGCACAATTATTTGAATGTGAATTGGGCAGAGCACAATGTTTTGTAAGGTCACCTGAGCATCAGATGTGTATGAAGGATTTATAATACAAAATATGATTCGTTAGGGCACCTTCAGTGCTTGGACCATTAAACCTGTTGTTTCACAGTGTGCATAGTTTGAAGCCAAATGTTTTAATAAGCATATGCAAATTATTCCAAACCACCCATCCAATCTAGGTCTTGGGGAAGCTGAAGCCAATCCCAGCTGCCTATGGGCCCACACCCACACACAGGGATTAATTCCAGAACCTTCTTGCTGTGTGGTGACTATGCTGACCTGAAAGAGCACCTGATAACAATTAGGGCAACTCTTGTACCTGAACGAGAGGTGGCCTTGGCCAGAGGTTTGATCATGTCCACCAGCTTGTTCCCTGCATCTATGTCCACTCCACTGTCCTTATAGGTCAATCCTCTGTAAAATGGACATGGGAGTCAGTCTTTGATGAAGAATCATAAGCAAGGGTTTCACAAAATGTTTTTGAGCTTATTTATTAGGAAAATTGTAACAAAAAAAGAAAAAGCATTGACAATGTACAAAGCAATACATATAGTTAAACCTGCTCCCATTATCTCCAGCTATCTTACATACATATACATAATACTTACGTACTATTGGACTACTGCACCTCAACTGATCTATTTGAATACTGTTCAACCTATTTAAACACGGTAATTTACGGGCTATAAGCCTCTATTTTTGTAACACTGCAGCTTATTTACTATGTGGATATGTTTTTATAATGAAGAGGACAGCACAAGCTCAATTGAGAATTTGCCTGGAGACAACACAGAGCAACAATGAAAGAAAGACTGAGAAAGTGTTTGACTAAGTAATTCTGAGGCTGTTCAATTCTGATCCTGAAGAAGAGGACTTCAGTGGTATTAGTGCGCAGGAGGAAGAAGATGGTGTACAAATTATTTTTTCTTCTTAAAAGTGGTAGTGGGTGCAGCTTACATTCAGGTGCGCTCAACAGCCGGTAAAAAGTAGGTAAAAAGATTATTGAACAGGTCACCATTTTTCTAAAGTAAATATATTTCTATTATTTGGATGGGCTGTTAACGACATCTGGTGAGAATTTAATGTCAATGGCACCTCTGGAAATATATATAATTAAAAAATTGGTGACGTGTCAAATACTTATTTTACCCACTGTACACTTTCAATTTGTACATGGCTGAATGCTGCCTGGGCTGGGAGCTATGACCACTGGACCACCATTGCCCTTGGACTGATTTGTAGAAAAGCACTATTGTACATTTTCTTAGTATGCTGTATTTGAAAAATGTGTAATAAAAGCATAAAATGCTGCAAGTGCAAAAGTTATGTCACCCTGGGTCTATGCCCGTATCCCATAACAAATACTACCAATACACAAGCATTCGAACTGCATTCCATAGCAGAGGACAAGAAGTATAGTTATTGTAATGTCACTGTTGCTTGATAAAATTAATATCTAAATTTAGTAAATTTATTTAGTATGTCTAATGACAATCCAAAATAATTGACCTTCAAAATATTGTATACATTGTAGATGCTTCCTCCTGCCAAGAAAGCAGTTATCCTCTTAACCAGGGGTGGGCACCTCTGGTCCTGGAGGTCTTGTGTCCAGCTCAGTTCGGTAGTTCCCTGGTTCAAACACACCAAGTTCAGCTCACACGCTACCCCGGGCAATGAACAGGAGTATTTTAGGGAGGGAATTATCAAACTTCAGGACCAGAGTTTCCCACCATCAGTCTATCCTCCGTAATCATCTCTTACACACCTGGTGCGAGTGATGTAACTGATGGCTCGGTGGCCGATGTCACGGCGGTACACAGCATTGGGAAAGCCCACTGCTGCCACGCCCTGATTGGCACTGTGCAAGGCACTCTCCAGAGTGGGCCGGACTGCAGTCACTGTGAGGACACGCCCACCACTGGTCACAACTCCTCCCCCTTCCTTCAGTGCAGTGCCAGCATGGAATACCTGAAGCCCAATCTCTGTGAGCTGAGACAGACCTGCAGAAATACACAGGCAATAAGAGATCTGACATTTTACATCACATGTATTCAACTTCAAGCCTAAACAGAAAGAACATCAGGCTAGGAATGTTTGTTGGACACAGGAGTAGCCAGTTCAGGGTCGGTGTTCAAACACTCCTGGCTCAAGTCCTCATTGGTTAGTATATTTTTGAGCAGAGAAACACAAATCGTTTGCCACATGCCAGTTATCCAGGACAGTCCTGAACCACACTACCAAAATGCAAAAGGCCACTGTAGTGGGATAGAACATCAAGGTTGGTGTCTGGGCTGGGACCTGCAACCTTCTGATGACAGCAAGGCCCAAACCACTTGCCCATCACTGCCCTTGGACTTCCACATGACTGTATATTTTCTTTATACCGTATATCTTGTAATAATAGCCCGTTTCTTTTAGCCGCCCGTTTCCATTAAACGCCGGGATCGAAAGATAAAAATAGAAATAAACGCCGGTAAACGTGGCAAATGCGCTCTCTTGTAAACGCCAATCTGAAATGACCTACTGCGCTTTCCGTAGACCAAAACAAACTCTAGCTCCGCCCCTTTTCCCCGGCACTGCAAGAAGCAAATGAGAATGAGACTAGCTTTATTGCCCAGAGATTAACATTAAAAAGACAAATTTTAAGATGGGGCACTG
>JBBIGC010000082.1:19186848-19196907 GCA_037576955.1 Lepidarchus adonis | reverse complement strand
AGAGAGAGAGAGAAAGAGAGAGAGAGAGAGAGAGAGAGAGAGAGAGAGAGAGAGAGAGAGAGAGAGAGAGAGAGAGTAAAGTGAGAATGACAGCAAGATGAATAGCAGCAAGTTAACCTTGAACATGGTTGAGTAGCAAAGCCATTGAGCCATGATGAGATGATACCATTGGGGAGACATGCAGTGTAATGGGTGATACTTACAGTATTACCGCCAGATTGGTTGTCTGTGAAATGTTACTGTATATATACACTCTATAATCGAACCTATGAGTGAGCCAAGCTGAACATAACTTGTGTTCTGATCATGGCAGATAGTAGAATGTCTATTAACAAGATCTGTTTGTTTATTTAGTGGAGAAAGCACACATCCAGTATAACTATTCATTTACTGGCAATAAAAAGTATTTGAGCCTTTTGGAATTTCATGATTTTCTGCATTCATTTGTCCTAAAATGTGTTCTGATCTTCATCTAAGTCAAGGGCATTGACAAACATAATGTGCCTAAAATAATCTTTTTACTTTATTGAGAACAACCATAAACAACTAGTGGAAAAATTTGTGAATCATATGTGAATTAATAACTGGCTGACCATCTTTGCCCATTCCTCCTGGCAAAACTGCTTTAGCTCTGTCATATTCTTAAGACTTGTGTATGTCTTCAAGTCATTCCATAACTTCTCTATTGGGTTGAAATTCTGGCTCTGACTTGGTTGCTCCAAAAGGTGGATTTTGTTTTTCTGAAGCCATTCTGGTGTGAATTTGCTCCAATGTTTTGTTTACATACTATAGACTCATTAACACAGGTGTTAGCCAGTTCCAGCAATTCCTTCAAATCATTGGCTGTCACTCATGGTTATTTCTTTATGTCATTGATGAGTATCCCTTGTGCTCTTGGTGTCATTTTGACTAGGTGCCCACTTCTTGGTAGAGTAGTCACAGTCTCAAAATGTCTCCATAGAGATCTGGTAACCATATCCAGCTTTTAAAAACAAACCGTTCTTGATCATAGTGAGATATGGAGAGACAACTGAGGCAAGGCTCACATAAGCATATTCTTCTTGTGTGAAGGAAAACACTTTTTGAGTGATTTTTATCTGTCAAAGTAGCTGTCGCCTTTGCTAATTTACACACCTCTGTAATGTTAATCTTAGTAACCTCACTCTGCTGAAGGTGTATATCCTTTGCTCTTACTTGAAAAGCTATCTTGGAGAACCTATGCTTGCTTAGAACCCTAAGATTACCTGCAATGCCTGGCTCCCGGAATACACCTGACTAGTGCTGCTGGTGCCCCTAAAGTCCCTAAAGGCTATTTTCACGTGCCTCACGATAGAGTCTCCAATAACCAGAGTTCTTTCAGGTTTCTCAGCGGGTTCTTCGCTAAAGAGAGCAAACATGTTACTGTAATTAAATGGTATGAAATTGCATTTAGTCATTATGCTGCTCCCTGCTGAAAACAACGCAAGCACTATTTACATAGTTCACAGAACCCTGAAAACTACAGCAGAGGGAAGGGCTTTCTCATAGAACAATCTTCCAGTTAATGTTCCAGACTAAAAACGTATCTGTTTAGCCAGGTGTTTGGAAATTAAAATTCCATGATAGATGGATGTCACAGAGTCAGGATTTCATAAACATAGAGAACTGAAGTGAACTGTGATACATGTTCTCCCAAGTTCAATTAAGGTTAAGTAGGGTGCGCTGGGGTCTTAGGACGCTCTCATGAGTCCTGCTCTGCCTCATTATGTTAATTCTATACTCTTACACCTACTCCAAACAACGCTAATAACTTTACCCATAACCAAGGGGAGCTAGTTACCATCAAAACATCTATTTTCTTAAAGCTTTATTTCCCCTTCTATTTGATGAGTAAGATCTTCTCGAATGCTTACTTGAGGCCAATGACCCACATGTATCTAAGATTCCATCTCAACATTGATGAAAAAAGCTCTGCAAGTGGTGAGTGATTGGCGACTGTTTAGGGCACTTCTCTTTGATGCCACAACCTCCAACATGTCTACACGAGTGTCTGCCTCAGTCGGCTTGCTTCTCTGAAACAAGGTTTCAAAGGTTAAAACCTACATACTCTGTTTTTATCCTCGCCCACCACTTTCAGCTTTCCCCTGCTCTGCTGAGCTGCAACAACACTTAGTGCTGTAAATGGTCTCGCAGTGAGATAAAAATGCCGGGATTTGAGAGCAATGCAGCGACCATGCTGGAAAATTGCAAACATTCACGCATGGAAGAGATCAAAGTGGAGAGTCCCATTCTAGCTGCACTGTCTGGGATTGCTTCTTCCCTTTGCGGAGCAGTGTTCACCCAACAACATCAAAGAGCAGATGTTGGACCGAGAGAATTCTGCAGAGGAATCAGCTTTCAGCAGACATCCTGAACCAGACGAGAAGAGACATGTGAACATCTTCCTCATCGCTCAACCTGAAGGACAAGAGTTTCTGCTTGAGACTCATAAATATATTGTAACGGAGCTGGGGGGGGCTGGGCTGCCGCGGGGAATCATGGGAGCGATGAAAGTTGGGTTCTCTATGGTGTTCTATGTGTTACGGGGAGAAATTATGTCTGCTGTTGTGGTTATGTCAATGATTGTAAGTTAGTGTGTGTGCTGGGGGTGGATGAATATACTCAACATGGTCTTGTTGGCCGTTTCAGTTACTAACATTGTGAGCCTAGTCATCCATCACCATCTCACACTTTCCTGGCTCAAATCAAGGAAGGCAGAGTCAGCTCGGGTTCAGGCCGAGACTTACCCTACCCTGCCTGGGGATGGCTGGTGGCAGCTGGAGGCCTAAACGAACTGGCTGAGTTCTGCTTCCTGGGGGTCTGATGCCAGGAAGATCTCACACTTGAGCTTGAGTGCTATGTGCAAACTCTCCTGCAGAGAGCACACTGGTACGGGAGTAATTTTCAGAGCTAGGTTACACGCAAGCATTACCACGTGAGCGAGGCATAATGGCGGATGCCTATCTACCATAACCATCTCCTCTATGGTGAGTTTGGGCATCCGCCACCAGCTCACACTTACAAACACTGTAACACACAAACATTCCCCATTATTCTCCCCCGCTCCCTGAAACACACAGAACAACAATAAAACAGCACAACACAATAGAACCCATCTTTTATTCACTCTCATTATGCATCCCCTTCCCCAGCAGCCAATGAAAGCTGCCCTTCACCACTATAATACATACTGTACTATATACTGTATATTTTACATTTGCTGTATATATTATACACTACCGTATTATATACTGTATTTTTTTTACATTACTGTATATATTACACAATACTAATACTAATACTAATTACATTTACTCTATATAGTATATATCAATAAGGCCCACGTATACACAGGGATCTTCCAAGGCCTCTTAAACTGAAACTATTATTACATTTTTAATATTTGTTTAAATTATTTTGTTTGTTATACCTCTACAGTATCAACCAGCAGAAGATGGTTCCTCTTCTGAGCCTTGGTTCCTCCCAAGGTTTCATCCTGCAGTTTAAGGAGTTTTTCCTTGCCTCTTCATTGTTGTATTTGTATTTGATGTATACTGCACAGTACTGTACTATATATAGTGTATATTACAATTATTTTATATTATACACCATATATATATATAATATATAATATATAATTCATATTTATTGCTAAATACTAATGTACTGTATACATTACACACTAATGTAAAATATACTATATATTTCACATTTGCTGTGTACTAAACCCTACTGTAATTGAGAAATACTGTATATTTTAAATGTATTGTATTTTATACAGTACTCTTAAATATACTGGATAAATGTAAAAGTAAATTACATACTACTGTACTATATACTGTATATTTTACATTTATTGCATCTTACACACTACTGTACTACATAATGTATATTTGATATTTTCTTTGTATTACTCTACTGTGCAATGTACTGTATATATTACATACTATTGTACTATATACTGTATATTTTAGGCAAGTTTTTATTTTTTACAATGACTGTACATTACACGCTAATGTGCTATATACTGTATATTTTACATTTACTTTATATTGCAAACTACTATAGTATATATTGTATATTTCACATTTATGGTATACTACACAGTACTGTACTCAGTGTATATTTACAGTTATTGTATATTATAAATCACTATGCTGTAGATTAAGATGCTCAGAGAGTTTTTTGCCATGAGGTGCCATTTGACCAGTATGAGAGAGATAACATTACATTTAACACACCTTCTCTTCATTCACACCTGAGACCTTAATGACTAGTAAGTCACATGACACTGGGAAGGGAAAATGGCTAATTGGGCAAAATTTGGACATTTTCACTCAGGAGTGTACTCACTTTTGTTGTCAGCGGTTTAGGCATTAACTGTGTATTGAGTCATTTTTTTACAAGCTGTTTTACAAGCTGTACACTGACTACTTTCATTGTATCATATCTTCAGTGTTGTCCCATGAAAAGATATAATAAAATATTTACAACAATGTGAGAGGTTTACTCAATTTTGTTTTCAGCAGTTTAGGAATTAATGACTATTTTATTAAGTTATTTTGAGGGAACACTGTTTTACAAGCTGTACACTGACTACTTTACTTTGTTTTATATCTTCAGTGTTGTCCCATGAAAAGTTATAATAAATTATTTACAACAATGTGAGGGGTGTACTCACTTTTATAAGACACTGTATACTACAATTATGTATACTTACACTTGCTGTATACCGTATTAAACAATATTAATACATTTGATTGACTTCAGTGTCAAATGACAAATTACATTACATACTGTGCCAGATATGTGCTTTGCAACAATTCTGTCTCTGAGCTCTTTAGGCAGTTCTATTAACTTCATGACTTGTTTTTTTCTCTGATATGCATTATTAGCTGTGATATAGCTTCTATATAGAAATGTGTACCTTTCTAAATCATGTCCAAGTCCAATGCAATTTAACACAGGTGTTGTACAATCAAGATGTAGAAACATGTCAGCAGCAATCAAGAGAAATGGGAGGCACATGAGCTAAATTTCAAGTGCTGTTGCAAAAGGTGTGAATACTAATGTCATATTTAATATTTTTCTTTTTTAATGTGTAAGCTTATTTTTGGACCATTATACGTATTTCCTACAGTATATAACATTGCATCATCATGTGCCTCGACTCTGTCCTGCAAAACATGGATGATCATGTATTAAAGACAGGTTTGAGCTCAGGCCAACCTTCAAGTCTTGACAGAGGTGACCTAGAATCAGTTTTGTGTTAACCTACTCCTTATGTCATCCTGCTGAAGTATCAGGTTGCTAGTTTCAGATCAGTATGGAAATGCTTTCTTTTTCCCAAAGACTTGCCATGTGGAGCACAGCCCAGGAAATGCCTCAAGGACAAACATGGCGGATGCCAAGCAAAGCTCCAATTCTGTCCTTTTTGGAATCTCCACGCCAAGAGCCTAATGAGTAATCTAGCAGCAGGAAATTACTGTAGCATCATTTTACACAAAAGCTGATGGCTAGGAAGAATGGAGTCTTTGTGCACTAACCCAGTGATAACCTTGGCTTCCGTTACTTAATCATGGATGCTGCAAGGCACAACTGCATGGCTAATAACAGCATAGTTTTTATTTGTGCAATGAATTCTGGGAAAGCCTGATCACGAACATGAGATTAACACAACATTGAGTTCTCAAAGGCTTGTAACATTGTTCATCCCTAACATTCTCTCTATCTACAGCTGGTTGAAGATCTTTACACTGTTACTCATACTGTACACACCTGTATAGGAGAGCCAGCCTAAGGTTCACTTACCAGATGTACAGTTATCACGGTCCTCCTGTGCATTAAGAAGTGTTGCTTCCTGTCTATCATGACAAGGTCTTCCATCATTGGGGCCTCCTGCCCACTTATCCTAGTTAAACTACCAGTTCTCTGTACTTTATGCTGGATCCATAACTCCAAGCTATCGGCATTAGCTCCCACCTCTAAAACCAGAGACTGTTTGATACTGTTCTATGGTGTTGCCAAGAGAAGGATGGGTTCTTGAGTCATGTTTCCTCCCGAGGTTCCTTCCTATAACTAAGGGAGGTTTTCTTCATTTCTGTCACTCATTAATGGCTCTGACCTTTACTTGACTTGACTTGACTTGACTTGACATAATAAATACAGTGTGTATTCAATGTTTAGTTCATATGTATCATCATGAACATCACACACAATATTGATATTACAGTTATATTACAAAGTCAGGACCCTTAGAACTCCAACATACATCTCTTGGAGAAATATTTGCAGAAGGAAATAAGTGAAAGGACAGTCCTGCCCCGTTTATGTCGCAATGTTTACTAACGTGTACTGGAGCTCGGTTTCATTCAGCAGGCCAATGAGCTGGTTAATAAGAACTCTCAAATGTCTAGGAATGAGAGTTTCTCATGACAAGTCAAGCGTGCATGTTTAATCTGTAGATGGAACTGATACACTCAGTCCAAAACTATGGTGTATCTCATAAACTGATCATTTTTACCCAGCACAGTGTACAGATGTTGCTGTATGTGGATGACGTTTTCTCAGTTTTCAGAACAGTCTACATTAGACCTTGAAACAACTGAAGGAACTTAATGTGACACTGCATAATTTAGAAGTTTTAAGAGAAATGCAATATGGAAACTTTATAAGGAACTCTGGGTAATTCCATTCATCACCGTACACAACACTACAACCTTTGGTGTAAAGATTGAATATTATTATAATAATAATAATAATATAATAATAATAATAATAATAATATTATGTTTTTTCCTACAATTATTTTCAAATCTCTGCTTATAAATCACCAAAATGCACCTGATGGCATTTATGATTTGTGATTTTCTACACAAAGAAAAATTATAAGGATTACATTTGGTAATGCACTGCTTGTGCTTAGATATGCAAATTTACATAAAAAATGCCCCCAACTGTATTACATTAAAAATAAGCATGTAATTGTCACATTTACAGTACAGTTAATTAATTTAATAATTAATGAATGAATGAATGAATTAATGAATTAAAGGGTAAATGGATAAATGACATAATGACATGATGAATAAATAAATACAATAATTTATATATGAATAAATGAATGGGTGGATGGGTAGATAAATGAATAAAGCATGAATTAATTAATATATGAATGTTAATGAATGAAAATTAATGAATAAATGAATGAATGCTAACAAAATATTATAATGGGCTAATGGGATTTGCCATTCTAAAACCAGTTCTGTGTTTAAGTGCCCTTGAGTCTGTTAAATACTTTTTGTAGGACCTTTCTTAAGAATAAAATTAAGGGGGAAATTTTTTTTTACCAATATATTGGTAAATTAGACTCATTGTTCCTACTGGTATCTGTCCAATTTTGTCATATTTGTTGATAATACAACTTACCAAAAATAAAATAAATAAAATGAACAATTGCTAACACATCAACCATGGGGAGGTCAACTACTGTCTACATCATCACTATGTTTAGATCTGCCTTTTGTGTCATTTTACTTTTATCAGGTGTCATCTGTGTCACTGCACTTCATCTTTTTCATTGGTTCTGCGGGATGCTAACCCTCAAGGCTTGGGGGTATGTCAAAATATTCTGATCTTCTCTTTTAAAGCATGTGTATCCAAGGTTCAGTTTCACATACTGTGGTTGTAGTGAGTTATTCATTTGGAGCATTTAGCACACAATGCATTTGTGCTAAATGTGATCTGTTACTCATTGTTCACTTTACCACTGCCAGAAATATGAAAGAATATTATCCCAGAGCTGTTCTTCTCGGTCTTAAAGTTTTTGTTGGTTTTACTGCTTACAGTCACACTAACTGCACATGTCTTTATGGTTTATCGAAGAGTTGGTGTGCATTCAAAGTGCATTGTGAGAAATATTTGGGGATGTATCATTGACAAAAGATTTGGGTGATTAAAATAATGAATCAGTCCAGACGGTAATGATGTGTGTTGAACTGTGGGGGCAGTAATGAGTCAGTCCAGCAGAAAATGTTGTGTGTTAATCTGTGAGGGCAGTAATGAATCAGTCCAGACTGTAATGGTGTGTGTTGACCTGTGAAGACAGTAATGAGTCAGTCCAGACTGTAATGTTGTGTGTTGATCTGTGGGGGCAATAATGAGTCAGTCCAGACTGTAATGTTGTGTATTGATCTGTAGAGGCAGTAATGCGTTCAGACTAATGCAGAAACTGATGCCAAAAAAGCTGATGCAACTTTTTTGTTTGTTTTTTATGCCACTAAAATTTGGACCAAGAATATGTTTACTGGTTGACTCCATGCGTGTCTAATTTTTCTAGATTTTGTTTCTATGGCCATATGCTTCTGTCCTTTTCCAGGTCTTCACCCATGCTCATGAGTTTTGACATTTTGTGTTTGGTCATGTATTGATCTTATCTCTGTTGTATTGATATTCTGCCTTCCATTATTCAAAAGAATCCAGACACAGTTTAACAACCTTCCAATCTGAAGTTTGACATTACAATTAAAAATGCAAAGCTTAAAAAATGCTCTTTCACAGTAAATCCGATTATAATCTTCATTTATTAAGTAAAATTGCAATGCAAATATGTGCGTGTGATCAAAAGAGTCCGGATACAATGCAACAAGAAAGGCTCTAGGCTATAGCATCATCCTCATTAGCTGTTTTTTTTTCTAGCATGGTCAGCTCCAGGGATGCAATTTCTTCTGAAAAGGGGTATTGATTGAGTCTAGACGTTCAGGTATAGTCAAGCAGTATAAAGATAAATACATGTCATGCTGAGTGAAAAATGCATCTGAGTCCACAAGCAAAGGAAGCTAAAGTCTTTTAAAACCAAGTCCTCATCATTGCCCTCGGAAATTCAGAGTTAAAATCTATTCAGCCGTGTATCGCCGCTTACAAAGTTGCTGTAGAAACCAGGCTGGATGTCAGCTGAAGGTGACTGCTGCATGAAGTAGGAACAACAGGTGGAGGCATTGAAATGGTCTGTGTGCTAGTAGTCATCTTCTTTACAATTAATGATTCAGGTTGATTCAGCACATAACTCTTTCTCTATTGTGTCTAAAAGAAAAAATGTATAGAGATGTCAATTCTTTTCCCAGAGAAGTACAAGCATCCATCTATAGGCACAGACAATAATCATTGCAGATGTCATCACCTTCCTGAGACAGCACACAATTCCATTATCCACTATCCTGCTCATTATAATCAGCCATTGTCCCCAAAAGAAAGTGACTCAATAGGTATCTAGTCCATACTTCATGCAGGTAAAGCAGAGGCTTGGTCATGAGCCACCTGACTTAGAAGCAGACCACACCATTGGAGGTGAGAGCTTTGATGGAGTTTGTATATGTGTGCACATGTATGCATTTGTGTGTGTGTGTTGGTGATTAGTAGCATCCCCCGCAGTGCAAAGGAGGAACTCTGCATGAAGTGTAAACAGCGCATGAGCTTCTGTTTACCTTTGAAGGTTGACATTAATTGGTAGCTCTTCCATTGTGCACACTTTCGCTTTAAAAGAACAAGGGTGAAATACAGAAACAGACCTTTGTGGCAGTGAAAGGAACACTGAAACAGCCAACCATACCATATCTGTGTTTTGACATACGTATTGCATTTTGCAAGCATGCTCATCTGCAATTAGAAAACGGCAGTCGCAAATATGAACCTGCTGCCATTGCCCAGTTTAAAGACCACAGTCCTAAAACTGTAGCCCAATACCAGATCTCTGCAAGGGGAAGTGAGTAACATTGACTAGTAACTGTATTTCATTATAATGGCACCTGTCAGGGTGTGGGATACGTTAGACAGTGAACAATCAGTTCTTGAAATTGATGTGCTGGAAGTAGGAGCATATTGTGATCTCCACTGCAGGTCTTGAGGAGTGTTCTAGGTAGATGTTATTACCTACCAAAAGTGGTCCAAGAAGGAACCACTTGGTCATATTGTAATGTGCTGGCAAGGGCCCAGCACGGGTATTTAAATTTGAATCCAGATGCAGAGGGGGCCAGTAAAATAAAT
>JBBIGC010000082.1:19148741-19163328 GCA_037576955.1 Lepidarchus adonis | reverse complement strand
GAAGTTGCTTTGTGACAATGTCAGTTGTAAAAAGCGCTTTATAAATAAAATTGACTTGACTTGACTTGACTTGACATCAAAGTCAATAACTTTACTCAATAACATTTCTGGACTAATGTAAAAGTCATTAAGTGATAACTAGAGCTGTTAACAAGATGATATGTATAAGCAACTTTATAATGCAATTAAAAACAGTAATTCAGCTTAAAAAGAAATATCAGTTATAACTTTGATGTCCACTGTACAAAACTATGGCTACAGTATGTGTAGCTACTATCAGGCTGAGTTTAGTTCTCACCATAGTGTATACAGACTAAGATCTCACATGCAGACCAAGTACAAATTTAGCAGCCGAAGCCAGAGCTCTGGCAACGTACGATAGTCTACACTGGAGAGTGTTCAACGGCAACAATGGATCAATCACCCTCCAACAAATGACCAATGAACATAGTAGAGGACGAGGGTCTGCACCATATTATTCGCTTCCAATTAATCATCTTACTGGGGATTCACCAACTCTATGAAATGGAAAGTGGGTGTGGTGCTCACAGTGAGTGTCAGCTTACCGATAATTAATGGACCTCACAAGGTATCACAGCCTTAAAACCCCCTTACAGTTTTCTCTTGTTCCAACTGTTTCTAACATGATCAGTGCATTTAGTATAAAACATCATGTATCCACCTTTTACACCTCACACCCTTCAAACATCAACATTTGGAGTAAAACTGGAAATTTGACAGCCATAACAACAGTGTTGATTCATTATGAGGTTCAGCACTTGTGTTTTGCTGTTTGTATATGCAAAGCAGGAAATCATTTTACCTTTTAATTTGGCTAGATTTGACACCATCAACAAGTCCAGGTTGCTAGGTACTGAGGAACACCTGTTCAAGCAGTCATGTCAAGTAAGCGGATGATTACTTCTATTTCAAACAGAGAAGATTTGTGGAAGGTCTCAGTCTAGGTGCACATAACACAAGGTGATCTAACTGAAATGAGGTCTTTATTGCCTATGGCATTAGTTACCATTAATGATTCACCAATCAATTTTTATGACCCATTCCATTTCCAAGCTGGCCAATTTTAATGAACTAATTTAAAACATGATGTTTATGCTGTATGGGCTAAAGAAGTGACACTGTAACTAACATGATGTGCTTTTGTGGATGCAATTTTTTAAATAAATTGTTTCATATGACATTAGCCTGAATCTGTTTAAAGTGCTACACACGAGGTAAGTGGCAACTGGCTGTTTAGCATAATGATTCTTACATAGCTATGACAATATGATAAAAGAATAGCAGCACAAAAGCATTAATACAATGTGACAAAATAGCCTAAATTAAATTCGTTTTTGAAGAAAAATTTGTCATTTCAGATCTTGGTTTCAGAATTTAAATGCCTATTTACCAGCTTTGTTCTTAGAGCGATATCTTCATTGACAACAGGAGAATGTTGCAGTGGTTAGTCACTCTCCAAAGACTGACTAGCTCTGCATTGCCCTGTGATGGGTTGGCCTCATGTCCATGGTCCAGCTTCCCTATGATTTGGATTTGATAAGGCCCTCTTTTAACGACTTCAACTTTGTCCTTCTTGTAATTTTTACATTTTCTTGAAGCTTTGTTTAATTCATACAAACTCAATACATTTAGTTTATATACAAAACTAAATACAGTAAAACAGTAATATTATAGACAGGGATCCCAAAGAAAAATAGTACATCAATGAAATGCATAGCTTGTGGCTATAAGGACAATAGCTGCCAATTCAGTTAATCCTTGTCCAAGCTGACAACACTTCAAGTGGTGGGGGAGGGGGAGGGCCATCTTGGCAACCCATGGACAGAGAGTGAGTCCAACTACTGGACTCTCAGCCATAGATAGCTGTCAATCACTGGAAATTGAATTTGCAAAGTTTTGGATGTTTTAAACATTCAAGCCTTTTTACAAGTACTTTTAATAGCAAAAAAGTATAAAGTGTACATGTAGTGTTGGTAATTGCTGTTGAAAATTTTTCTGACCGAACTGACACCAGGCCTATTCATAACATTTCATTTCAGCTCAGCTTGAACCTGCAACAAACCACTCATTTGTGAATGTCACGACACACCTAGAAATGACTTATCTAATGAATGGAGGCTTTTTTTTTCAAAGACCTGAATTTATGAGATTAAAATATGAGACCCATTTAAGGAAAAAATATCATACATACAGATGTGGCATGTATTAATATCTTTTTAATTCAAAAGGATTGAAGGACATATACCTTAGAATTACATGGTCCATGTACAGTATGGACGTTTTGAGGTTTTACTATAATATCAGTTCTACTGTCTTCCAGCTTTTTACAGAGGTCAGTTTTGACCACATTTTCTAATTCTAATTCTAATTCTAATTTTATTTCTACAGAGGAAGCAGTGTTCCTCTGTAGCAGGTATACAAGGTATAAGTCGCACATTTCTTTAAAAGTTCAAACTGTAATGCTAATGTTAATTCTAAGTCTAATTCTAACTTTAATTAAATACAAATTACAAAAAATAATTTTAATTAAATAAATTAAATGAAATACATTAAGTAATAATACAATTCTAAATGACCCTGTATGCAATATATTTAACAGCAGTGCTAATATGATTTAACCTGTGGCAGGGCCTTTTACATTACATTGTTCACTTAGTTTTTCCACATGCAGATATGTTATTGGGTAAATTTTATTTACTTTCACGATGTTATAGGTCATATTCATATACTATATAAAAAGGGTACACTTACTTTTAAGCATTGCTGCTAGTTTGATGGAACATACAGAGAAAAAAGAAACATTCTCTACACCTTTAAGTTTTGCATCATATTAATTGATAATACCCTTTTCCACTGGTTTGGACCAGGAGCCATTTATGTTCTACACATTGTCACTGTCCAGTCAAAGTCAATTTACTTGATGATTTAAAATCTGTTACATCAATGTCTGTTAATTAAAAAATGTAATTTATGTAAGTTACCATTCTGCAGGTTTTATTATAACATTGAGGATGGAACAGCTCTTTGCACAAAATACTCAAGGAAACTACTCAGTCTGGATCACATACAGTAAGACACAGGGATAATAAGGAACTGTGCAGAAAAATCACACATTTAAGGTGAATGCTGAATTGACAGTAGATGTGGGAAATAAGAGTGCTGCACGATTAAAAAAAAGGAAAATTGGCAGAAATCACATTACAGGCTGATGCATAATGCATTAAGGGGCACGAGGGAAAATGACACTGTTGGATGCAACAGGAAATGTGTAAGCACTTTTTTTGGACATTACACAATTCTTTTTACGGCACCAATAATATCAGCCCATGCCTTCTGTTCTTTGCTGATTGGGGTTTTACATAAAGTGAATTTCTACAGGTACATTCATGGAAAAACACGCTTCTCTGCTGAATTTTGTTTTCAATAGAAATGCTCAATAATACATTTTTATGAATGATAATAAATACTGTCAAACCAGCCAGAGTTTTTTTTTAAAGCCACAGGCAACAATTATTTACAATTATTTTCTAACACGGTTCTTATAGCCTTTATAAACAGTTTAGATTTTTTACCAGTATACAACAAGCACAATTAAATTTAATTCAATTAAACTTTTGTTTGCAGGGCAAGGGCAAAGGCTGGCATAAAAATACAACAAAATAAGCAAACAATCAAAAAAAAAATCTGTCCTACCATAATATTTTGAACATCTGGAAATTATAACATAATATGACATTCTATTGATTTGTATATTTAAAAATATTTGGATTTTGTTTAACGTCGGTGAACTCAAAACTATTCTGAAGAAGCCTGTTAATTTTTTTTTGGACCCTAAACAGTTTTTTTAATACATAAATGTCATTTTGTACCCAACAAAAAACTTCACATCCACAGTAAGAGGCAACTGCATATTTTACCAGGGGAAAAATACGACCCTTTTGTTAAATGTACTTTATTCTTTTTTTCTTTCAAAAATCCATCAATAAAGCATTTTTGGGGCTAAGACCTGGCATGAAACATTTGTGCCAGCAGAGCCTGTGGCAAATTTGCATATTTTTCAGTGTTTTATCTGCCCTAGCTCAATTTTAACCTGCTGACATCACCATCCACTGTGACTGATCCTGTGAGATAGACTGTCACTGTGTCAGAGCCTGGCTTTTAGAAAGCCCAGCATCGCAATTGACCTTGTCACAATTTAATGCATCTACCGACAGCTGGGCTTTTCAAGCCAGAGCCAAGGCTTGATCTTTTGAAAAGTACCTGTCACAAAACAAAGCCACAATTAGTTGATAAGGAGACCCATTAAAACAAAGTGCAAAATCGACTGGCTATTACAAGGAAAACGAAAAAAACGCCTCATTTGGACTTGCTCACCTATCAGCTTTATGTGCTACATATGTATATGACTGAAATTAAATGGGACTGCTTAAAACACAGCCTTTCTCTCTAAGTGTCTTTCATCCCGAAAGCAGAAAAGACTATACCCTGCCTCGCCCAGGCTATAATGGAATAAAACACTCCTGCTTTGCCAACAACTCTCTCATGGGCTCTCAGAAAACATTTTCCATTTCATCTAGTAATTGATGCAATGGGGGAAACGAGAAAAAAACAAAGTTCCAGAGTACCAAATTAAGCACTGTCTCTGTTTTGTGTGTTTATTTGTCTGAGCTTTTATATCTGCACTAAAAGCAGTGTCGGTCCATGGCAGATGCAGCAAAAATGTCAAATCTGACTTACATATACCAGCTAAAAAGCCCAAGGTCATTTCAGAGCAACTTTGATTATAACCAGCTTATAGTATACAAATGCCTTAGCATCACTATAGTGGACAGCAAAATGTCACATTGCAATCACATAATTTAAGATGAAAACATGTAGTTTTGACTGAGACATTGGATGCATTAGGTCTAGGCTATTAGAATATAAGGATATGGGACATTTGGGATATAGATCTGAATACTTTTTAACATCCTAGATCTCACCTGGGATTAAAAACCGCATTCAAACTCAAATTCAAACTCAAACTTAAAATGCAAATTCAAACTCATTATCAATACTTCTAAAAATACTATATAGTTGACCATGGGCCCAAGACAGGTAACGCTTTCAGATATTGCAAATGTTGCTTTGCGATAGCAACAACTTGGAAATAAATTCGGCAGCGCAGTTCTTGTGCTGCAGCATGATATCGGTAACTTAAAAATTTTTTCAATTTTATTGTTCATGCTTAACTAAGGTAAAATGTCACTATTGGTATAGAGTTGCCATATTAGATGTTTTATTTTCAGAATGGTGAATTGGTAGTTCTAGGTTTGCCCAAGTGTGAAAGAACCGGGCCCCAAACAGAAAAGAATCTGTCCCTAGAACCCCTAGAATAATATTTAATCTTTTCCAAATGTATGAACTGAGATAGATCAGTTAACCTTACAGACCATTTGGGAGGATTTGCGGCCTTCCAATGAAGTAAAATTCTCCTACATGCTAATAAAGTTGCAAAAGCAATAATGTCTTTATGACTTTTTTTTTTTAATATGATACAATTATCAGAGACGCCAAAGATAGCTGCACATGCTTCAGGTTGAAAGGTTATGTTCAGAGCATCTGATAGTACTTTAAAGACTCCAGACCAGTAGGCTGTGAAAGTGGGACAGGACCAGAACATGCGGGTCGAATTTGCAGGACCGTATAGCATCTGTCACAAGTAGCATCTAGATTGTGACAAAACTTTGACAATTTAACTTTGGTGAAATGGATTCTATGTAATACTTTGAACTGCACAATACTGAGTTTAGCACAGGAGGAGCTATTATCCCCCCTTGTTGTGCATGGTTCCAAAGGGCATCATCAATATCCAACCCCAACACACTCAACCAATCTGTCCTAATCTTTGAGATGGTGGTGGTCTTAAGAGAGGATATAAGGCCATGTAGTCTGGATATACACCCCTTTGGTTCAAAAGGGGCCCCCAAAATAGCGTCTATGCCTGAAACTGAATGTACATTTGGAAAATTAGAAGGAAGGCTCAGAAGGAAATGGTGAATTTGAAAGATTTCTTTGAATTCAATTGAATAAACTCATGCAGTAAAGAGCTTTAGAGATTTGCAGACATTGCAATGTCTCATGTCCAATTTCCTTGAGTGTTGTATTTTCTTGCTGGGTTTTGGTAGTTCTGAACTTGCCTGTGTGAAGTTAGAGTGAAATGTGAGTATGTTATTATTTTCACCCTCAGTAATAGATGGTAATATTTTATTATTTCACGTGTGGACAAAATTGTTGGTACACTTCCGTTACAGAAAGAAAAACCCACAATGGTCACTGAAATAACTTGAAACTGACAAAATCAATAATACATACAATTTACTGAGAATTAACACATGGAAATCAGACATTGCTTTTGAATTGTGGTCCAACAGAATTATTCTAAAAAACAAAATAATGAAATTTGCCTGAACAAAAATGATGGTACCCCTAACTTAATATTTTATCTTTTGAGGTACTCACTGCAGCCAAGCAATTCCTGTAACTCTCAATGACCCTTCTGCGCCTGTCGACAGGTATTTTGACCCACTCTTGCCAGGGTAGCCTTTTCCAGACGCATGTTTCAGCTCCTTCCACAGATTTTTGATAGGATTTAGATCAGGGCTCATAGAAGGCCACTTGAGAATAGCCCAGTGTTTTGTTCTAAGACATTCTTAAGTGTTTTTAACTGTGTTTTGGGTCATTATCCTGTTGCAGGACCCATGACCTGTGACTGAGATCAAGCTTTCTGACGCGGGGCAGCACATTTTACTCCAGAATGACTTCATAGTAACTTGATACTTTGCACAGACTCCCTGTGCTACACGCAGCAAATCAGCCTCAGAACATAACTGAACCTCCCCCATGTTTCACAGTACAGTGTTCTTTTCTTGGTGTGTTTCATTTTTGCATGTGTGAACATAGAGCTGAAGCTCCAGTTTTGTCTCATCAGTCTAAAGAACATTCACCCAGAAGCTTTGTGGTTTGTCAATACACATTTTGGCAAATTCCAGTCTCTCTTTTATATGATTTGCCTTCAGCAGTGGTGTCCTCCTCAGTCGTCTTCCATTAAGTCCACTTTGGCTTAAACAGTGATGGATGGTGCGATCTGACACAGATGTACATTGTCCCTGGAGTTCACCTCTAATCTCTTTGGAAGTTGTTCTGGGCTCTTTGGCATTCTTATCATCCATCTCTTCTGATTAATATTTCCAACTGTTGTCTCAGGAATATTTTGTTGCTTGCTTATAACCTTTACCTTTAACATGCTTGTCTATATATTTTTTTCCAATCTTTTGAGACAATTTTCTCCTTCGCTGTCTGTGGTCCATGTACAGTATAGTAAACAACATAATACCAAACAGCACAGTGACTTTTCTCCTTGTAAATATACTGACTGTCTGATTGCAAAACTTGCTAATTACAGGACACACCTTAGTTTAACGTGATCATCTAGTCAAATTATTTTTAGTCTTTTCTAAGGGGTACCATCATTTAAGTTCAGGCCAGTTTCATTAGTTTGTTGTTTTTTAGTTTGTAATTCTGTTGGACCACAGATTAAAAGCATTGTCTGATTTTCATTTGTTAATTCTCAGTAAATTGTTATGTTTTTTTATTATTGCTTTTGTCAGTTTCAGGTTATTCCAGTGTCCATTGTGGGGTTTTCTTTCTGTAATGGAAGGGTACTAATAATTTTGTCCATGTTTATATTATATTATATTATATTATATTATATTATATTATATTATATTATATTATATTATATTATATTATATTAATCCATTATGAAAAATTGCAATTTAGTTGCCATTTCAGTCTCCTTGTACCTTCACTGGTTATTATGTAGAACTCAGGACTGTATAATCAGTGCTGGTAATGTGATTGTCTATATTTACAAACTTCAACTATTTTGGGAAGATACTGAGTATACCTAATAAAGGATGACAGGCGGCCCTCATATGAGGGGAAATGTTCTGGTCCAAGGCACATGATGCTGATAAGCGACCCAAGGTTTGCATGGATCCAAGCCTTTTGAGTTTCCTTTCAGATTCAGTGGCATGACAAGAGATATCCTCTTCAAACAGCACTGGCAAATCCAGCTAATGCACCCAGCTACATTTGATCCTGTTCCTTGTACTGAGTCTAAATGCAGACATGAGTGCTAGACCTTGAGCCCCTGCTATGCATTGTGCCCTAAAAAAGCTTTGAAAAGGCTTTGAACTTGGGTCAGCAAGACTTTTGGCACTTTTCAGGCTTGGAAGAAATGAGAATAAAAGAACTGAAATAAAAGAAAACTAAAACAAACAAACAAACAAACAAACAAAAATAAATGAATAAAAACATATTCAATTAAAATACAACAAATAAATAAAGATAAACAAACATGAACAAAAAATTTAAAATATAATTAATTCATTAAATTATACAAAATTTTATTTTATTAGGATGTTGATAAAGAGCTCACGTTGAGAAAATATGGATGATTGACTATTTATCAGTGCCCTCACAGACTGGAAGAAGCTCTGCAGATTAAAATACTACCATTACAATGAACACTACTGACAGTGTCCTAGATAACAACCCTGTGCTAGATGTGGGTTCTCCAAGATCAGGCCTCCTTAAAGTGTCGTTGTGCTGAACTACAAGTTATTAAATGCGCATTCACAGAAAAATTGCAGAATGTTGTACTCCTTTATTAAGATTTTTCTTGCATAACTGGAAAGAACTGCACTCAAATGAAACAGACAGCATCCTCCACAATCATTGGCACCCCTAGTTAAGATGTGTTATTTATCCTCTCATATAACATTTTACAAGGTTAGATAATACAAAGACAGAGATTTCTTTACCATTTATGTTTCTAGATTAGTGATTTCCAATCATTGTGAATACCACTGCACACAGTGCACCACAACTAAATTTGTCCTCTGCATTCCACCCATCACACGTGCACACATGGAGCAGTGGGCAGCTATCAACAGCGCCCGGGGAGCAGTGAAGTGGGGACGGTACCTTGCTCAAGGGTACCTCAGTGGTGCCTGGGCTGGGACTTAAACATGCAACCTTCAGATTTCAGGGGCAAAGTCCTAACCACTAGGCCACCACTGCCCCAAGAGTCCAGAGTCCTGGGTCCTCTCTTATGCACTCTCCTCTTTAGCTCACCCCACAGGTTTTCAATGGGGTTGAGGTCTGGGGACTGAGATGGCCATGGGAGGAGCTTGATTTTGTGTTTTCTGAGACACACATTTTTGTGTAATTCATTTTCTGTAATTCTTGCCATATGTTAGGATCATTATTCTGCTGGAAGACCCAATTATGACCAATTTTCAGTTTTTTGCCAGAGGCCAAGGTTTGCAGGGCCTTTGGAAGAAAAACAGCCCTGTAGCATGACAAATCTTCGACCATACTTTACATTGGTCATGGGGTGTTTTTTCAAAGTGAGCTTTGGAGAAATTTTTTACTTCTCTTACCATTCTCCTCATGTTCTCTTGTCTTTCCCATGTTTAAGAGTGGCTATTAGCAATAGGACTCTGTGTCATGTCATACTTATGCCCCAGGGAAACAGGAAGTCATTTATTACTAAGTAAAAGTTTCTATTTACAATGACCAACTTTAAAAACTAAACTAGACATTACAAACATATTTGTAATGTAACATATTTAGAAAATTATGTGGTCCTGAACCTTTACCTGTTGTTAAGTATTTTTACTGTAGCACTTAGATATGTCTGTGTCCATCATGTTCAAAATGAAAATGATTTTCATCATTTCATCTCAGCAGCTTGTTCAGGTTCCATAATGAGGTTACATACCTGTGATGTCAGGTTTCTGTGGCATGAGGAACTGGAAGAAGGTGGGTTCTGAAAGGCCTTTGACGTTACGGGCTGTGATCTCCACATTGTAGCGTGTGTTCCACTGCAGAGGCTGCAGGATGGTGAAGTCGTTCATGCCTGGGACTAATTTAGTCATCCACTGCTCTTCTTTGTCCTGTAGGACATATGGGGCCATTAGCAACTCTGATTACAGAAGGAATGGAAAGTTGAGACTCTAATGAAGCATGTCCCTACCGCTAAGAATTCATCAAAACATGGAAACTCTCCAGCGCAGAAACATGAGCAGATCTTCAATATTTGAGTTATTTCGATCCAAATAGTGTTAAATCTTATGGACAAAAATGCATTTGCTGCATCATAATGATAGTGATACAGTCGCACTGGTTTTGGAGTGGAAGCTCATCTATGGCCACAACTAAGATGATTTAAAAATCAATATCAGAAAAAACTTTATTGATCCTGGATGCAATTGCTTAAGCAATGACTGCACATACAGACAAACATACAAAAATAAATAGAAAATAAGAATAAAATAAAATGCAATAAATGCAATAAAATTTGGCTGTCTAAATGTAAAATGTTAGAAACTAAAATAGACAAAATAGGAGTCAAATTCACTTGTGTGTGTCCATCCTTGCTACAAAAAAAGACCCAATTCTAAAAGTTTTTTAATGAAATGTAAATAAAAAAGAGAATACAATGGTTTGCAAATCTTAAACACATATTTTAAGAGAACATAGAAACCCATCGAAAAATGTTGGGACAAGACAACAAAGGGCTATAAAAGTAAGTGTTACTTAGTGTTATTTAGCAGCTGATGAGCTTAATTGGTGCCAGGTCTGTAACATGATTGGCTATAAAGAGCATCTTAGAGAGGCGGAGTCTCTCTGAAGTTAAAATGTTTCACCAGTCTGCACAAAACTGTGTCTACAAACTGTGGAGCCATTTTAGAATAATGTTCCTCGACTTTTAATATCTCATCATCTACAGCACATAACATCATCAATAGATTCTGAGATCCTGGAGAACTCTTTATATCAGGCATCAGGCATCAGGGTGTCCTAAGTCGGTCCTGGAGGGCCAGTGTCCTGCAGAGTTTGATAGTTCCCTTCCTCAAACACACTCCCTGAACCTGGCAATTAACAGGTGAGTTGTACCAGTTGTGCTTGATCAGGGATATCACCAAACTGTGCAGGAAACTGGCCCTTCAGGACTGCAGCTGGACACCCCTGGCCTTATATTATGTTTCAGCAAGACTGCATCTATTGCATTCTATTACAACAGCATGGCTTTGTAGTAGAAGAGACCAGGTGCTGGCCTGCCAGCATTTCACCACCTTAAGACACCTGGAAGACATTCTGTTTTTTTCTTTTTTTTACCTTTTACACAATGTCCCAAATGTTTTTCTGGCATTTAGTCACATTTACTCAATGAAGTAACACTACTGTTCATGCTCTCAGTCTAGATGGACTGAAAATACACCAACCACGAGTTCAGCCAGCTACTCCCTGTTTGACCCTGAGTTGGGTGCTTTAGAAAAAAGTCACAAACAGAATACTGCTAATACGTTAAACTCTCAAAGGACATTATATTGAATTTGAAGCGCTTTCCATCGAGTCGGGTAAGCCTGCTAAGTGGTAGTCTTTCTGAGAATGGCAGACGAAGTAGAGCTGCGTGAATTCGGCGAGGTGTGGCGGATGCTCTTCTTTCATCTGTGTTTGGCCATGAGCGGCCTTCAAAGGGCCTCGATTATGTACGCCGACCTCTTTCTCAGCAACACTTTCATCTACAATGTTATTATATCCCATCACTCCATGGGCACACGGAGGGCATAGAAATGACAGAATGGGATGCATAAGTGGCCGAGCAGAGGCAAGAGAGTGTCTCCAAAACCCATTCTTACGAGGCCAACAGGGATTGTGTTCCGCACTCAGATCCAGAAAGACAAAAATAGGAGTCAAATTCACTTGTGTGTGTCAGAAAACATGCTGTTATAGAGTCTATCTTTGTATTGAACCCAAGACCTTCTTGCTGTGAGGCAACAGTGCTACCCACTGCACTACTGTGCCACGTGATTCAAATGATGTTTCAGTTGAATCGTTTTAACTCTGAAATGGTAAATTGTTTTAGAATTTTACAATCTAAATACTGTATATCTTCTAATAATAGCCCGTCTCTTATTGACGCCCGTTTCCAATAAACGACGGGTTTGAAAAGATGACGCAAAAAATAGACACCGGTCTCCAATAGTAGAGCCCCCTTTCCCCTGCCCCAACTTTCATGGGCACATGCCTCCGAGCTTTTACTTTAAACCTCCGTGTTTTAACAGAATTTATTCCTTAAAAGGTGTAAAACTGCTTAAAACAAACCTCTGATTTCTAAAGACGTTATATGAGTGTAACATGCGTAATTAATCATTTCTGTCGCAATATCTAAAGCATCTTGACGGATATTAAGCGTCTCTGTTTAAACTTATTGCTGCATTTGGATCTAAACCACTCCCACATTAACACCAGCATCATAGACGAGTTTCACCGCCGAACAGACAGAGGGATGATTTTAGTCGTGATGTTTTATCTTTTGTCATAATAAATTCAAAGAAGCTGCATGACATTTTGTGGCCATAAATACCCATCACCATTCCATCTGAGAGGAGAATAATAGCCTGTCTCCAACAATAGCAGGTGTCTATTAAAAGCAGGGGCGTCCAAATAATTTATGAAAATAAAAATAAAAAATCAAACCATAGATGTTTATACATTAATTTATGTCTATTAAAATGGAATGGGAAAAGTATTGAACACATGAACAAAGGAAAGTCATGACACCAACTAAAATCTAACAATAATTAGAAATCAATCCAGATACTCAATGCAAACAATATCGGATGGTTCAGTCCCAACTGATGGCAATAAAAATATGTCTCATTACCAAGGTGCCCTCACAACCTTCTGATGGCTTCAGTTACAGAAGAATTTCTAAACTACTGAAGGTTCCAGTGAACACTGTAGGGGCCATAATCTAGAAGTGGAAAGAACATAATTGAACCATAAACCAGCCACAACCAGGTCCTTCCCACAAGACTTCAGACAGAGGAGTGAAAAGAATTATCAGCAGAGTTTTGATGAGCTTCAGAAAGACCTGGAATTAGAAGGTTTGCACACAATCGTCATGGTCTATGTATGTATGGATATCTATGGTTAAATTTCTTTGCATGTGTGGATTGGATGGGTTGTTTAGAAATATATTTACTTAGAAAATGAGTGACAAGTTCAATACTTATTTTACATGCTGTATATACATAGTATTATATCAAATATTTTGAAATGACATAAAGTCATTAGAACAGACTGTTACACCCACTCATATCAAATTGTGTTAATAGCACTGAGGGCAGGCCCAGGGGTAGGCTTGTGGGTAGGCAATTTTTTTTGGTGCTTTAGGGATTCTAGGGTTAACTTTTGTCTACACAAACAGCTGTTGTGATGAATGCACTGTGTATTCCCTCATGCATGACAGTTGTGTTGTTCTTTTTAGGTAAAACTAAGACACTGTAACAGCTGTTGCAGCATCTGTTGTGGACTTCACTAAACCTGCGTCGGCTTGTTCCTCTACTGAGCTTTCTGACAGTTAGAAGAGTGCTTTACCTACATGCACATGCACATGGGCACCTACCATGTATATACAGTTCTGCTCATAAGTTTGCATACCCTGACAGAATTTATGATTTCTTAACCATTTTTCAGAGAATATGAATGATAACACAAAACCTTTTCTTTTATTGATAGTTAGTTTTTGACTGAGCAATTTATTATCAATCAACTGTGTTTACTCTTTTAAAATCATAATGACAACACAAACCTAATGACCCTGATCACCCTGGTGATATGGCCTGATAACATGCACACAACTTGACACAAACAAGTTTGAATGGTTATTAAAGGAACCATCTTCACCTGTGATCTGTTTGCTTGTAATTAGTGGGTGTGTATAAAAGGTCAATGAGTTTTTGGACTCCTGATAGACCCTTGCATCTTTTATCCAGTTCTGAAGTGATGTTTTCCCTAAGTCTTCTAGGAGAGTTCACAGAGGAACTGGACGTGCTGCTATCCTCACTAGAGGATGATGGAACCCCACCTCATGCTCCCTGGGGATCTCAACATCCACCTAGATAAAACAGAAGCAAGAGACTTCACTTCACTACTGGCCAGCTTTGACTTGACGCTTCTGAACACCCCACCCACCCACAGAAAAGGCAAACAACTAGACCTGATATTGACACGTAACTGTATTGTCTCTAATCCTTCTCTCACACACTTACATGTATCTGACCATGCATTTATGACATTTAATCTCTCTGTACCCCCAGGTCTCACTGCTGCACCTACCATGGTACAGCGAAGCAGAAATCTCTGTTCTCTCTCTCCCACCTGTCTCTCTTCTCTTGTATCATCAACACTGACACACACAGAACCCACTAACACATCAGACACCAACACTACTACTGAAACATTCTTCTCTGCTCTCTCCTCTTCTCTAAACAGACTCTGCTCCCTTGTCTCCAGACCAACCAGAGCAACTCCTCCCAGCCCTTGGCTCTCAGACGCCCTTCGCAGCCAACAATCTGAGCTCAGAGCAGCAGAGAGAAGATGGAAAAAACACAAGCATCAGAACGACCTTGTGGACTACCAGAGACTACTGGCATCCTTCTCCTCA
>JBBIGC010000082.1:19101387-19117044 GCA_037576955.1 Lepidarchus adonis | reverse complement strand
GTCTCTTGTTTAGTTCTGCTTTAAATATCCTTGTGTTTCAGTCCATGGTTGTCGTTTGTTGTTACTCTGTGAGTGCTACATGTGTGTTCAGTGTCAGTCTGTAATTAAACTCCGTATTATTTATGCTACAACCTGTCTGCGCCTAATTCCACCAAAACGAAGACCTCACAGGAGGTTTGAATTTTGGCCACTAATTCTGAAATTCAGCATGGATAATGTGGTGGCATGACCTAATTCATGTCCCAAATTGGTTTTGGTTTACCCCTGTTTTAGATACTAATGCAAACAGAATCATTTTACTACTAGCAATTAACTGTTCATGGTGGTTCTACTTATTTATGTATTTATTTATGGCAGTGTATACGATATGATTGACTATATACCTACCTGAATCCTTCAAGTTAGCAGTTGTTAAACCCCAATTTAAAAAGCCTAATCTTGACATCTGCCAGCTTTTGAGAGCTGACGTATATCAAACCTTTAATTTGCAAGATTCTAGAAAAAGCTGTAGCCCAGCGGTTATGCTCCTTCTTATATAAAAACAACATTCATGAATTGTTCCAATCAGGGTTTAGGCCTTATCATAGTACAGAGACTGCACTGGTGAAGGTAGTAAATGACCTTCTACTTGTATCTGATCAGGGACATGTCTTCTTTCTTCTGTTGCTTGATCTTAATGCAGCTTTTGATACTATTGATCACATTATCCTACTAGAAAATGTTGGAATTAAGGGAACAGTCCTCTTTTGGCTAAGGTCTTATCTGACTAATCACTCTCAGTTCATAGATATACAGTCAAAACCCATTACCTCACCCCTATTGGTCCAGGCCCTAAATTTGGCGAGAAGCGGCGTTGGCAGGCTGTGTAAATGGATAGGTAAGAGAGATAAGTGAAAGTGACAATTTTATTGACATTTCTTTGAAGATGGTTTCTTTGATTTAAAAAATATTTTAATTCATATAAAAGCATTTAAATGTAAAAATAATAATAAAGCTCAAAGAAAAAGATTTATGATGTAAGAATTATTAATGTTGTGTGCAATTCCTTTTATAATTCATCATATGATCATGAATAACATCACAAAACATTGTTTATAAATGAAGCTACTTCATTTATCAAATCAAGCAGCTACTGTACAAAAAGTGATTGATCCATTGTACATTTTTTACAGCAGTGAAAGACCTGGGTGTGATTATTGACCCCATTCTTTTATTTGAAGCCCATGTATATAACATTAATATGACTGCTCCCTTTCATCTCAAAAATATTACGAAGAAAAGGAATATTATGTTATCACATGATACAGAAAAAATTGTTCATGTATTTGTTACCTCTAGGTTAGATTATTGTAATGCTTTATTCTCTGGATTTACTAGCGGGTCCATAAACGAGCTTCAATTAATCAAGAACACAGCATTCTTACTAGAACTAATATATATATATATATATATATATATATTTATATATATATTTTTCTGTGTCTGCTGTGCTGCTCTGCTGTGATCCTTTTCCTTCACATCTACTGAGGACAGAATCAAGCACCACTTACCTGATTTTACCTGAGGGTCACCTGCACACAAGGAACGGCAGATGCCTCTTCAAACTGGACTAATTGTTTATCTTATTTTTTATTGATTTATATATTTCTATATTTATTTTCCTTCCTTCCTGTCACCTTTGGCTTGTTCATTAGGGGCTTGAACTCAGATTCTGTTAATTCTGTAAAGCTGTTCTGTGAAAATGTCATTTGTAAAAAAATATAGTCAAACAAAATTTACTTGACTGCCTCCTGGCTTTTATGAGAAATGTACTGTAATTGAGTCAATGGTTTTATGATTTTTTTTTTTTTACTATGACACATTGGTTTTTTCTTTTTCTATTTTACTATGTAAAATGTGATGTGTCAGAACTGTAATCTGTGTAACAGATGTGGAAGATTGCATTAAATTTGGTGCAGGAAGTAACCAAGAGGTTGTGATTTCCGTCTGTTTTTTTATTAAAAGACAACAAGCACTGAGGCTCAACCATAAAATAAACACCAGCAAACATAAATGTAATTTGAAATATCTTGAATGGCATGGGAAGAAACAGGAACATAACATAGATGCAACAGAGTTTAGAAGTATGATCAGACACAAGGGTTTAATTATTGCAGTGTCCATTTATTATTGATTAGTTCCTTAAATGAAAATAATAAAAAATAAGAGCGGTTTCAAAAGAAAAGTTAGGCAGCTACCAGGTCTTGAAAATAAAACAGGGATGAAAAATTTGCAATATACTGTTCAACCAAATGTCATTTAATTATATTACAAATATTGTGATAATTGTTTGTGAAATTAAAACGTTTTTTTTTTCTGATCTAGTCCGGTAAAAATGTAGCTAGTTATGTTTTAATGTTTAGTGCAAATTAATAAATGTGTCTGCTTTTAATAATATGGAATCCATTCATCATTGATTAGTGTATAAAATAATAATAATAAAATAATAAGTGGTGTTTAAAAAAAGGTGCGATAGGTACCAGGTCTGGAAAATACAACAGTGATGAATACCTTGTGCTTGGCATTAGAGGTAGGAGAACTGATAAGACGGCATGTTGCACATTACAAATATACTGCAAAGTATAAAAAATCAACTGACAATGTGATGTAAATACTCATATACTTTTTCTGTGGAGACCAACCTGTTCCTTCTGCATCTGCTTCTACTAGCTTTTGTTAGAAAAGTACTACAATTTAGATTTTTTAAATGATGACACATACTATTTTTCTCTTTTACTATGTACAGTGCAATGTGTCAGAACTGTCATCTGTGTAACAGATATGGGAGATTACAATGAGTTGGTTGCAGAATGTAACCAAGAGGGTGTGAGTTTCAACAGGTTTTATTAATTGAAAATAATCACTTGAGACTCAACCAGAAAATAAACACCAGCAGACATAAATTGAACTCGAAATATCTTACATGGCATGGGAAACAACAGGGACAGCATAACAGATGCAACAGAGATCAGAAGTATGATCAGACATAAGGCATACAAGACAGAGGACACGGGGAACAAGGAACAGATGCACTAGATGACAAGAGGAAAAGGGCGGGGCTTACACAAAAAAAACAGACATGAGTTAGGTGCAAATGACAATACAGAAGCCCCCAATAGTATACACGGATAAACGAATATGTTTATAAATTAATAAACAGTAATATAAACAAAAAGTCTAACTACATTCTTTTCAGCCAATGCCACCAGACACCTTCCTGATGTGAAGAAAGTCCTGACTGCCTGAGCTGATTTAGCTCAGCCTCTCTAGGACGAATGCAGGGTGGGATTACGAGACCCCTCATGGAAATAAAAGGCTTGTCTCATCTCTCCCCCTCCACCAAACAACAGGCTGCCTGGACACCGCACTTGAGAAGTGAGTCATTTTGTGACTGCTGACCTGTGGAGACTGACCTGTCTGGCACCTGCTATGAGAGGCCTCTGATTTTGATTGAGCTTCAGATAGGGGTTCCTTCTAGCATTGTTGGCAAGAGGTGGCAGTTGTATGAAATTGTGCACAGGACTCCAAAAAATTGGATTACAGTCAACAGTTTATAACATTAGTACAAATCTTTAGCTTGAAGGTAACATATTATAGTTCAATGCAAATGTTCATCCAGTCAGATTTTGACATATCATCCATCATTAGGGCCTCCTGCTCACCTGTTCCAGTAGATCAACTACCATAGGCAGCCCCCTGTACTCTACGCATATGCTGGATCTGTTACTCCAGTTATAGGCTTTTATCTGACTCCACCTCTATTAACAATTGCAAAATAAACTATAAAACAGGTATATAAACAGATCTGCCGGGAGGACAGTTATTTACTGAACTGACTACATTTCACTGTAATTTTGCTTATAGGTCCATAGGTAATTTCACCAGAACATGGGTAATGCACTGAAACCTATGGGAACAAGCTGTATAAATGTTTTTTTGTTCATTCATAATCACTGACACTGAGGCTTTTGGCACTTTAACCTGGACCTGGATTCTGTAAAGCTGCCCTAAAAAGTCAATGTTCCAAAATTTCAAAATCCACTTCCACTAAAACTGAAATAAAAACCGAATGCAATGATAGAAAACATATCAGATATTGGGTATTAAAACAGTACCCCAGAAAGGGTCCCTCAGAAGTTTCTCAGAAGAAAGAATGGACAGAGCTTTACCAATCTACAAACTAAAAATAACAAAAACTATGTTCCTCAATGTAAAACTGAAAAGACTGAATCTATAATATATATAATCATCAGTACATCATATCATCAAAATATTCTGAGAATCTAGAGAATCTATCATGCAAATAAGAAACCATTTGTGAACATGATCCAGCAACTGTTGCTGAATCAATAAAAATAAAACAAAAAAGCTCATTTAAAATTAACAAAAGCAAAGCGGTTTTGTGATCAGACAAAACAAAAGTTTGTTTATGAAAAACATGGTCACCATGTCCTCCAGACTAAAGAGGAGAGGGACGATCTGGCTTGTTATTAGTGCAAAGTCTGCATCTCTGATGGTATGGGTTAGCTTTAGTGTCTATAGATTTGGCAGCTTGCACACCTGGAAAGGTTCCAACAATGCTGAAAGGTATATACAGTACAGGTTTTAGGGCAACACATGCTGCTATACAGGCCTCTTTTTTGGGGAAAGCCTTGCGTTCAGCAAGAATTTCAACAATCACTGGCCACTTTATTACATAGACTTAAACAATTGCTTGTTAACACAAATGGCTACTTCCAGCAGGATAATGCAGGATAATGTCACAAAGCTCACATAAACTCAAACTGGTTTCTTAAATATAACAATGAGTTCACTGTACTCCAACGGCCTCCATTGTCACCAAATCTCAATCCAATAGAGCACCTTCTATTCATGGGAAAATACAGAAAATATTACACCTTGATACAATGTAAAGTAGTCAGTGTTTGTATAACAGTGTAAATTTGCTGTCCCCTCAAAATAACTCAACACACAGCCATTAATGACTAAACCGCTGGCAACAAAAGTGAGTACACCCCAATTAATTGCAAATTTAATGTGGGACAATAAAGTGTTATTTTATCTTAACGAGCCATTTTCTCTCTCCGGTGTTATGTGACTTGTTAGTGTTACAATGTCTCAGGTGTCAATGGGAGTGTTACATTTGGTGTTATCTCTCTCATACAGGTCACATTTTGAACATGGCACCTCATGGAAAATAACTCTCTGAGGATCTGAAAAAAAGAGTTACTCTACATAAAGATGGCCTAGGCTAAAAAAAGATTGCCAACAGCCTGAAACTGAGCTGCAGGACATTGGCCAAGACCATACAACAGTTTAACAGAACGGATTCTACTCAGAAGAGTGCATGTGTCATATTCCTGTGTCATATTCTGAGGTTGTCTTTTGCAAATAGACGCATTTACAATGAGGCAAAAAGTATTTGGCAGGCACCGATTCAGCAAGTTGTCACACTTAAAAGATGGAAGAGGTCTAAAATGTTCATCATAGGTTCACTTCAACTGTGAGAGACAGAATGTAAAAAAATCCAGAAAATTACATTGTATGATTTTTAAAGAATTTATTTGTATAATGGTGCTTAAAATAAATATTTAGCACCTGCAAACAACCAAGAATTCTGGCCCTTACAGACCTGTTACTTCTTCCTTAAGAAGCTCTTCTATCCTCTACTTGTTACATGTATTAATGTCACTTGTTTGAACTTGTTTTCTGTATAAAATAGCATTGAAGGTCTACACCTTCAAACAGTCAGACTCCATCCTCCATGATAGCCAAGACCAGAGAGCTGTCTAACAACACCAGGGACAAGATTGTACATCTGCACAAGACTGGGATGAGCCAAACTACAATAGGCAGCAGATTGGTGAGAAGAGATCAACTGTTCAAGCAATTATTAGAAAATGAAAAAAATACAAGATCACTGACAATCTCCCTCAACCTGGGGCTCCATGCAAGATCTCACCTCGAGGGGTACAATGATCTTGAGAACGGTGAGGAAGCAGCCAAAGACAGCTGGGACCACAGTAACAAAGGTTACTATTAGTAACACACTACGTCGTCATGAATTAAAATCCTGCTTAATACAGCACATGTCCAGGCTCGTCTAAAGTTTGCTAGAGATCATCTGGATGCCATGTGGTCAGATGAGACCAAAATGGAACTCTTTGGTACAACGCCATCGCTGTGTTTGGAGGGGGAAGAATGTCGAGTTGCATTCCAAGAACACCATACACACTGTGAAGCATGGGGGTGGAAACATTATGCTTTGGGGCTGCTCTTCTGCAAAGGGGACAGGACGACTGGGGGAAGAATGAATGGGGCCATGTTTCATGAGATTTTGGGCAAAACATCCTTCCATCAGTGAATTAATTGAAGATGAGTGGTAAAGGTGTGTCTTGCCTACAATCAAGCATAGTGGTGGAAGTGTCATGGTTTAGGGCTGCATGAGTATTGTCGGCACAAGTGAGATACAGTTCATTGAGGGAACCATGAATGCCAACATGTACTGTGACATACTGAAGCAAAGCTACTCCCTTTTCCCTTTGGAAATTGAGTAGCAGGTCAGAATTCCAACATGATAATGACCCCAAACACATCTCCAAGACTGACCTAGCTTGTCTCCAGACCTAAACCTTATTGAGCATCTGTGAGGCATCCTCAAACAGAAAGTGGGAATGCAAAGTCTCTAACATACACCAGCTCAGTGATGTCATCATCATTCTGAAAATCACTGTCTCTGGTGCTTCTATACAATATTCATTTTATTAAGAATTTGTCCAATTCTGCTGTATGACAACAAAATTTTAGTCAATAAAACAGTGTTGATTTGTTTAATTTGGGAACTACGTTGTTAGTGGTTTGCTAAATTCTAATCTCACCACCTGTATCTGTGACACTTTTCATAAGGGTCAGGTTCTACCCACAACCACAAAGAAGGTCAAAGAGGGTGACTCCCTCTGTCTCTGGCAGAGAACGGCTGACCCTGGATGGTTGGGTAAATGTCAGTTCTCCCCTCGCCCGTTATTCTGTATGCGTCACTTCTCCTTGTTATCCCTGCTCCCTGAATGTGCACGTCCTCCCTGGTCAGTGTGCTGCATGGTGCCTCTACTCATAATATCTCTCACTGTGCGAGAGGAAGAGCAAGAGAGAGAGAAAGAGAGAGAGAGAGGGAGAGAGAGAGAGAGAAAGAGAGACGCATTCCTTTTGCCCACAGTCACTGGCTCTTCCTCATTACTCAGGGCTTCCTTCTCGTTCTGTTCTTCATTACTGGCCCCCGGAGGCCAGTGCTCACCTCGTGGGCTTGTTATCAATACTGCTACACAAGGATTGGGTGGGCTGGGACTGCTATTGGCAGCTCTGAGCCAGACGATTCATTAAAGCCAAAACCAAGCGCTAAATCGGCGACAGAGATCTTCTTTGCTTTTCTACTCCCCAAACCCTTCACCTTATATTATGTGGAACAAATTCATTACAGAGGAACTGGCTCACTGTCCTCTTGTTTGCTGGTAATCAGAATGACAGCTATGCTTTGAGGGTACAGTGCAGAGAGGGGGTTGGAGCTCTGGTAAGGTTTGATTACGCTGATACAGCAGGTGCATAGTAATGCTGTTTACCCCAGAATGCATTGCTTAACGAATGAAGAATGCCTCAGTCAGGTAGGCAAGGTTGCTTCAACCTGATATATGCATGCAGGGCCCATTCCAAGTATCATGCTTGACCCATGAGTAGGGATTGTTCTAAAGCCATTACATGTAAACAAATATAGAAATTGCAATCAATCAATCATTCAATCAATCATTCAATCAATCAATCATTCAATCAACCAACCAACCAACCAACCAACCAACCAACCAACCAACCTCATTCAATCAATATTCAAGATACAAAATTATTTATTTGTCATGGATTATGAATCTTGATTGTTTGGTTGGTTGGTTGGTAAGACTTTGAAAAGCTCACCATAATCAAGTTTCAGAATATGAAAAATTCTCTATTTATAAAGAAAAAAATGTAGACAGATGTAGAGATAGAGCCACAAAATAAAATAAGTAAAATATATATGTGTAATAAAATAAACTAAAATAAATAAAACGAATGAGTGAGGAAATGAGTAGCAGGCAGCAGTGGCTCAAACTGTTCTGTAACAATAATAACAAGTTAGTAATAGGTGACTTAATTACACAGTATAAAAGCAATAGTATTGCAAATTATATTGTGTAAAAATAAATAAAATAAAAAATAAAATAAAAATAAAATAAAAAATATATAAAATTACATCTCACTATGAGACAGTAATAGCTTGAACTTTTGCACATTATCTGAAATAATAATAATAATAATAATAATAATAATAATAATAATAATAATAATAATAATAATAATAATAAAAATAATAATAATAAATAATAAATAATAATAATAATTTAAAAAATAGTAACATGGGTTATTGCACAGTAAAACAGCAGCAGAAGCATATTGCACATACCCTTTGTTGTTACCAGATTCCATGGTAAATTCAAGGATGGTGTAAGATATTGGCCCAAAGAACGAACATTAGCAGATGGTTTCTGCATCTGATATTCAAATTTCTGGTTCAGAATCTCAATTAAAATGTAAATATTGACCTTGTCCTCACAGTATCAATATCAAAACAATGCTGTGAGACCAAAAGAGAGTAATAGGCTGCAGTTTCAGGGTAGATACAATGGTCTTCTCTCTCCACTCATCACCCCCAATGGAGGGTACGTCAGCCAGCTATGCAAGTGCAAATATGCCTGTGGGTGTGAATATGCAATGAATATCCACTCTGCTTTACAGATGGACTTACCTGGTGCCAGAAACCATAGGAACACCTTCTTCTTTTGTCTAGCACTGAAAAATGTCAGCACTGAGAGCTCTCACCAAGCTATATTAACTCCCAGAGCTTTCAGAGAGTGCAAGGTTTTGCTGGGCAAATAAGTCTTGCCGCCATGCCATTATTTAAGCCAAGCCCAAAAATAACCGAGAGAGACGCCCGCCGAGACCATGCTGCCAAGTCGGCCGGGCCAGGCGTATTTTTCCCCTCATTGATCTGTCTATCTCCCTTAGCTAGAATAAACCCTCTGTTAGCATGCCGCCTTCCACTCTAATTCTCGTTTAAGCGATTGGCTGATAATGTTGGACCTCTGCCTGGAATCAGGTCTCTGCTCCAAAAACCTTGCTCTTCGCTATCCTGTGTCTTTTTTCACCCCTGCAAGATATGGCCTGACTTTTATTAAAAAGAAAAACTTTTTTTTAGTGTCTGTCAGGCCACAACTATACAATTTAATCTGACTTTAGCCCCAAAGCACCACAATTAACTTTCAGTTCATTTCTTGAAATGATGTTCTTGAGCGGAGGCTACTTCGCCACATGCCCAGATATTTCATTATGGTGGCTGCACTGCCCTGTATATGTTCAAACATGCACCTGTCTGGCCCTTAAGGACCCCCCATCTGGCTCTGGGCAGCCACGCCACCGGTCCCCTTTCCACTCGGCTGCGTGGAGTTAGCCAAGCAAATGGGCAGCTAATGAAACAATGTGCCGTTGCTCGCCGGGGCTTTCTCGCTGATTGATGCAAGCAGGGTCAGGCAACAGATGGTCCATCTGCATAATCAGTCTTGAGTGCTGAACCTGGAGCTGGACCTGATTCCCTGAAGTTCATGCAGAATCGGCTTCAGGGCCAGCCTCACCACTGTGGCGATGAACAGGGCTTCATAAATGGATGGGACACACTGAATTGCCCGGCGTATGTTACTAGAAGAGCCATGTGGTTCCAAAGCCTGCAGACAAATGTTTATTTAAGGTAAAAATACAATCAATTAATTGAATAATCTACCAAGCTACCATTCTAACAAACACAACCAACACACCAACAGACAAACCAAACAATCAACCAACCACTCATGTTTCAAGATTCAAGATATGTACAGTATAGAATCTTGATTGGGTGGTTGGTTGGTACTGACATTAGATGGGCCAAATGGTGCAGAGCTTGAACTGCAGCCAATCAGTCAAACAATCAATTATTTGTTTATTTGTTTATTTATTTAATCATATGTGTATTCATTTATTTGTCTTAAACCTTAAATCTGCTAAAATAGTGCTAGAAGTGCCAAGTGGGCCAAAAATTTAACTGCAGCAAAAATTTAACTGCAGACAAAAGTTTGTTTAAGCAACAACAAGGAACTGACAATCAATTACTCAACCAACAAACCAACCAACTATCCAAACAAACTAAACAAAAAAGAAACAAGCAATCAATCAACCAACTGATTACTCAATCAATAACTAAAAAAATGTTGATACCCTCTGCATGACATCAGTAAAACATGCCATAAACATGTCATGGAGGGTGTCATATACTGTCATGAGTGACAGATTAGGTCTATTTGTAACAGTGCTGCTCTATAGGGACTCTACAGCTTTAAAGGATGTAATAACTGCTATCAGCCTCAGTTTTGCTCCATTATTTAAAAATGTAATGATAAAGTCAACAATATATCTGCACGATTCTGGTTGCAAAAGCCTGAATATTTCACAATAATCTTACACAGATAAACAAGCGTACTATTTTCATTCCAACTCCAACAGGCTTGCTTTTCTAATGCGTGAGCTGACTTCCAAGCAGTTCTGCAGTGTATCCAGGCTACACCGTCACATGGAAGTCAAGGCTACTGCTCAGAGAATTCCCACTCCCTCTGCACCAGCAGAGCTGCGGAGCGTCAATCAAGCTATCACTGTGGGAGATGAACAAGGAGGAGGAGTGGAGGAGCCAGGGCTTCTGGGTAAGCGTGTCTTCATCCTGTCATGCCCGGAAAGTCCACATTCAATTAATTAGACTCTGGAAAAAGCTCCTGACCCCTCAGAGGCAGGGCAACTCGTAAATCAATTCACGCATAAATGGGGTTTATACTTCCCTGCTTTACCCTGTTGTAGCAGTGAGAATGATTTTTCATGTGCCTTTGCCACCTAAGTTTTTTTCAGCACTTTCTAGTAACAAAAAAAATGATAAATAATATTTATTTGTGATGGGTTTGCCTGTTCATGGCGAATCCTGCCCAATAATTAGTTGGTATAGACCGCAGCTTCCCCACTACACGAAATATCATAGAAATATCATTCAAATCATAAATTGACAAAGACAGGTGTGCTATGAGCTATGAAATAATAATCATAATTTTGAAAATTAGAGCCTTTTAATATTTTCTTTTGGGTTTAATAGTTTATTATTATTATTATTATTATTATTATTATTATTATTATTATTATTATTATTATTATTATTTTTATTATTATTATTATTATTATTATTATTATTATTATTATTATTATTATTATTTAATTTGTTTTACATTTAAATCTATTTGTGTAAATGTACAACACTTTTGTCCAAAGACACTTCCCAGGTACAGAAACAACAAAGCATTTTGTCTGTGCAGGAAACTGAAGTGAGTCTACAGGAATAGATAAAGCAATAGATGAAATTTGCAATTTTTTCTTTTGAATAATTCCCAGAAAACGTTCAACACTTTCACATTTTAATTTGTTCACCCTACACTTGTTTTCTATATGTGTCCAAACATTTAAATATTGGTCAGAAATGCCAGGAGAAATGCCACAGAAGAACCAGTTCTTGGTTCTGCAAGGTACTGTAACCACCCTTCACTCTGGACTGCATCTTACAAATAAAAATGCCAAAATTTGTTCATCTGTTAATTTGCATGAGATTGCTGTAAGAGTATTTTGTTTATTTTTTTAGACATTGTTACTTGATTTAAATTTTAAAATAAAATTCTAAATATGTATTTTTTACTCTGACATAGTGATTTCCAGCAATTTGAATGATAAACATAGCATCTGTATTACATTATAAAGTCATATTTTGATATTAGATATTACAACTCATTACATTTTTATTTGATGTTGCACATATTTCTGTAGTTGAAAACGCCACAGATATACATACAATAAACGGAGCATTAAAACTTTTTTTTCACGATGAGATTTCTCCAATGTATAAAATGCACAAAAACATGAAACAAAGTTTCTCTTTTCTTTAGTTTTTTGTACAATATTTTCTATTTGGTTACATAACATCATATTAAACTGAAGGCATTAGAATCACCAAACACAGTGGGACCAAGTGTGAAGAAGCTCATGTTGACTCATTGAAACTGGATTGCATTATCCTACAACAACAGGAACAAACACTGTTTTACTGAACTTCGCCTCTTTGTGTTCGTCCTTGCTGGGCTGCAGTAGTTCGCTCTCACGTCTGACGTTCACAGTTCGGTAATACAGCTCGGGGCAGTACAGTTTGTGAGTAGATCTCTAGGGAATCTGTTTAGAGTGTTGTGCCATTTTACTTCCCATGTCTGTGCCATCGCATGTCACAGTGAGAAATGAATACATTTATTATCTGCTTAGCACAGAGGCCACAACAGGGATAGATATTGATAGAACAAACATTTAATGTTTAAACATTCTAGAAATAAGCACATATAACACAATTAATAATCTCATGATCCTAAACAGAGTAAATACAATGTTTTAGGCTCCTTCATTTATATGGTACAGATTGTAGGTACACTAGAGTGTATATACAGTACATACAGAATCAAGAACCGGTTCCTCTATGGCATTTCTCCAAGATATCTGACCTGACACCTGTTTGAAAAGTGCAGGTACAGTAAATATATTCTTACAAACACACTAAGAGGGTATATCATCTCCTCATCACTGCCATCGCATGTCCTCCAGAGAGTCGTCTCAGTGCTAAGATTCCGAAGCAACACTTCTTCATCATTATGCACAAACTCAATCAGTACCCTGTGGTTTCTGAAACGTCCCTGATAATAGTGCTGACATGTCCACGTGGCGAATCTGCCTGTTCCCACAGCATGGTAGGGTCTGCTTGCTAGCCAGGAGCCGCTGAGACGTGTCAGCGCTTCATGAATGTCTCATTACCGTTTCATTAGAGCTTCATTGTCGTCGCCCGTCAGTCCGAGCCACAGGGCATCGGGCATCCGCCCTCCATTTCCATTTTCAGGCTGTGGGCCTGACGATGAGAGACAGAAACAGATTGGGCTCAGCACCGAGCTCCTTCTCAGCAGACCCAATGGTCCGCAACACCACCGCCCCGCCATGTGTAAAGGCCAAGCTTATTGGTCCAGCAGAGAGCGAGGGCCAGTTTTATTTGCTGCCCTGGCTGGTTGTCAATTTGAGAAACCCCAGCTGCTTCTGCTTCAGACTTCAGTTTGTGTACTTGTTTGCATAAATGCAAAGGCTCTTGAGACTTGCCACACCATCTGACTTGGTATGACATAAATGTGGGCATGTGTCAGACCTCTGATGTTGGCAGCAAGCACAAATAAGCCATATTTGCCAATAACACATTAATGTAATGTAATGTAAAATTAATTAATCTAAAATCTAATAAAATCTAATACACATTCGCTGCCAGTTTGACTCACTCTTCCAAGATGAGGAAGAAGATGGGTAAAATGGAGAAACCAGTTTACCCCTTACGGATTGACAAAGTACAGTATATTATTAAATGAATAAATGAATAAATTATTATCAATATTTAATATGTATTTTGATATTTAATATCAATATTTAAATTAATACACATTCGATAACACTACTTGTTATCTTCTCTGGGAGGCGCTGCTCGACTGAGTGCAGGAAACTTGGGTGAAAGAAGTAGCAAGCTGAAGAAGACCTTCTCAACAGAAAGCTAGCAGACAGAACGCCCCAGCCACATTAAAATCTAAAGTCTGACTTTGGCTTTTAGACCATTGACGGAACAAAGCGTGGATTATTATGTGATGGCCCCATATCTGAGCGTATCTTTCGTGCACATTAATCGTGATGGATTACACTACAAGGGAACCATGTCAACATGAGTGACCTCACATCGCTGGAGAGCTTATTTAAAAAGGTGGAAAGACTCAGTAATCCATGTGTGTAGAATTGCGCATTCACACAAATATCTAGAGTTTGCTTAACTGTCCTTAACAATATTTTAGATCAGACAGGGGCAAAATGCTCCAAAATTCGTCTGGTATACACAGGGTTAAAACTAGTCAATGTAGTGGTTTCTCTGCGCTTCTAACTGCGGTCACAAAGCAAATTAGTGATTCGTGATTTCCGATCATTGTGAACACACGACTGCACACAGTGCACCACAATGAAATTTGTCCTTTGCAATTAACCCATAACACGTGCACACGTGGAGCAATGGACAGCTATCAACAGCGCCCAGGGAGCAGTGAAGAGGGGACGGTACCTTGCTGTAGCCTCAGTGGTGCCTGGGCTGGGACTTGAACCTGTGACCTTCGGATCTCAGGGGCAAAGTCCTAACCACTAGGCCACTATGTATATAAAAGTATCCATTCTTTTTTATTCACTTTTCACCATTAAATATTCATTTGTTATTTGTTCTTTTTTTTATTCCCTTGCAATGTTGCAATTTTACTATCCATTGTTAAGGTTTATCCTTATATGGCATTTGTACTTGCTACTGTTGCCCTTGTTAAAATCAATGAAAATACATGCATTTCACATTCTGCTTGTTGTGACACAATTAGGATAGTCATGACATTTATTATAATTGATTGCTCAGTAAAATAAATCTAAATTAATTTCTTTGACCCACATTATTTCATTATAAAGTCATATTTTGCAATCTAAATATTCTCCACTAAGGGGAGATATTGCAACTCATTGACTCGTGATTTACTGAGGGGAAAGCCACACCAGCAGGATCACACTAATGCGCATGTTTTTGTAGTTGAAAATCCCACAAATAAAAAGCAAAATTGTTTGCTGTTATGAATTACATGTATATGTTTACTGGATTAATAAACAAATTAATTTCTAGATTCTTCAGTTATCTATATGACCAATAGTTAAAACCACTATACACACTTAAATCTCATGCTCAAATCTGACAACTGCAAGAGTTTTACATCGAATCCCCATTTCCAGGAAAGTTGGGATATTTAAAAAAATTACAAATAACTGTGAAATGTTTACTCACGTGAATCTGTATTTAACTGACAAAAGCCCAAAGAATTGCTAGTCAGCACAAAAAGAACATTTCTAAATGCAATATTGCAATATACATTTTTTCAGTGTTTACTAGTAATTTAAGCAGTTTTGTTACAGAAAATAATCTTAAATGGTAATGTTAAAAAGTAAAAAAAATATTTATTAATTAATAAATAAATAAATAAATAATCTTTTAAATTTGATGGGAATTTTTTAAGGACCTGCTTAACTTACATCTTTCCTGCAGCAATGGAAGTCAGTGAAGCCTTGAAGGTTAATGCAAACAATTCCCACAGGTGTTGTTCTCAACTTCTGCTGATGTCCTAAAAACCACTCTGTGTGAACAAAGGTGGAGCTGGAACACATTATTCCTCCATCCTCTGATGCAGTATTAGCACAGTACTGTAAAGCAGAAAGAAGTACTGTATATGGAGATCACAATGTGGAGGAAAAGGTGGAGCTGGAGTACATTGTTCCTCCACCCTCTGATGCAGTATTAGTACAGTACTGTAGAGCAGGAAGTAGTACTGTATATGGAGATCA
>JBBIGC010000082.1:19085077-19097890 GCA_037576955.1 Lepidarchus adonis | reverse complement strand
GCTGATATTTGACTTTTTTTAAGAGGCCGGGTCGAGGGGACAATTAACCCCCCCCCCCCCCCCCCCACCAACAGAAAAAAAATATCTCACTCCCAGCAAACATCAGATCTTGAGAGCCCTGATGGCAACCTTGCTCATTGTATGCTTTTCACCAAGATCCCAAAGTGACAGAAAACCTCAGCAGGTGCCAGATTGTTCTCTGTAATGAATACGGAGCTGTCCAATGCTGCAATGTATTGGAAATGTGAAATCATGAAACCATAGGTATAAATGTCTCATCACATTAGCATGGTTTTAGCCAGACTATTTGAGCGCATTGACAAGGATATCTATTCATCGCATGTAGCTTATCTGCAGTCTATAGAGAAACAACATCACAGGATACCATTTGGCAAGCATTGTTTTCTTATTTACATCTCAACACCCCAAGAGCAAAATGAGCATTTCCCAATTCACTTCCAGATCTTAAAGTGTTTAGAAAATGGCAAAATGAACCCTTGTGAAATGGAAGAGTTGTAGACATCAGCTAAACCACATGATAAGACTGGGTAAGGTGAGCAAATATGGGATGCTATCCAGCTTTCTTCAACTAAAAAACTAGCTAGCAACTAGCTAGCAATTAAAAAATATGAAGACTGCTAGAATCCACTAGAAATAAGCTGCAATGCATAATGACAATCATAACTAATTCTCCAGTTACTGTCTCAACTGTAAAATAAATAAATAAATAAATAAAAATACATTACAAAAATTAAAAAAAAAATTACTACATAAATAGCATTTCTAAAATAGCTTTTCTCAATCCTCAAAATATTGCTAAGTTTAAAAATAATACTATTCTCTTCTAATGCATAAAAATAATTAGATAAAAATTCTCATCTCATTCTCATCTTTATTTTTAATTCTTATCTTATTAGTTCTTATTGTTAGTTAGACTACGATAATGCCCTGCTACCAGGATGTTCCACCACAGCCATATATGTGCTACAACCAAAACATGTCAGCTAGAGTCTTTACTAGAACTAGTAATGTTGATCATATCAGTCCAATCTGCAATTGATTCCAGTCAGATTCTGTAAGATCACACGGTGCTTCTGTTGACTTTCCAGAATCCTGAAACGTACATCAGAGGGAAGACAAAATGTTTTAGCTCTGGTATAATCTACTGGTAAGTGTTCAGAACTCAAACACAAGTCTACAATGAACACCTACTTGTTTAACCAAGTGTTGTGTAATAAATCTCCCTGATAGATGGAGGGAACTGGGTTGAGAGTTTATGGACATATAGAAGTTGTGCTTGTACCATCCACCAAATCAGCTATTGTTGGGGCCTCCTGCTTATCTGTAATCAGACTAGTTTAACAACCTTGGACCATCTCATTGTGCTTCATACTCTGCTCACCCCCTAGCCAATATAGGGACTTTTGCTCTAAGTTATAAGTTAGTTAAGTTAGTTACTTATAGACTTACTTAGAATGAATGCCAACTCTATAAACTCCCAAAGTTTCTACTTCCAGCATATGGAATGTTTCCTCACTCTGCTTTAACAATGTGCTTTAACCTGTAACCCATCAACATGTGGGGGAGTGGGCAGCTATCAACAGCATTGGGCGGGCAGTGTAGCAGGATGTTACCTTGCCCAAGGATCTCTCAGTGGTTCCTGGGCCAGGACTTGAACCTGATCACAAGGGCAAGGTTCTAACCACTTGGCCACCACTGCAAACAAGAACACCACTGCCTACTAAAACCTATCAACACATGGAGCATTGGACAACTATCAACCAGGTAGCAATGTGGCAAGGTGATACTTTGCTCATGGATGCCTAAGTGGTTCTGGTGCAGAGACTTAAACTGCATTTTTAAAGCCAATCCAAGAACACAACATTTACATTTATCCATCTCAAAGGAACAGTTTCAGAAGAGCTTGTTTAATTCTAGAACATACTGAAAGAAAAATACACGAATAATATCTAAGCCCAATCAGACATCATAAAAGGACATAAGGGGGCAAAACGTAGGATAGGAGACCTTCACTTCAAACCATAATGTTACAACAAGTTTGAATTGACTCTGCAATTCAAAACACATTCATCTTTTCCCATGATCCACCATATCTCCCATTGCCATGTGGGCTAAGGCTTACTTGGGCAGCATATATTTTGCAAGTGGATGCCTATCTTTATCCGATTTCTGCTGGCTCAAGGTAGGAAATGAGGACCTGTCATGGTTCTCTGGTCCACTAGGATGGTCATTATCACTGGCAGACCATGTGTGTCTGCATGGCTTCCTCAGCATAGGGATGCATCCAAGGTCTTAGATAAAAAAATAAACAACCCTGTAGACAGGTAGCTCTAATACAACTGGGATTCTAGCTGAAGCATCATATTATTCACTATGCTGTCCAGCCTTCCGTGTCTTTACATTTTGGTCATTAAGATCTGCATCAGTGCCAGCTAAAGCATTTCTTTAGATTTCTTTAGAACGCATGGATGAATGCTCAACACCTCCACAGCGTTCACACTACAAGACTTTAGCCACAATTTCCAGGTCGCAGGGACACGTTAGAAGTCAGACAAAAGCCTGAGGCGACTCAGGAGTCATTATGTATGAACTACTCTGAGACGTGATAAAAGGCGATTTCAACCTGGCCGCTGACTGAACTGGATATCTGGAGAAGTTGCTTGCGATTGACAAAGAGCAACAGCCAATCAGAGACAGGATACTGCTTTCACAGCATGGAGCATATAACATTAGTCAGGGCTGGTGATACTGGTACATGTGTAAGAAATCAGCAGAAATGAACCTGTGGCTACCGCTGCGTTATGTAGAGCTGATATAGAGCTCACCTCCAACTCTCTCTGAGACTGACTACAGTTACATTATCTAGAGTTGATATAGAGCTCAACTCCACCTCTCTCTGAGACTGTGACTACAGCTACATAATCTAGAGTTGATATAGAGCTCAACTCCACCTCTCTCTGAGATTGTGACTACAGCTACATAATCTAGAGCTGATATAGAGCTCACCTCCACCTCTCTCTGAGACTGTCACTACAGCTACATACATTATGTAGACCTGATATAGAGCTCAACTCCACCTCTTTCTGAGACTGTGACAACAGCTGTGTTATGTAGAGCTGAAACAGAACTCAGAAAGTGTTTGTCCAGAGAGTTCCATAATGAAAGCAAGGGAGGAATTTTAAAGCCCTCATACAATCTGAACAACAAAACATCTGCGGCTTGTCACATCATCCCAGAAGGACGATAAGGATCCAATGGGAGAAGATCCAACTTCCAGGACTAACCACTGCCTTGATGTCTCATTTATTTGTGTGGTCCCCTGTCGGATCAAAGCCCTGTTTTCCTGTTCTAATTAAACAGAGTAAAAGAAAAGCTTCTGAGAGTTTGGTGGCACAAGATCTCTTAGCATGCGCCAGTTTTTGTGCCATCCATCATCTGGGCGCAACATCTTCACATTTGACTTCTCGGTCTAAGAGGTCTGGCAATTAAAAGAACACATCCATTCCTCGTAAAATGTCAGGCCTGAACATGAATGTTAATGGCAGTTTGCTGAAAATGATCGGGCTGTTCGTTTTCTCCTCTTGCACATTATAAGTTCTAATAGTCTGTGCTTTCCTGGAAAAAAAAACGAATGTAGCCTATTAATGTCATACTAATCGGAACACCCCAGCGTGAAATAAGACGTGGTGGATTTGGGCCAGGCAAACACACCACAGGCACGCTCCTGTTTTTTTCTCTTGTTTTGTCTCTTCATCCCATTCTATTTGCATAAAATCCAATTTCCCAGAGCACTTAACTTGGTGCCATAATAGATGCTCAAGGCGGATGAAATACGAAATATGGTTTTCTAGCGTACTCTGGATGGTCCCATGTAAGAGCCATTAGAAAGACCAGTGGAGATGGGAGTTAATGGTAGAGATTGGATTTAGATGGCAAAGCCAAGCAACCAAGAGGTTGGGGATATCTGGTTGCTTTCTGGTGATTAACTGGGTGAGAATGTGACTCTGGGTAACTACACTCCTACAGATGGCATAAATTTGTATAGGCACATTGAAAAATTAAGCCCATATTTATCATACCTTCTAATCCATAAAACTAGGCTCAGGTATTTTAAATTAGGTGTGATTGATAAGAACATCTTGCAGATGGAACCTGACTAATTTAAACCTGATTTGGTGTCCAACTTGCTTTTGAATATGCATGCCAAGAAGAAAAAAGGTTTTAAGTGTATGTACTTTTGCAAGGATTTGAAAACAGCTCTATACTCTTTATTCTATATATCCAATCGAGAAAAAAACATCAAAAGCAATTCCAAAGAGAACATTTCTGCCAATTTGTCCAGGGCCAGCTGCCCCCAAAAATTCAGTTTGTTTGTATGATGAAAAAAAAAAAAAAAAAAAAAAGAATGTAGCGTTATTGGACAGGACAAACACTCTGGGTTCAAACTGGGTTTTTAGAACCAGATTAGGTCACCAGGTCAAAAATGCTATAATGTCTAAAACCAAAAAGAGCAGTTGTTGAAAAATGCAAAATAGTCCTGTTTTCTTAACACTAAAGAGCCTCACAGCTGTAAACATTGAGCTCCAAGTGTGGCTTAGAGTCTTAACACAGCCAGGGCATGCTGAATGAGCATTAGAGCTCATTTTAAAGGCGCAGTTCCTCTGAGACTGATAGCTTGCTACAGGCACATGCCTTTGTTAACTAACAGAGGAGGAGGAGAACCTTCACATTGCAATCTGAGGCTACAAATTGGCAGGATATCTGAAGGCAGTGTCACCACTTTGCAGAGAAAAACAATGGGCTGGGAGGTGGGCTAGGCTAAAGAAATGGAAGGCAGAGGCTTGTCACAGCATCCCCAGCTGTTCCAATTCTTTCTGTTTCAATCAGAGCTGTCAGGTGCACAGGTGTACAGGCCACAGTCCCTCTTCAGGGTTGAGGAGGTCTGCTGCTGTGTCTGACAGACAGCATCTGAATACGCTATGGCTAAGGTCTGGTTTCAGTGAAAGACAGAAGGACTGATCTTCAAGTAAATTGCTGCAGACATAAAATATAGTACAATAAAATGTAATTTAATATAAAAAAAAGAAAAAAAAGAAGAAAAATTTTAATTATGTAAAGTAATTTTGGCTCATTTAAACATATAGACATTTACAGACAGATATTTATTCAATATTTTATTGATCCTGAGGAAATTTAGGTACCAGTAGCCAGAAATGTCACAGAAGTCAGTTACATACATTAAATGCACACTATATACATATATTAGTTCTTTCATCATGAAATAATACAATATAAAGCACTAAAAACATTGATATTTACCACTTCACTGATATTAAGCATGGAGTGGGATATTTATTTTTATTTATTCATTTATTTAGTTAGTTAGATTGATAAATGTATTTCCTGTCCCTGGGTCAAGTTTGGGTTTTGGCCTTATAATCCTCTATGTAGCAAACAGTGTTTTGAGTGGGCTAGTGGTTGCAGGTTCAAGCCCCAGTCCATGTTCCACTTAATTACCCTTGAACAAGATAACGTCTCGCCACAACGCTCCATTTATGGATGGGTTAAAGTCTCACTGTGGTGCACTTTGTGTGATGGGGTGTGTTCACAATGACAAATATAGCCACTCTCATTTAAAATGTAATATAAATTGAATTTTGAAATGTTAATTTAAAGTAACTAAAATGTAAATTATATTCAATTTAAATGTAATTTATTTTAACTAAATATTTGTTCTATTGATCCACAAAGTACAATCAAATAAAATTAAATAAAAATAATAATAATAAAAGAAATTTTAAATTAAAATATTATTGTGTGACTGACACAGGGATTTATATTCCCAGAATAGCAAGCATGGTACTGTAGGCATGGGGTCCCAGACTGCAATGAAATAAGCACAAATAAAGCAGTGTAGTGTCAACCTGCCCAGCAGGTGGCTTCATCTTTCATGCCATCCCCTGCCTAATGTTGATTTTCCTCACTCCCTGTAAGGAACTACGTCCAGTCCTCCTCTTGCACTCCAGCCACTGTTGTAGTCTTAATCCTGCTCTGCACAAGTGGCTCCAAAATAAACACACACCCTCACCTCCCAAGGTGACAGGTGCCCTACTAATGCACCTGTCATTGAGGGATAGGTGTTACATTCTTTCTCTATTATTTCATCATGGTTTCAGGGCTGAAATGTCTATCACAAGCAGCTGTTGACGAATCAGAGAGCCCCTTTTTTTCAGTGGCACGGTTTTACTTCCTGACCAAATTGTGCAGACAATTTTTCTCACCATTCGCAATGCCAGATTTAATAATTTCACATAACTTTTGACCTGATTATAGCCAGCCACCTTGATTCATGGATAACATATTCCTTTTTTTGGAAGTTTGCTATATTTTCACAGAGTATACAGACTAACCAAAGGGTGAAAATGCAATATTGGTGTAAGATTGTTTTTACAAAAACCAATAAACCAGTTACGGTCAAAGCCTGAAATAGTGTAAAACTGTCTTAACCATGATTACCCATCATAAAATGACAACAAAATACAGTATGTAAATAATAATAATAATAATAATAATGACACTAACAATAACATCAAAGAACACTAACAATAACAACAAAACACTAACAACATCAAAAGACACTGGAAGTAACATCAAAGAACACTAACAACATCAACAAAAAAACACTAACACGACCACCAAAGGACACTGGCAGTAATGTTAAAGAACACAAACAATAACAACAAATAATACTAAAAATCGGTTGACACAAACAGTAACATCACGGAACACTAACTGTATCATCAAAGAACACTAACTATCACCAAAGAAGAAGAAGAATAACATTAAAGAACACTAACAGTAACATCAAAGAACACTAAAGATAACATCAACTAATATTTACAATAATATCAAAGGTCACTAACAGTGTCATCAAAGCACGTTAACAATAACAGCAAAAAACATTTTCAATAACATCAAAGGGTGCTAACATTAATGTCAAAGAACACTAAAAAATAACACCAAATGGCATTAACAATAACATCAAGGGACACTTAAAGTAACATCAAAGAACACTAACAGTAATATCAATTAACACTTATAATAGCATCAAAGAACATTAATATAATCAAAGAACAATAACCACAACAAATACACTTTTGGTTACAAACCCAGTTCTCTAACCATTAAGCCACAGAAAAAAAGAAGACATTGCATAGTTGAAACCTAATCATGATTGGTAAGTAAAGAGCCAAATATCATAATATAATGAGAGTACTAATAATATTTTGTAAATACAAAATATTATTAGTACTCTCATTATATTATGATATTTGTATAATACAGCACCCCTTGACTAAATTTCAGCAAACACCTGGAACTTTCTCTAATGAGATTACTTCTATAATGAAGTGAAGCTAATTAGCAAAAGCTAGTGCTCAGTTTGAATGCATACCTGCACATACTGCAGCTTTCAAAGAACAGAGTACTCATCGCCTGGCATGGCATAACGATGATGAAGAAATAGAGGCATTTGTTTTTATCTTAGACCAACAAAGAGCACAAGAAGAACCGTATTAGGAAGAGGTAAAACCTGCCATTAGCATTTTGAATCAAGGAACTTCTGCTGGGATGGTCGTGGCTGCCCTCCAGTGCAGCTTCGCCTTTCTCCACAATCATTATCTAGGAATAATCTCTTGGATTAGATCCTTTCTTCTCTAAGGTTGCTGAATTTTTTAGCCTCTTAAACAGTCTCCCCGCAGTAATGGCTTTACCCTGAGATATTTTGCATTAGTGGTAAGCTTATTCATCTGGTAAAGTGTGTTTTATGTAGAGCAGGATTAAAGATAAGGAGATTTGTACTTTCTGGAGCCTCGATGTGGTGAAACCTGCAATATTTATTTTTCCAAAGACTCCCTAATGAAATCCGCTAGCTCATATCCATTATTGCAGAGGCTGAGAAAATTCAGGATTCAGCTCCCCTTTGAATTCCACATTTTTCACTAGGGGTAAATCTTTTTGATGTATTCTGGGTTTTTTTTCAGGGATGGAGGAATAGAGTACATTACAGATTCTATGTACAAAGCAACAGACACTGAAAGCCAGATGGTAATCAGCAGAGGGGTACACAAACTACACATACAAAGAGATTGGAATATACACAGATAGAAGCACAATAATATACAAAGGGGAGATTTAGGCTGACTACCATCCATGGACTCTCCAATTTACATAGAAGATCCATGTTCCTGTGTATTACATTCCTGAGAGTAAAAAAGAAGATACTCTAGGCAGTGGTGGCCTAGTGTTTAAGACCTTGCTCTTGCTCCCAGCCCAGGCACCAATGGGAACCCTTGAGCAGGGCATCAATCCTCTACAATGCTCAGGTGCTTTTCATAGCTGCGCACTGGGAATGGGTCTACTGTAGCATTTGAATTTTACTGTGATGGGATGTGATCACTTTTTTATCCCTAGTGTAATGGGATGGCACCTTGTTCAAGGGTACCTTGGTGGGGCCTGGGCTAGGACCTAGAGGAATTTACATTTACATGTATTAATTTGTATGACTCTTTATTACAAAGCGACTTCCAGGAACAATCAAGCATACATTCAGACATGGCTATCTGAAAGAGAAAACATGTTCTGCGCTATTATTAAGTACTTAGAACTAAGTCTAAACAGATCATAAGTGCTACAGCATAGACAACACAGTAAATTCATATATACAAGTGCTAAAGAGCCCAGGACATTCTTCTTTGTCATAAGAGCAAGGTCTTAAACACTAGGCCACCACTGCTTAGGGGTGAGGATCTTGCCCTTGTGATTATAGGCTTGCTGATTCAAGTCTCAGCCCAGGCACCATGAGGAACCCTTGAGCAAGGTACCGTTCTGCTATACCAATTCCTTCTTTGGGCGATAGCTGCCTGTGTTGTGGTGCACTTTACGTGGTGTGATGTGTTCACAGTGACAAATAGTGAAGTGAGTAGTATCATTGTGAACACGGCACCACAATTTAACCTTTCCACATGTGCTGGCACCCAAGTAGCAGAGCAGCTTGTTCTAGCGGAACTCAGGGGTGCCTGGGAGGAACTTAAGACCAAGGTCCTAAAAACTAGGCCACCACTGTCTGGCATAATTGGCCATCAACATTTTTTTTAGCTTGTTTCTTTGTTCTTTGGCCAAAACTCACCCCTAATTTGTACTTTGATTTCCAATTCTCACTTGCTAAATGGCTCTCCCAGAGAGTAGAGGATAGCACATGTTTCCAATGTCTTGAATGTCGAACATTCACTAATACAAGATTAATGGACAGCTCATCACACTTGCAGGAGAAGGCTAATGGCCAATTTTTTTACATGAGCATTTACATCAGAGGCATCATCTTTGGCTAACATTATACTGAATCATAGGGAGAGAGGGATGGTGCTCCCACCTACCCAACCCTGTTCTCTCATCTGCAGTGACTGTGGCATTAATCAGGAGTGGATTCACAACCTCCTGATGTTGGGCTACAGATCTGCAGCAATTTTCAGGTTGCTTGTCAAATCTCTTCTACCCTGGCCTGATCCACACCAGCTCTGGAGGGGCTTGGTTAGTTGAATCAGGTGTATGGAACAGGTCAACCCGAGGGCAGGGTTACTTCCACTACATGTGCATTAATGAGAAGAAACCTACATGCTGTTCAGGAACTTATGCCTTCAGTTAGCAAAGCATACCACTCATGATATAACTGACCCTGGTTCTGGTCTAGGTTTTGGCCCATAAACTGACTATAGGTAGTGAACAATTTTAAAAGTGGGCATTGGGCCTTGCCCTTGTGATCAGAAGGTTCAGGCTCAAATCCCAGCCCGAAAATTATAACCAAAATAACTCAGGAAGTGAAAGTTTTGTTATCTTGTACAAAGACCATTTCTGACAAGAAAAATACATACGGGATCAAAGGAAATCTGCTATGCGACTCACGCAGCCCACTCACTGAGCATGTGATGTCTGGCAGCCACGGCAACAGGGAAAGAGCGGCGTGATTGTGTAAAATCTGTGAGCCGAGCAGCTATTAAGGTCCAAGCTCTGTGTAAACATCATTAAACATCAGGAGCCTGTTTCTCTGGATAGTCACCCCCTCTTCACACAAATCTCACATTCGCTCCTTCCACCTGAATCCTTCCCTTAACCACTAGGGAACTAGCAAAAACTAATCTCAGAACAGCACATAAGGGCACTTTCATCCAATGCTGAAATCATCTAACGCTCCTTCTACACGGGTTCCCTCCTGAAGTCTCCTCAAACAAGTGTTTGCATGGTTATTCCACCTCTGCACATTTCAGAAGAAAGCCCACTGGGAAGTGGCCTGAAGAGGTGCCGTCACTTCATTATTGGTTCATCGACCTCCAAGTCCAGGGGGAACGTGAAGCTTTTAAGAATCCGAAATTCTGGTGGAATGTGAATGGAATGGGTAAGAGAGGTGCTCTCGGAGTTTAAGTGGGGCCAGATTCTCTCAAACTGAAGAAAAGGGAACTGGCAATAAGATTTATTTAGTGTGGGTTAAAAGAAGAGGGCTAGAGAGCATCGTCTTTCATTCATTGCATTAAATAATCTCTTAGAGGAACCAGTGAAAATATCTCAAGAGTGTGGCACCGAGTTGCACATGTTGGTTGAGAGAGCATGTCAACGAATTTCTGTTGTGATTAGATACATAATAAAAATATACTTCTGAGAGGTTCAAAAACATTTCCCAGTCAGTGTAACTTTCCTGCCAAACGAAGTGTCTTTAGAGCTGATGAAGGTATCAAAGACCCTGGATGAACAAAGAAATAACATCTTCTCTTGTGTGCTTCATGAGATAGAATGTAACCAGGACTGACACGAGGTGCTTTGGATCCCAACAGCCTTCCTTATTATTTTTTTTATTATTTATTTATATTTAATTTTTCAACACTGATTCTAATGAGTATTTTACTATTCAAAACCCTAAAGAGAAAAATTATCTGACTTTATATAAAAGAATGTGATCTTTTTACTAAGTGTGGCTTAATTTAGGGCTGATACAGACATGGCCAAAATGATCCGCACCCCTTGAATTTTTCCAGAAAATGCATCAGACTATTGCATTTACAAATGTTTTGGTATACACATGTTTATTTCCATTATTCACATTGGATTAACAGAAAAAGAAGAAAAAAAAACAAATTCGACATAATTTCACAAAAAACTAAAAAACTGGGTTGAACAAAAATATTGGCACCTTTTCAAAATTGTGTTCACTTAAACTCACATGTGCCAAGAAACAGGTGTTGGCAATAGAGCAATCACACCTGAAGCCAGTTTAAATGGAGACAGGTTGACTCAACCGTTCTGTTGTGTGTCTGTGTGCTGCACTAAGCATGGAGAACAGAAAGAAGAGCAGAGAATTGTCTGAGAACAAAAATTGTGAAAATACATAAACAATCTCAAGGCTACAAGTCCATCTCCAGAGATTGTCATGTTCCTCTGTCCACAGTGCGCAACATAATCAAGAAGTTTACAACACATGCACTGTAACAAATCTCCCTAGACATGGAAGGAAGAGAAAAATCAATAAAACGCAACAAAGCAGGATAGTCCGAATGATGGATTAAAAGCCCCAATCAACTTCTAATCAAATTTAGGCTCTTCTGCAGACTCCAGGTGCAACAGTGTCAGCTTAAACTATCCGTCAACATCTGAATGAAATGAAACATTATGACAAGAGACTCCACTGCTGACACGGAAAAAAAAATCCAGACTGGAGTTTGCCAAAATGTACTTGAGGAAGCAAAATCCTACTGGGAAAATGTCTTGTAGAGAGATGAGACCACCATGGTTTTGGTAAAGCACATCATTCTACTGTTTATAGAAAATGGAATGAGACCTACAATGAAAAGAACACAGTACCTACAGTCAAACATGGTAGAGGTACAGTTATGTTTTGGGAATGGGTGCCTTGACTGTGTGCAAGGCATCATGAAATCTGAAGTCGCCAAAAGATTTTGTCAGAAAGCTGTGTCTGAGTCAGAGATCATTGGTGTTCCAGTAGGAAAATGAGCCCAACCAAACATCTAAAAGCCAGAAATGATTAAATACAAAGCACTGGGAAGTTCTGAAGTGGCCAGCAATAAGTCTGGATCTAAAAAGAGATCTCAATGTTGGGAGAAGGCATCCTTCAAATCTGAGAATCTTTGTCTAGTTTGCAAATGCGGTTGAAAATTCCAGTTGAAAGTTGTAACAAGTTTGTTAATGGTTATAAGAAGCAATTGGCTTCAGTTATTTTTTTCCAAAGGGTGTGCAACCAAATATTAAGTGAGGGTGCTATTAATTTTGTGGGGTTTTTTTGTGAAATTTTCTGTACTTTTTTGTGTTTATCCAATAAAGCAAATAAACATGTGTATACCAAAATGTTTTTATTAATTAATTTATTTATTAATTCGTACCTGAAATAAGTAAATGGATCGTCATGAGGTGTTCTGGTCTCAATGCAATGGAATAGCTCATTTATTTTTGCAGATAAGATGAATGTGTGAAAAATGTAAATGTAAAGAACCTAAACTATTGTATAGAGGTGATTCCATCAGCCTTTGCCATTCTTTTCTTTTTTATGCATTTTAATCATTTTTTTTGAAAGACCAAGGAGCTGGTGGTAGACTTCCGCAGGCACAAACATCCTCCAGCACAGCCAATGAACATCCAGGGTCTGGACATCGATGTTGTGGTGAGCTACAGATACCTTGGTGTTCATCTGAACAACAAACTGGACTGGACTCATAACTCACAGGCTCTGTA
>JBBIGC010000082.1:19054560-19071592 GCA_037576955.1 Lepidarchus adonis | reverse complement strand
GGGCTTTGGTTGTGTATGTGTTTGTGGGACTAAGTTGGGTTTTATGTTTTTAATTAGGAGGATAATGGTTCAGCCAAGTAAGAAAGTTCTGGGCTTGATGAGTGCTCAGTGTGTGCTATGCCATTTGAGGACGTCCTCAATGGCAGGAAGTGGAGTCCCTTTTACCACCCACTGCAATGCCTTGCGGTCAGCAAGAGAGCAATTCCCATATCAGACTGTGACACAGTTGGTCAGGATGCTCTCTATCACACAGCAGTAGAAGTTGTCCAATATGTCAGGAGACGCTTGGTTTTTCTTCAGTTTCCCTAAAAAGAATAGGTGCTGATGGTCCTTTTTGACCAGGCTAAAGGTGTTGGTTGTCCAGGACAGGTTCTCTGAGATGTGTTTCCCTAGGAATTTGAAGCTGAAAACCAGTTTGACAGCCATGCGGTTGATGTGGATGGGGTAGTTGGTGTCTCCCTTCTCCTTCCTGAGGTCCACAATGAGCTCCTTGGTTTTGCTGGTATTATTGTCAGTGTACCATGCAGGTAGGTGTTTTACCTTTTCCCTGTAATCAGACTGATTGTTGTCACTGATGAAACCGGTCACCGTGGTAACATCTACAAACTTGATGATGGAGTTTGGACCATGCATAGGCCCACAGTCATGGTGGAATCCCTGTGGAACGGCAGTTTTGAGTGTGAGGGTAGGAGAGCAATTACGGCCTGACCTAACATGCTGGGGTCTGTTGGTCAGGAAATCCATGATCCAGTTACAGATTGCAGGAATTGTTGATACCCAGATTCACAAGTTTAGTGATCTACTTGGAAGGGATGATTGTATTGAATGCTGAGCTAAAGTCAACAAACTGCATTTTTTGTCCAGGTGTGAGAGCACACAGTGAATTGCTGTGTATACAGCGTCCTCTGTACTCCTATTGCTTCAGTAGGCAAATTGGTGAGGATCCAGTGTGGTGAGCAGGCATTTCGTGATCCAGGACCAGTCACTCAAAGCACTTCGTAACTATGTATTGTGAGTGCTACAGGGCGGTAGTCATTCAGGCACATCGGTGATGAGTGTTTCAGTACCAGCACTATGGAGGTGGTCTTGAAGCATGCTGGTTGTAAGGGGCTGCAGTGCCTCTCCAGACCACAGGAGGGACTGTAGGGAGCGTGCGCTGCCAGACCCCTTTAATACTCCTCCAGGCCGATAGGGACAGACGGCCTACCAGAGCGAGTAGTGCGGCCGCTGTAGTACTTGCAGCTGACCAGGGGGGGTCAGCGGCGAGGCGCTAGCAGCAGTAATTGCCCGTACCTGGGACTAGGGTATAAGAAGGCGCCCAGCGTACAGATCCATGCTGGTCCATTTGTTCCGAATAACTTGAAACAAACCCAGCCGGTAAATTGGTGAACTGAGACGGCCATTTCCTTTAGCCGTTCTCGGTCAATCTTTTTCTATTTCGAGTCTGACTGTGCTCTTCTAGTGATTATTTCCTTTGAGTATTTTTCTATCCGCTCCCAGGGTTATATTGGTGTGTGCTGGAACCTGTCCAAGCACTGAGACAAGCCACCACTCAGGGTGGTAGTAGAATTATCCAGAACCGCCCTGTTCGTGGTACTCTGCCACACTCACTCACTGGCCTCTATCGTCTGCCTGATTTCCCCCGCACAGGCGCGGTGGGTTTTGCTTTGCTTTCTTTTGTTTTCCCACCGCAATTCCCTAATAGCGGTGGGTTATTTGCCTTGGTGGTTTTTTTTTGCCTCTTTTCCGGCGCGATCCTCCTCTCTACTGCGGTCTCTCTCATCAGGTAGAGAGCAGCCTCAGCTTAGCTCAGTAGGTAAAGCACTAGCCCTGGCTGCTGAGGATCGGGGTTCGAGCCTCACCAAAACCCTCTGTCAAACAAACTGTGTGTGAAGGAGTCCTTTTCGTTTCTGTTTGTTTTTATTTCTTTATTTTGCCCTTTTTGGCCGCCTTCAGCGTTTGGGTCCTACCCTAAATTTCCGTGCTGGTTTCCCCACCAGCACATTACGCTGGTACTACTGCCCGGGCAAGGGACAGGTTGAAAATGTCTTTAAAGACCCCATGCAAGCTGACCAGCACATGTTCTAGACACACATCCAGGAATGCCATCAGGCCCAGCAGCCTTACGAGCATTGATACAGCTCAGTGCATTATGGACATCTGTGTGGATGAGTGTAAGAGAATGGTAGTTGTCAGAGAGTAGGATTATGGTGGTCTTTTTCATGTTGTCCCTGTCAAAACGAGCATAGAAGTCATTCAGCTCATTGAGGGAGGACACATTCATGGCTGTGTTTGTGGAAGTGCTGGTCTTGCAGTCAGAGATGGCCTGGATTCCCAGCAAAATTTGTCGGGGGTCAGAGTTGACAAAGTGCTCCGCTACCTTCAGTTTGTAGCTAAGCTTGGACTTGTTGATGCCTCTCTTTAATTTTGCCCTTGATGCATTTTAGGCCTGTACACCACCTGATCTGAAGGCCTTGTTATGTGCCTTTAGCAGAAGCCGCACTTCCTTGGTTTCTGATTTGGGTATGTTGTAACCTGCTTCTCTGTAGTAACACTGGTGGTGGTGCTGTATTCCAGTATTAAGTGTGTGTAAGAGTCAATGTCTGTGTGTAAACCCAAGTTGGCCTGAGAGGCAAACATGCTCCAGTCTGTGTCTTTAAAACTGTCCTGAATTACAGAGTCTACCCCTGCTGGCCACACATTGATGGTCTTCTTCACTTCTGGTTTCACACGGTTAATGACTACTTGGAGGTGAGAAACAAAGAAAGGAGATCAGACTGTCCCATATGGGGTAGAGGCATAGTCGTTTGTATAAACAGGATCCAAAGTTTTATCGGAATTATCTGCTGTTCTGTCTGCCTGGAGAGTGCGGCATCTTATTAGCTCAATGGCATTGTCAGGTATTCCACTGTGTAGCCATGTTTCCATGATATTACAGTCCATAAGTCTTAAGTCATAAGTGTTAGTGACCCAAAGTCGTAATTCATCCATTCGGTTTACCAGGGACCACACATTAGTGAGGTAAATACTAGGTAAGGAAAGCCAATATGGTGTTTCCCCCTACCTTTATTTACCCTCTTTGTGCCATTTTCAAGCACTTCTGAATAGCCAAATAGCCTGAGAAGCGTTGAGTGTTCATTTTATTTCAGGGATGGGACAAAGGTTGCTGATAAAACAATTGGAGTTGTGTAAACCTATATCCAAAAGCTCTTGTCGGCTTCTGGATGAACAGATCCGAAATTAACAGGAATAACGCTGCTAACTTGCAAAATCTGAAGAGCTCTGAGCCTCATGTGCTTCATGCGTCGCCGGCATGTCGCCAAATAAGCTTTTTGTAATTTATTTGTAATAATTTCTACTGCTGCATTCATCATGAAATTTTGGCCCAATGTAAACCTTTTTTACTGGTGGTATTGTTAAATTAAAAAACAAACAAACAAAAAAGGTGGTCAGACAGCAGGAATATATTTATTTTTGCATATATTGTCACATGGTCCTGGGCTAGGGCTTGTCATCTCCACACCAATGTCGGGAACCTGCCTACCTAGGGCTTCAGGAATAAGGACAGCAACAGGTTTTGATCAGATAGAGCTGAGTTCTCTCAGGCAGAGCACGCGCATGCCCACAGGGATACGCCTACCTGAGAACGGCTGGTCTTGGATCTAGCCCGATTAGACCCGGGACTGACGTCTTTAAAAGGCAATCCTGGAGACATTGTTTAAGCTCGCTGCTAAGTTCCTGTGTGTTCCTTACCTTTTCTCTTCTCATTTTCTCTTATACTGCTACCTGTCTAACCCTTGTGTGTTTTTCCCCCACATGTACAGACCCAGACGAAGAAGAAACCGACCAGTATTGAACCCCAAAAGCCAAGCTTACCTCTGCTCTCAAGCTCTTCCCTTTTCTCTACTTGTAAGATTCTGGTCAATAAATCTTTCCCTTTGGGGGTTTATAGCCATTTCCGTTGTGTTGGTGTGGTCTGTGATTGATTCTGCTCACAATATTTATGGGTGATATTGGTAAATATGTATATTGTAGTGGTCTTGGGGAAGCTCCTATAGGCTGTTTGGGGAAGGGCATCATGAGAGATCTACATTGTGTATCACAGTGTTTGTGGGAGCAAGCTGATGGTGGGTGAATCAGTCCACACTCACCGTGATCAGTTTGGACATTAATGACTCCGTGGCCTATCCAACCACCATCATCCTCGCTCACAGGTTCATGCTTGTGCGCATCCTAGCCTCTAGGGGACACACAGGGTACAGGTTAGCCTTTTTAAAGGCTGGTAAAGAGCAAATAAACCTGGCCAACTTCCTTGTTGCTTCAAAGGAAGCATAACCTGTGTGTGAGTGGTCATTAGGCTGCTCTCTCTACCAGAGAACCACTACAATATATTTACTGTTCACCAATCACCACTCTCTCCCCCTTGCGTATACTTTCCAGCACTTCATCTAACTCAGTTCACAATGCTTCTTTCGCATCCATCTCACACCCAACTTGTGGAGCATATGCACTAACATTATCATTCATCATCATCCCTTTAATTTCAAGTTTCATACTCATTACTCTGTCTGTCTCCAAAACAATAATCTTGAAATAATCTTTCTCCAGAATAACCCCCACCCCATTTCTCCTCCCATCCACACCATGATAGAACATTTTGAATCCATCAATATACCTGGCCTTACTCCCTCATTTATTTTTTGTGTTTTGTTTTGTTTTTATTTTACAGACAAGATATCCATCTTCCCTCTCTCCATCACATCAGTTAGCTCTTTCCCATTACTAGTCATACTGCCAACATTCAAAGTTCCAACAACTCTTCTACCTTTCCATCTCTGTTCCTGCTTCCTTCGATCAACAGTAGCCAAATTTTCACCTACACCCTGTTGGCTAACAATACTGGTGGCAGTCTTTGTCGACCTCGGCCTTGACTGATCTGGTTTGGAAATCTGTGTTGTTAACCTACCTGGCCCTATGTGGAAAAAGTATTTGCAATATGCAATATGCAAAGAAATGAGAAATAAGAAATCAGAAACCATGGAGGAGTCAAATGCTTTTTCACAACATTGTATGTCTTAAAGTGCAATATAAATATCTCTAAAACTTTGCTAATTACTTGTCTTCTTTAATTGTTTACCTTTACTGTTTGTCACATCTTGTATTATATTGCATCATAGTTAATGGAGAAACATGACAACACAGCTGTTAATGACAAAGCAAAGCAATACTTACATTTAATAACAACACATTGAGTCAGCAGTTAGTTAAATATTATAAAAATAAATTACAGTGCTGGAATTACTGCAACAGCGGCTGGGCACTGAATTTACTAATCCAGTAGGCATATAATTTTTGCTTGCCTTGTTATTTGAAGGCCTCTGTTGTTACAGTCCTAATAAAACAGTCCGCCACTTTCAGCAGTTCCTGATTGAGGCACTAATGCAGCATGTACGCTATAGTAAGGACATAAAATGGATCGTGTAATTGCATTTGTGACCTCCGCAATTAGTTAATCATGAAAGCCTCCAATTAAAGTATATAAGCATTCCCAGTTAAAAGCAACACTGCACTGCGGTGAGGATCCGGGCGAATTAAGGAAACTTCTACTGAGTGCTCTAGGAGAACAATACAGGACAAAGCAAGAACATCAAGCTGAAAATTTGTCAAATGCTCTGGACTCTCTCATCATCTTCATAAGACCTAGAGGTTGGTGTCTTTTAGCTGTGCTATTCAAGAATTATATCATAACATTTACATTTTCAGCAACACTCCTGGCAGTTGAGTGTTTCCAGGGTGTTTTCCATTGAAAACCTGGTTCTTGAGAACTGTTGTAATTTGCCATTTCTTTTGATTTCACAAAAGTGAGTACACCCCTCACATTTTTGAAAATATTTTATTATATCCTTTCATGGGACAACACTGAAAATATTTTTGATACTGTAATGGTCCTGGGATGCGCCTATTGGCTGAGAGTGGAGGTGCATCATGGGAGCTGGGGAAATGTGCATGGTTATCCTGTTGATGTTCTGTGTGTTACAGGAAGGAGAGCAGCATTGGAGCTGATGTACTATGATGTGCTGTGTTTGTGTGGGTGACTGGTAGTGGATGGACAGGTCTACTCTCTGTGAGATGAGTCCGGAGACTCTGGGACCTGACCATCCATCATCATGCCTCGTTCACGGGTTCATGCTTGTGCACATCCTAACCTCTAGGGGATGCAACGGTACAGGTTGGCCTTTTTAAAGGCTGGTTCAAGCCAATAAACCTGGCCAGCTTGATAACGGGTTCAATAGCATAACCTTGTGTGTGAGTGTGTCATTTGGTGGCTCTCTCTCTCTAAGAGAACTGCTACAATACAATATTAAAGTAGTCAGTGTACAGCTTGTATAACAGGGTAAATTTGCTGTCCCCTCAAAATAATGTAACAACACATATCAATTCATGTGTAAACTGCTGGCACTAAAAGTGAGTACACTCCTAAGTAAAAAAAAAATCCAAATTGTGCCCAAAGTGTCAATATTTTGTGTGACCACCATTATGTTCCAACACTGCCTTAACTCTCTTGGGCATGAACACAGCACAGAGTTGGTGGATGTTAGAGACCTTGCACTCCTTTAACTTACATTAATAAATGCTCAATATGTTATGCTAGGCCAGTATTGGAGATGTGTTTGGGATTGTTATCACACTGCTCTGTTGCCCAGTTTCTAGGGATCATGCTCTGCTTCAGAATGTCACAGTTATATGTTGGCATTCATGGTTCCCTCAATGAACTGTAGCTCGCTGGTGCCAGTAGCACTCATGCAGCTCCAAACCATGACACTCCCACCACCATGCTTGACTGTAGGCAAGACACACTTGTCTTTGAACTCCTCACCTGGTTGCCGCCACATGCGCTTGACATCATCTGAACCAAATAAGTTTATCTTGGTCTAATCAAACCACAGGACTTGGTTCCAGTAATCCATGTTCCTAGTTTGTTTGTCTTCAGCATATGGTCTGAGCACTGACAGGTTGACACCCCACCCCTACAACTTCTGCAACAATGCTGGTAGCACTTATACATTTATTTTCAAAAGACAACTTCTGGACTAGTGCACTCAACTTCTTTGGTTGACTCTGGCGAGGCCTGTTCTGAGTGGAACCTGTCCTGTTAAACCACTGTATGGTCTTGGCCACCGTGCTGTAGTTCAGTTTCAGGGTGTTGGTGTCTTCTTATAGCCTAGGCCATCTAGGCTATAAGAAGTGCTTATCAGAAAGCACTTTAAAATACTGTACATTTCAATACATAAGTTGCCCTGAGTGTTAATTTATTCTAATTTAATTAAGTGAGTGTTAATTTAATTAAACTTCATGTTTCTTTTTTTTAGGATAAGCAGTTGTCTCTCTTAACATGGAGTCATCTAAAGCTCTCTTCATCATTTTGAACACTTCTAAAATTAGGTAGTGTCTCTTGTTTGTTGGCTGGTTGGTTGGTTGGTTAGATGGATGGTAGGTTGATTTGATGGACAGTTGGTTGAATGGAATGATGGTTGGTTGGTTGGTTGGCTGGATGGATGTTGGTTCGATGGATGGATAGGTTGGATGGTAGTTCTTTAATAGGGAAACTACCAAACTTAACTGGAGACCAGCCTTTCAGGAAAGAATATGCCCACCCCTGGTCCAGTCTGTAACTGTATGCACAGCAATATTTGGAAGAGTTGAAAGAACATACATTGTGGAGCCAATGCAGCATAGACTGCATTATTGCTGTGTGTGCTTTTGGGGCAAGGAGATAATTGATCTGAGAGCAGGTTTTGAGGTTAGTCATCATTCTCAGTCGTTTATCATCTATTGGCCTGGGTATGACATCCGTTACAATGCTAAATATGACTTTGAGGTCACAAAGTATTCAGTTCAAGGTGTGTTTGTGTGTGTTTGTGTGTGTCCTAATGAGAGTACTGAACTGAGTTCAAGGAGCTGGTATGAAGCAGGCTCCACACACAAACACACACACACACATTGTCGTCATATGAATTACAGTCTCATCTCACACACCACGGCATGATGAGGCCAGCACTGATTAATTCCTTGGCACTGTCATTCTGACCAGCTGTCACGAATACACAGGAAACATTATAGGTGGAACTATCAAACACTTCTTTGGCTTCAATAATTCCTAGAAGAACCTCAAAATGGTCATTAGAGGGATTGCAGAGTTTAATTACACTTGAATGCATCAGCACTATACTAAATCCACAGGAAGGAATACACACCTAGCAATATCACATCACACTGTCAATTACATCTAGATAGAATTATTATTGGATTGGATTGGATCTTACTGGATATTTTACCCTCCAATCTCTGAACCAGTTTCCATTTCTATTAGTTTAATTGAAGCATATTTGAAACATTTTTAAATTATTATTATTATTATTATTATTATTAGACCATGTATGTTTTATCATTATACATTTTTATATGTTATAAATGTTTTGCTATTATTATTATGATTATTATTAAGCTGGATAAAAAGTTTAATAGCTAATAATAATTTAGCTGTTGCTTTTGCTGTAAGATGTGTGGTTGTCACGTGTCTGTGTCACAGTCTAGTCTTGTCCTGTCTTTGCCACTTGTTCCTTATTACTGTGTCTCCACCCCTTACAAGGTGTCTCATGTTAAGTCTTTGTATTTATACCCCTGTCTCTGTTTTGTTTATTTTTTGTGTTTCTTGTGAATTATCAATCAATTTCAGTATTATTTCCTACGTTCTGCCCGCGTTATTAAATCAGCTTACAAAATCCCCACATACCTTACAGAATAACCGACCATGAGAGATGGGAGTAGCAGTTCAGGAGTATGAAGACTGGGGAAGAAAATTAGTGGTAGGCTGGCATAGAAAGCTTGTGGGGACTGTGGATAGGATTAGGTGATTCAGGAGCAGGAGCTAATCAACTTGGTAGAGCACCAGAAAGCTCTCCAGAGGGAGGTGCATGTAGGTACATCTCAAATATTAGAATATCATAAAAAAGTTCAATATTTCTTGACATTCTTTTCAGAAAGTGAAATGCATATTTTATATAGATTCATTACACATCGAGTGAAATATATCACGCCATTATTTCTAGGAATTTTGATGACAATGGCTTTCAAATAATAAAATCCAAAATTCACTGTCTCAGAACATTTTAATATTGGAAAAAAAAAGTTCAATCTTGGGAAGTCATGGTGTCACATCCTAATCAGCTTTCCTAATCAGCAAGGTTTCCTGAGCCTTTAAATGGTCTCAGTCTGGGTCAGGAGGCTACACAATCATGGGGAAGAGGAGGGCAAGCCACAAAAGGTCATTGCTAAAGAAGCTGGTTGTCCCAGCAACAGGGACAAAGACAACCTTGAGAAGATTGCCAAGCAAAATCCTTTTGAGAATTTGGGGGAGCTTCACTATAAAGGGACTGAGGCTGGAGTCAGCGCAACACGAGCAACTACAAACAGATGAATCCTAGACATGGGCTACAAATGTCACATTCCTCTTGAAAAGCCTCTCCTGAACCAGAGACAATGGCAGAAGCGTCTTACCTGGGCTAAGGAGATAAAGCACTGGACTGTTACTCAGTGTCCAAAATCTTCTTTTCATGAATGTAAATGTTGCATATAATTAATGCTGAAGGTGGCACCAAAGGCACCAAAAGGTAATTCAGTGACCAGGGTGCTACTATGCTTGATTGGCCAACAAACTCACCTGACCTGAACCCTATAGAGAATCTATGGAGTATTGTCAAGAGGAAGATCAGAGACACCAAACCCAACAATGCAGATGAACTGAGTCAAGTAAAGTCAAGTCAATTTTAGTTATACAGCGCTTTTTTACAACTGACATTGTCACAAAGCAGCTTTATAGAATCCGGGTCCGAGCCCCCAATGAACAAGCCAAAGCGACAGTGGCAAGGAAAAACTCTGTAATTATAGGAAGAACCTTTGAGAGGAACTAAGGCTCAGAAGGGGAACCCATCCTCCTCTGGTCGACACAGGAGAGCGATAAAAAGAGAAAAAAAAACTATTAATAAATAAAATCAGGAGTTTAATGTTAAGAGGCATCTACAGTTCCTTAGGGAAGATCAGGTAGCTTTCTGTCCATGCTGGTCTCTTCAGTAGGGCTGCTATTAAAGCAACCTGGGCTTCCATTACACCTCAGCAGTGCCACAGGCTGATCGCCTCCATGCCACGCTGCATTGATGCAGTAATTCATGCTAAAGGATGAACAACCTACTGTACTGAGTGCATAGGAATAAACATACTTTTCAGAAGCCTGAAATTTCTGTTTAAAATATCCTTTTTTATTGATCTTTTGTGATATTTAAATTTTCTGAGACAGTGAATTAGGGGTTTTATTATCTGAAAGCCATAATAAAAAAAATCCCCAAAAAAAGACTTCACTCTATGTGTAAGGAATAAGGAATTTTCACTTTCTGAAATGAATGTCAAGAAATATTTAGGTGCATCTCTAAATTTTATACATTATTACCTGTATGTGTGTAAAAGGTGTCGAGTTTGGAGAACAACACATCTGTCACAGATTCAGAAGACGCCGCAGAAGGTGCAAAGAAAAGTGCCACTGAAGGATCCGAGCTAGCAGACGAGAAGACACAGCATTTCCACCACAGCGCCCCTCCAGTACTCCACCATGTCCCATTATTTTGAGTGTTTAAAGCCCTGTCCTGTGTCTAGTGTGCTTATTTTAAGTTTTGTCTTGTATCTTGTGTTGTGTTTCAGTCCTGTGTCCTTTAGTATTTTTCTGTTCAGTTCTTGTTTCTATTTGTTTTTTAATGTGATTTGTGTTTTTGTGTCTTTGTTATGTTCTGGGTTGGCCCTAGTTTCTGTTTTTTCACTGTGTTTGTAAGTGGTGCTCCTTAGGTGGTGGGCATTGTAACAGTTGTGGTTGTCACATGTCCGTGTCATACCCTAGTCTTGTCCTCTCTTTCTCTGTCCTGCTCATTGTCTCATGTCTCTGCCCCTTACCAGGGGTCTTGTGTTTAGTCTTCGTATTTGTACCCCTTTGTCTCTGTACCTATACTGCCCTTGGGGTTTTCCCCCAGACTCTGCCACCAAAGGAAGACTATCACTCACCTGAAGATCCTACTGGTCGTCTCCCTCAGGTGTTTTCCATCAAGTGGAATTACCTGCCTGTCTAAAGCCAGGTTCACCACCAGTTCACTTTTCTACTTTTGTTGACCCTTTGTTCTTCTGACCATCTTTTTGTATGTTTTTGTCACCCGCAGGTGTCTAATCTTCCCTTCGGTTCTTTCACTCATCTGAGAGCTTGTGACTTCCATAAGCAGGGTTTCATTTCTGGCTAGTGGGGGCTCGCCTTGGTACTCCGATTCTTGTGTTAGTTATTGTGGGTGGATGTCTCTGTGGAGTCTTTTGTGTTTATGAATTATCATTACAATTCAGTATTATTTCCTATGTTCCATCTGCACATACTTCCATAACCCCTACAAACCTCATATTTGCTCAGAACATTGCACCCTGTGACATATGTAGCTATTAACAGAAATAACACAGGTAGAATGTGCTTAAAGAAGATTGTGAAGGGTCAAATGTAAGAAAAGAAAAACAGTAGTAGTGAGTCAATGCATCTGGACTTACAGTGAAATATTGAAGATATAACCGGACCCTTCAATGACGCAGATATGTGGTTCCCAACCCTGGTCCTGGAGCCCTCCCTGTTCTATAAATATTGAATTTCATCTAGAACCTCAATCCATCAAATTATCACTATATTTTATAAACAACTGCTAAATCAATGATGGAGAATAAGAGAAGATGTAAATAGTGAACGACATGGTGGAAGCGAAAGCTTCAGGCTGAAAAGTAAAACATATGAAGCATGGTAATTTCTCTCAAAGCCACTTCCACGAGTGATTAAACCAGCAAGCTCCTCCACACAGGAGCTCAAAACAGCTGCTCTAATCAAAGGAAGGTGTGGAGATTTGGCTTCAAAAACAATGGGACTAACAGCACAGCAAATTACAGCTGGAAAAATGCGCCCATAACATAATTATCTCTGCTGTAGCCTTGTGTGGTCTCCACAACAGGAAAACCATATGTTGGTTTTATGCGTGAAGACGCCAGGCACTTCGATGCAGTGTCACAGTGCCACAGTGCCACAGATTAAAAATAAACCCTGCAGGTGGTGTCTTTACTGTGGAACCAGAGGTCTGTGGTTTGTGGTAAATGGGAACCACAACCACAACTAGGAAAATGTCCTGCAATATTTAAGAAAAGAGCCATGGTGTGTTGAGTTCAAGGCCTGATTGTGGCTTCCAGTCTTTACAGTCTTCCTAACTGATTCTTGATTATAATTTTATATCACTTTGAGATTGCTGAAATATAAAGAAGTGCATTACAAATATTTATTATTATTATTATTATTATTATTATTATTATTATTATTATTATTATTATTATTATTGTTGTTATTATTATTATTATTATTATTATTATTATTATTATTATTATTATTATTATTATTATTAATAATAATTATTATAATTATAATAATTTTCATTTATTTAATTTTTTTATCCCTAATTACATAACTTCTTTTTCTGTTTTTACTTTTTCTTAATCTATTTCTATAACTTACTTTTTTCCCTAATTGTATAGGCTATTTATTAATGCTTTTTTCTGTTCTTATTTATGTTTAAAGGATAGTCTATTTAATTTATTTGACATTTTTTTTCTGTAACTTTATTTTATTCCTAATTTTATAGATTATTTTTCTTTATGCTCTTTATGCCCTACTTATTTACTGCTTTTTAAAAAGTATTGTCCTAATCTATTTTATTTCTTGTAACTTTTTTGTATAGCTTATATTTCTTTATGCTCCCCCTATGTGTTTATTATTTACTTGTATCTACTTTTTGACCAAGTATTGTCTTAATTTATTTTACATATTTTATTTCTTATTATTTGATTTTATACATTGCTTATTTTTCCTTATGGTGTTATGGTATTTGTAATACATATTAAGATTGCCTTAGAAATAGTTGGATGCTGATGTCAGTCATAGCTCCCAAAGGTTATGTAATACTTCTTCACAAAAGTGTTTCAAATTGCTGCGATAACAGAAACAAAGAGTGGGAATGAATATACCCCCTAATTCAACAAAAACAATTACCTGTTACAACAGTCGAATGGTAGAGTTGCGCCTCATCAGCAATAAGAAGGTCCATAATAGAAAACCTCTATAAAGAGTAGACTTTATCTCCCCATTTGTTGGATGACTTTAATTTCGGAGCGAGCGATATCTAAAGGAAGCTGTTGGCTTTATATGCCTATTCTGAAATGAAGGGCGGCTGCTAATGTAGCGTAGCACAGTTATTATTACTGATGCATGAGATGGGTCCATTTTCAGCCAATTAATAGGCACTCTGCCCCACTGGGGAAAATCAGACATGGGATATGAGAGTGATGAGCATAAGCTAGAGGTATAGAATTAGAACCCCTATCAATTTAAACAGGTAGCCCTTTCCACTTAAAGCGATTAGCTGAGGGCCACATAAGCTCTTAATAATTTATGTGACGTTAAAGAACGTAATAAAATAAAACATTCAGGACATGGCATTTTGCACTCATATGTCAAACATGATTGACCTCATGATTGAAATTTTAAAGGTTAACTACTATGGTGTCAAACATGTAAGGGCTGTGGTCTGAATGTGAAGAAATTGCCATGTTGTTCACCATATCAAATGATCATTAGGCATATACTAGAAAACTCTAGATATATACCCTATCTAGAAAAATAAATGTAACGCTTATACCTGCATTACAAACTAGGAAGTTTTGTCATATAAAAGGAAAGTAGTTAAGAAACATGAAATATTAATTAATTAAAACTGAATGGATACACTAACGTGAATTGAAACTGACTTTTGTTAGGGTTCCTTAAGAGAACCTGGGCTGGTACCTGCAACCTTCAGGTCCTAAGGGCAAGATCTTAACCACTAGACCACCACTGCCCAGAATAAAGGCGATGCAGCTTAGTGTTGTTATAAGCCACCTAGACATTTAGGCTAAGTCACAATGCTATGCTACAGAACGTGACTGGTTGAAATGAATGAGAAAACATTACTGGAATTGCACAGAGGATCTGTTTCAGACCTATACAACTGATCACACTGCTCTAGAAGGGTACACCATTACCCCTTACAAAAAGTCAAAAACATTTCCAGTGTCATGGGGAAGCTGGGGCCGATCCCACTTGATGATGGGCCTAAGGCAGGGTTCACCCTGGACACACGCACATTCACATTTAAGGGCAATTATAGTACTGTAGTCAGTCAACCTAAAGCACAAGCCTTTGGAAAGGGAGGAAACCGGAGCACCCAGAGGAAACCCACACAAACACAGGGAGAGCTTGTAAACTCTACAAAGAAAAAAAACCCTGTGAGGATAGAACCCAGGCTTCCAATATAGATACATATTTTACATATATATATATATATATATTACACAATTGTACCTTTCTTTCCCACCAGATAATAACACTGTGTCCTCCAGAATCACAGCATGCCTCGCAGACATCGCATGTTGGATGAAGGAACATCACCTTCAGCTCATCCTATCAAAGACTGAGCTCCTCGTCTTCCCTGCTAAACCAACGATACATCACAACATCTCCATCCAGCTTGACCAGTCGGTCATTACGCCGACCAGTACTGCTAAGAGCCTTGGGATGATCATTGATCACAATTCCGGTCTACTTGCAACCACAATCAACCCACTGCAGAGGATCCAGAATGCAGCAGCTCGGCTGATCTTCAACCAGCCAAAACCCACTCATGTGACGCCACTGCTTCATTCTCTACACTGGCTTCCCATTGCAGCACGCATCAAATTCAAGTCCCTGATGCTCGTCTACAAGATCATCAACGGATCTGCTCCCTGCTACTTGACAACTCATACATATGTTACAAACCCACCAGATCCCTCAGATCAGCAAGGGAACAGTGGTAGGAGATTCCACCCCAACGGGGAGTCACCACTCCAGACTCTTCTCCTTCATTCAATCCCCCCCCCCCACTCGGTGGAACGAGCTGCCCAGACACATCAGAACTGAAGAGACTCTATCTACCTTCAAGAAACATCTCAAGATTCAACTGTTCCACAACCTCATCATCTAAACCCATCAACAAAACCCTGACTTTTAATCAAATACATGGTATCATTCTTCAGAATCCACAGTTTCACACTTATACTTGTGTTCATACTACTTGCAATAATATAATTAAATATGCCACTTGCATTGTACCTTATTATAGGCAAAGAAGCACTTAAAGAACATAACATCAGCTGATGCTGAAACATTTAATGACCATGAATAATGTCCTGGACTTGTATAGCTCTTGTATATATGAACAGGCCATGTTAATTATGCTGTAGCACCTACACCTGTACACCTGTTTAGACTTACTCATAAACACTTAGAGATAGAATGTGTATAATGTATTTCTCTTTCAGAAAGTAATGTTGTAGCAGTTATCATCTGCACTGTTGTAGCACCTACACTGTGTTTTATGGCTAAGAAGATTGTATTGAACTCCCTGTATCTCGAACATCAGTGTTGTCATGTCTGAATTTATGCTTGATTGTTCCTGTACCTGGAAGTCGCTGTGGACAAAAGCGTCAGCCAAATGAATAAATGTAAATGTAGAAAAGGTATTATAAAAACTGCTACATTGATCTTGAGCTAAGCAGGCCAGAATACAGTCTTAATGGATTTGAATATTCAGAGCTTCCAGCTTTAATTATGGAACAAGAACAAACACACTTGAGGAAATACTGACTGCTGATCTGCTAATTTTGCTGTTTGTAGAGAAAGAATCATTAGGAGATCTATAAAGATGATTCACTTTGCTTGGCCGAGCCAATGAGTCATGGAGGGTGGCATGATTGCAGTGTTGGCTCAATTCGGGCAGGAGGAAATAGATTGCCTTGTTCCTCATAATATTCATCCGTGAGTCTTGAACATGTGACAGATCAGAATGTTTTGTTGATGCTGAACAAAAGGAACAAAATAACATATCTGCCTGTTATTCAAGGCACCCCTCAGCTCTAACTGTTATATGCAATATTATTTGTCCTATAACAAATACAACAAATTTAATTTAAATTTTATTTCACCATAAATCCCTTTCTTCACATTAAACACAATTCAAATATCAAACTGCATAACAATTATAACTGTTATGTCGTATTTGTTAACTTGACCTTTGTTTGAGGGAACCCCAGTGGTGCCTTAGCTCGGTCTGCCTATGAGTGTTAAATAGTGTTTCTACTAAAATCAAGGTTATTAGCATAGAGTGCATCCTCTGCTCTTCTGTGAAGGCTCTGCAATAGACGGTGAAACATGTCTGAGAGTGTTTGATTGCATTCAGTCACAGGAACAGTGGTAGGGTCAGGTACTGATATCTAAATCACTAAAAGCGTCTCTGGTACATCCTAATGCTATTGGATGGAACTCCATTACAGTTCCACTGCACCACAACCAAATGCTGTGCAATTTTATTCCAATCTGATTGCATGACCATGGTGACCCAAGTTTGAGATATTTCACAAACCTTCACAGTTTTATTAACAGGTTCAAATGTTTATTGGAACTTACCCGAACATGTGGTACATTACAAAATCAGTATAAATACATTTTCAAAAAAAAGGAACCCTGACATATTATGTACAGGCTGAATTTAAAGACACCGAATTTAAAGTTGCCACTACCAGCTCCACCACCATCATTAAGTTTGCTGACGTGTTGGGCTTGATCTCTGACAACAACGAGTCGGCCTACTGGAGAATCTGGTGTCAGAGGAACAATCTTCTTCTAAACGTCAGCAAGACAAAAGAGTTGATAGTGGACTTCAGCACCAAGCAGGAAAAGAAACTACCAGACCCCCATCATCAACTGGAGCCCAGTGGAGAGAGTGGACAGCTTTAAATACCTCGGTGTTCACATCACGCAGGACCTGTCATGGTCCTGTCATATCAG
>JBBIGC010000082.1:19042567-19054424 GCA_037576955.1 Lepidarchus adonis | reverse complement strand
TGAGAGACTTCAGACTGCCCTCCAAGGTGCTCAGGAACTTTTACTCCTGCACCATAGAGAGCATCCTGACAGGAAACTTCGTAGCCTGGTTCGGGAACAGCACCGTGCAGAACAGACGAGATCTACAGAGGGTGGTGCGTTCAGCTGAGCGCATCATCCGCACCGAGCTCTCTGACCTGCACTCGATCTACAGCAAGCGGTGCTGGACCAAGGCCAGGAAGATTGTGAAGGCACCCCAGCAATGGACTGTTCTCTCTGTTGCGGTCAGGAAAGCGTTTCCGCTACCTGAAGGCAACACAGAGAGACTGAGAAGGAGCTTCTTCCCACAGGCAATACGGTTTCTCAACCAGGGCTGAACATCCCTGCACCTTTTCATTTGTCTATCCACAAATATGGACATTTTTGCAGGCCATGACACACAAATATTGCACATATTTGCACACACCATGGACACTCAGTGGACACCCCCCCCCCCCCCTCACACTTTCATCCACATTCATGCACATTGCCATTTGCACCTGTTTACATTGTCTGCATCTGCACTTTCACTCACATTCATGCACATTTTTGCACCCGTTTATATCGTCTGCACCTGTATATATCACTAGCACCTGTTATATAATTTTGTTTATACAATATTAGATAAGGTTTTATATATTTTATATTTCTTTATATTCTTTATATTTTTTGAGTAGTTTAAAATACTTTTGCTCTATTTATTGTTAAGTTTTTTAATGTCTTAAATTGCTTCTTGTTTTTGTAATCTGTGGTCAGGGCGGTCGCCAAAGCATTTCACTACACATCATACTGTGTATGATTGTGTATGTGACAAATACAATTTGAATTTGAATTTGAATTACTTCAACATAGACCTTGCAATAGTCGCTCAGCTGTACACCCTTTCACTTTGTCATTATTAACAATAAGAAAGGGTAGAGTGTTTTAAAATATTTAAGATGTAAAATAAATAAATATGTAATTTTCAGTGTCCTAAGCAATTGTTGCTAGACATGGGTTATAGACATGTTGCTAGACATGGTTTATAAATTATTTTAATTCTGAACATTTTTTAGAGTTGAACATCCTATCTGAAGGCACAGAGACTGTTAAACCAAGTTCAATCTGGTACAATCCGGTTAATCTGTTCTGCTCTCTGGACTATCAGTCTTCATGTTTCTCAGCATCTGTCTGCACTTTACTGTACAGAAAATATTACACTTGTGATAATGCTGCTCCGCACCGTCACTTTACCTGCACCTTTACACAACCCACCTACAGTTTTCTGTTGTATTTTGTGTTTTTGTTAGGTATTTGATAGCAGTCTGTAACAGACCAGCCCTGTGTGGGGTGGTGTCTGCACCTTCTGTGTTCGCCATGTGGTCTTGTGGTGTCACATGGTCCTTGTTTCTGTCCCCGCCCTGTGTTTAGGTGAAGGTCATTACCAAGAGTATAAAGAAGCAGGCTTCCTGTTCCAGGGCGTGGATGATTGCTAACCTGTAAAGTAGGGTGCTCATGTTTATGGTGTTAGAGCTAGTGTATGTTCAGTAAATGTTTTATGCACTTCTGTAAATAAACACTCTGCAAAGATTCTCGCAGCATTTGCCTCCAGTATACTCCGCCAGCTTACACAGTCTGTATTTATTCTTCTCATTTTGCACTGCTTTTTATTATTACTATTTTCCTGATTTTATTGTATATATTTTTCCCCCATACTCCTCCTCTCTCTTCCCACTTCCCCTGTGTGTGTATATTGTATATAGTCTGCAATAAGGCATTCAAATAAGAATTTCATTGTACATGTACCTGTGCATTTTACATATGACAATAAATCTTGAATCTGAAGTTTAGAAAAACAAGTATTTTTGAGCAAAAAAATAAATGAAAAATAATTATGCTTTCTTCATTTACAGTAAAACAGGAAACAGCAGAAGGAAAAATAGTTTTTGCTCCACAGTTATGCCGCAATCAATGCGTACTACTTTTTCTGCATCAAACGAACACTTTCCATTTCATAGAAGATGGATATTTAAATTACTGCCGAAAGAAAACACCTCTGCTGATAAGGCTCAGTGAGAGCTTTGTAATCTAAGTATCCCTGCTGATGAGTCATGATTGTAATGCAAAAACTTCACACAACATTTATTGCCAACTATTACTACCACTGCCCCCCTCTGAAGCCATCACACCCCACTGCGGTTATCACTGCAGCAGCTGGCATGGCTCTGGGCTCTGTGCCTCTGGAGTACTCTGTACTGTGTTTAAGGCTCGCTGCCTTCGGCAAAAGACAGGTCCTGCCACTCACCCACAGGGGGTGGAGCTGGCTGGAGAGAACCTGGCTTTGCTTTTAAAAAATAGTACAGCGTCAGCTAGAAGGAATGATCACAAGAGAGCTGAAGTGTTCCGCTTCTACATGGAAGCCTGAGGTGTTTGGTGCGGTGGAGTAGCTATGGGGGACAGCTGAAAACACTGGACGAACACAGCGGGTGGATGAGAATGAGATCAGCACCAAAAAGATGTTTCACTATTTTTGAAATTAAGTTCACATTAGTCTTAGCAAAAAAAATCTAAAAACCTAACAAGGCAGTCTTTAAATATAGGAGATCTACAAATGTTACTATGAGTAGTGTTCTTGCCAACACTGTCAGCTGAAATGTATTCTTGGTCTTAACCCTTACTCTAAAAATAAAGATGTTATTTAAGCAATAGCACAAAGCACACCTAAAGAACGTTAAGTAGAAACTTCAGTTTGTCAAATAATTTTTGCAAATTAGAATGCGATTTTAAAAGTTCAGCTTAAATTTGTACTTAATTACAACAACAAAGGTGTATAAAGTGTTTTGAAACAATAGCACAAAAGAATTACAAATGTGGGAAATAATTGTTATTTGTGTAATGTTCTTGGCTTAAATCGACTCGTTTGTTTTTAGCAAAGAAAGCAACTAAAGAACTTTTAGAAGAACTAAAGAACTTCAAAAAAATATTGTTGCTAATGAGATGGTTTTAAAAGTTCAAAGAACCTCTGTATCTCCATACCTCTATGTCATCAATTTCAAACAATCATCTTATATGTATTTATATTATTATTAAAATACTCTTTGAATCATTTCTTCTCATTGCAGGAAACATGCACATTTCAGATGTAAGACTGAAAAAGATTTTGGAAATTTACTTAGACTTGAGGAAAGTCTTGAGAAAAACTTCACAACATGGTTTCAACACCATTAATTCGTTTTTAATTAAAATAATTAAGTTTTTAAATGTAGGATTACACATTTTAGTTTACTTGTCAATATTGCCATCTTAAATCTGTTCTTAATCTTAATCTTTAAACTATGAAAAGTAAAGGTGCTAAAAAGTTTTATTTTTGAAGCAACAGTATAAAAATTTCTATTTCTAAATAGATTTCTAAAGTTTTATTTGAGTAACGTTCTTGGCTTAAATCTATTCTTATTGCTTTTACAATCCTTTAAGAAGTTGCTAAAAGTGTGGATTTTTTTGTTTGTTTTTTTGTAAAATAATAACAATAAGTGATAAGTAAATAATAATAATAAGTGGAAACTTTAATATTTTTAAATAATAGTTGTTAAATCTGTTCATCTTGATCTTTGCATCCTTATAAATAAAGGTGCTGAAAAGGCTTTTTGAAGCAATATTACATACCTCCATATCTTAGGATTTTTACAACTGCAATTTTAATTTTAGTAAGCCAGAAAGTACTTAAATGCATCCTTCATTCCTGAAAAATTCAGAAAATTGATGGTGACTTTTTAACTTTAGCCTTTAATGTCACTGTAGCAGAACAGAAATGACAGAAAAAAGCGCTGGAATAATTTACTGTTTTAACACTTTGGACTGGTAGTGTAAACTTTCATAAAGAACCTCCCAAGCCATTGCAGCACTGCAGACCTAGCACCTCTACAGCAGGAACTGCTAAAACACTGCCTTTTCCAGCTGATAAATCATTAACGTCTCCTTCAAGTGAAAGATATTTATTGCCTGCTCCTGTCAAATTGATACGAAGGTGAGAAAAGAGTGGAAAAAAGTTGCAATTTTTCTCATACCACAAAAATGGTTCCTCATACCACCTTCTATGGTTTATCCTCAGGTTCTCCTAGCTTTTCTAACTTGGACTTTCAAGCCATGTAGCCCTATACTTAGGCCTTGTCCACACTGGCTTTCAAATCTCTGACAAATTAATGTGCTTTGAGTGACCTAGGTCATTGCCCTTACTGGGTTCACTCTCTGACTGCTCTACATGTGAAGAATCATGAGATATTTACACTCCTTCAGAACATTAAGGTAGAATGTTTTCAGAACTCTTCACTTTTTTCAGTGTTATGTTGTAGCCTGATGCTAAAATCTTTTGAATTTGCATCTCTTGTAAATGTATTAAAAATAAAGTACTTGCACCTTTTGCAACAATGCTTGAAATTTAGCTCAAGTGCCACCAATTTCTTTTCAATTGCTGCTGAGATGTTTCTATACCTTGATTGGACTCCACCTATGGTAAATGACATTGACTGCACATAATTTAGAAAGACACACACCTTTCTATAGAAGGCCTCATAGCTGACTCAATGCATATACGAGTAAAACCTACGCCATGAGGTCAAAGGAACTGCCTGCAGAGCTCGGTGACAGGATTGTTGATCTGGGGAAGGCTACAAAAATGTTCTGCTGCACTGAAGGCACAATTACCTCCAGAATTCTTAAATGGAAGAAGCTCTTCCCAGAGCAATCGAGGGAGAAGGGTCTTAGTGACAGAGGTCACCAAGAACCTGACAGTCACACTGACTGAGCTCCAGAAATCCTGTGTGGAGTATCAGAATGTGTGAGAATGTTGTGTTCCTCATCATATTTTATTACTGTATAAACTCTGTTGTCTGTAAATGTGAGATATAGGGAATTATGTGACCAGTAAGAAGCATATTCAACAATATTGCAAATTGGATAAAATGCATTAAATTGTAATTCAGAAGGCAATCAGCATCAGCCCCACCCCGTAGTTGTGTTTTTAGCCATATTGTTAGCTCTGTTGCTAGCACTGTTGTTAGCCATGTTGTTAGCCTGAACGTCACACCTTGTTTTTTTTTGTTTTTTTTACAAAAGTTCTGGGCCTGCTTGTTTGGTATGAAAGTGACAGAGAGAGGTTTGCTTCATGACCTAAAAAAGTTCAAGAACTACACAGCACAAGAACTTGAACCAAGAACCAGGCTCCTGAACTTTGGTGCCTAATGTGCCCAGGCACCACTGAGGAACAAGGGTTTGATCATTGCAGTTCTCTTCCCTTTTCAAATTCCAGATCTTTTTATGATTTTCACCATCTAAAATGCATTCTCGGGGCTGGAACCTCGGCTGTCACTGTCAATGCCGAGTACATTAGATGGATGAAGAAACCGAGAGAGAGAGAGCGAGAACAGCAGAGAGACAGTGTGTAAATAAGGTGAAAATGAAGGCGGAGGCAGTGATGTGGCCTGCCACAGAGAGCAGGCGGAACGCAGCATGCGATCCTACACATGAGCTCAGGGAATTTTCTCAGAGGGCTGTCATCTCCTCGTCTCGGCTCTGCACAGACCATCTGCTTACCTTTGCTTACCTATAGCTCACCGTGCCCGCTGTGCTTTTATTGGCGAGCTTCCTATCTGCATTTATCTCTGGCAGCAGGCATGACGTCAAACCCTCGGCCAGGGAAGAGCTGAGGAAGAATTGGCCATACTTGAATGATTAGGCAAGTGATGATTACAGTAATCGCCTACATCCTAGCATGGACCTTATTAATCCCCCCATTAACAGCAGAGTATCGGGCACTGTCGAAAAAATCACATTAGGTCAACTCTGTCACAGGTCATCCTGCGTCACCCATATCGATGCATTTTACAGTATGTTATAGCCATCAAAGCTGAGGCTCTCTCCACACATTATGGTCTTGGACGCTTTAGCTAATTACACTCTAAATCTAGAAATTAGAAATTTAAATCTGCATGCAATGAGGTACAAATCAATGCTGTGTATAATGACCCTGGAATGGAGTCTCAGGCTAATAGCTAGCGCTATTTACCCAATTCTAAATCACCAGCGCTAATTCAGAGCTGGGTGAGAAAAAGGGTTAGCACTTCTGGCCATAGCTGGAATAATGAAGGCTTAGTAACAGAATGGGAGGGGCAGATCCTTCACAATAATGTCCATATCATCTACAGGGGGTGTATATCAGCCTGTCTGATATTAAGGATGCACCAATTGAATTCTCAGTTAATGAAAAAAATATATTTGTATCAATGAATCATGGTGTATCTATTTTCACTCCGAAAATTGTCGACATGTGTAAACTGTTGAGTACCGCAGTACAATGCAGTGTACACATATTCACACTTGCGCCACTATGGTCCCTGAAGCCCCCAGCACTCATGCGCGAAGGCCTGTGTGTTTGCATTCTCATGGCTATGTGTCCTGCAACTCCAAATAGGTGGCAGAGTGCGGCTGTGAGTGTGTGCGGTGTGTGTGTGGTGTGTGCACACTCCCTGATGAGCAGAATGCTGATGTTATCACTGCTCCTGACAGGCCATCAATAACCACAGGCTTCCTCTACTGGCACCAAAGCCCCTCAGTCCCTAACCTGAAGATGGAGATATGTGCTGTGTGCTACCTGGGTAAACATGAATAGACACCCACTAAGTACCCTATATTGCCTTTCCCTTGCCTCTTGTTCCTTTTATCTTGGTGTTTGATACATTCGCTACCTCCACCTGTGTGGCTCTCCAATCTTGTGTGGGTAAAAAAACCTGATGCAGTTACAATAGAAATAAGTGCAAGGATTTCTCAAATAGAGGAACTTCAGGATCATTGTTACTATACACTGCAAAACAATGCAGCACCATCCCAACAATCCAGTCCCCCTCTACTTGTAAAGCCTCCTGATCAACCTTAAGTTCATTCCTTATCCTTTCGGGAGCAGCAATCACGTACTATAACAGATGAACAGCCAATCATCTCAGTTAGTGTCGGGCAATATGACAATTATCATGATAAATTGTGGCCACATTATGGTTTTCTGTGCATTTTGTGATATTGTCCGTACATTTCAATTAGTTTCGCTAATGTTAACTTAATATACTGCAGTCTTAGAAACACAGAACCAAAATTCATTATACGTTTTTTATTTACTATTTACTTGTGAACAGCATGACTAAATAAAAAGCTTAGTAACTACATTACTGCATACATGTAAATAAAGAAAAAGAAAAACAGGCTAAAAAATCATAACTCAATCCAAACAAATAGCAGCAGAACAGTTTATCTAGCTTGTGGTTTATAAAACAACAATTGTTGATGTGAAAAGTTTAGTCAAGGGTGAAATAATTGTGTGAATCTTTTAGTTTCAGTGCTTAAAAATATGAATTTGTTGTTGCTACTTGACAAATTAATTTCCCCTTTCTCTTCCATCATCAGATTTGATGTGAAGATTCCACTACGTAAAAAACTTGCTTCAGTTAACCTAGCCCTATTTATTTATTTTATCCCTACAATATATGCATTTGGAAAATAGTGTCACTGTTGCCAAGTATGCCAAGTTATCAAGTAATCAAGTACTTGATTGTTTATTATTTATTTACTAATTTATTCACTTATTCACAATAGATTTATTTATAGAGATGTTTCCCCCTGCCATTTTACAGATATATAAATCTATAAAACTGTCCAATAAGTACAAACCCTGTCAGGGTGGTAAAACAAACATGATGTGAAATAATTTATAAGTCATATTGAAAATTTTTCATGAGGTTCATTAGCTTAATATAATCATTTGATATTTTGCTCTAACCACTCAGCCTAATGTAATATGTAACCCTAATCACTATTATCAATATTGGATCTACCCAAAACACTATCACTAATCTATCCAAATAATGTGCCACAACATTGTTACACTGAAGCACAGCTTTTCCATTCTGGATGTAAGGGCATTTTATTAAATTAAACATTAAATAATTGCTCTATTGGTTTGAAATTTTACACACATACAGAAAGCAAGTATGGGTTGAATATATTTATTTTTGGAAGTGTTCTGTCATGTTTTTATTATTATTATTTAAAAGTAAAGAGACTTTTTCATGGGACAAATTATTTAACAAAAATAAATACATAAATAAATAAAATATGAAAATGCAATAATTTTCTAAATTAGACTTAATTTTCTTAAAATATGTTTTGATCAGTTTACAATTTGAATGATTTTTCTATGATATTCTGATCTGAAGTTATTAAGCTTTAAATACAACAATTTCAACTGGGTGGAAACCTCATGAACAATGTGATCAACCACCAGATATAGGCCTTGGTGACCAACATGCTGCTGATGTAATGGACACCAGTGCCTTATCAAGTCCCCATCTCCCTTGCCATGTGTCTCTCCTATTTCTCTTTTTCTCTCCCTTTCTATTGAAGAAATCCATTTCACTTCGGCTTCTGTGGGTGACTGGTCCTATTTCTCCCTCTCTGGGGATGAAACTCACTCTAAGCAAACATCACATACAGACACAGCGTCTGAGAAAAGGCAGCCACTGTAACTGATCATGCATTTTCCCCATCTCTCTTTCTCTGCCATTCTCTTTCTTCTCACTCTCTAGTGATGTAATCCTCCGTACATACTTCGGGGGCACGCACACTCCCATTTACCTCACTTCAGGCAAATGCTGCACAAACAGCCAACCTGAAAAGAAAGTAACCGATATTCTCCATGTTTATTTACCATTCCCTTTGTTGAAGAAAAGAAAATGCAAGAAAAAAATAATGAATAATTTTTTTCTGTTTGTGGGAAAACAGAGGACTGCAGATTTCCCCAGCGAGAGATTATCCTTTAAACCAGATCCATTTCCTGGACCCTCCAGAGTGCAGTCAGTTCCGAGCATAACTCACTACCTATTGCTACCTCCGAGTCATCGTTTGAAAGTGAACACACCCCATTACACAAAGTGCACCAAAGTGAAATATGACCAGGGAGTAGTGTAGCGGTTCTGTACATTGCTCAAATGTGCCTCAGTGGTGTCTGGGCTGGGATTTGAACTAGCAAACTTGTGATCACAAGTGCACAACCTAAGTTGTAACATGCTAATATAGTCCTCATTCTAAAATCTTTTGGAAATTCTGTCATTGCTGCTAAAGTGGATGTTACAAGTGGTAGCAACCTTCTGATCACAAGGCCACAGCCTTATCTGTAACATGCTGATATATCCCAAATAAAGAAATCTGCTGTAAATTCTAATTATGCCAATGTCCACACATGTTACAATTGGTCAAGTGGTGCCTGAGATGGAACTTGAACAAGCAACTATCACAAGGGAAAGGACTCAACCACCAGGCCACCACTGGCCTAAATAGAAATAAAAGAACAATTTTTCAAAGTGACTGAATAAAATGACAAAAAAGACTCTCATACAGCTTGAGCTTTTGCTGCCCATTCTAGTCAAGACGCACCGAGTCAGTTTTATTTCTATATTGTTTCCTACAACTAAGGTTCTCCCAAAGCAGCTTTTCATAATCGGGGTCTAAGCCCCTAATAAGGCAAAGAAAGAAACCTTGGGAGGACCCAAGATTCAGAAACTCAACCTCCTCTGGTCGCCAACTGCTAGACTAACTGCTAGAGCTTCTGTATTATTAATGAAATAATGGCCATTGGGAAGCACCGGGAGCTTCCCATACAGTTACCCAGCCAGCTTTGGCTTATGGCAAGGCAGTCCTTTCGTTGTGATGTGTGAGAAATGTGTGTTTTTTTCCTCGTTCTCCCCAAATGGCTTTGACTTCTGAGCTCCCTCATCCCTCCTTTATTCCCAGATGTGACGACTCAAGGGGGTTGTAATGCCCTAGATTTTTGGAGCTTCTTGCGTTAACCCCTTTAGGGCTGTCACACATCTCGCAGTGAACTCCTTGAGTTTGTGGCGGTGGCTTTTATGAGGATGCTTGGGAGGGCTTGTGACATTTTAGGAAAGATAGAAAGAAACAAGCGAATCCACACGCTATACGCCGCCTTATGAAGTAATATATTTAATTAAATATATTAAAAAAAGCATGCATGAGAAATGTGAGTAGATGACCATTGGAAACCTAAAGTGCAAGGGACATGTTGTAATCCAGGACAATGCCTATTGGGTGAAAAGAAAAATGCAAACATTTTAGATCAGTGGTGTCTAAAATACAGTGCTGTGAAAAAGTTCATCCAGAGTTTATCCATTTCAGATCTTGGGGAAGCTGGAGCCGCTCCCACCTTACTATGTGCTCAAGGCACGGTTCACCCTGGACAGGCCAATCCATCACAGCCACAAGCCTTTGGACAGTGGGATGAATCCACTGGACCCAGGACCTTCTTACTGTGAGGCAACCACTGCAAAATTTAAACGTCCTTGGTGCTCAACTGAATCAATTCATCTAAAACTATCTGCCCTGCGGTGTATTCTGACATCATTAAAGCTTGGTAAGAACATTCAAGAGTTCCTCAGCTCACCTTGAGAATACCTTCCCTCTTTCGTCCTGTCTATCAAGATGATGCCCTCCCCCTTTATCGTCTGTCGGTCTTCTTATCTCTGCTTCACCTGGACATCGATACTAGATCAATGCACTGCCTTTGCATCTCGTCCAATAATGACCAACTCACCTCTTTCTCCTCTAGCTATCAAAATAGTTCAGTGTCCTTAAGGACTCCAAATGGCCATCTTCAACGTCTGTCCCATGCAGTTCCCAAACCTAGACTGTTCTGAATGGTTGCCCAGGCCTTAACACTTGAGTCCCTGAAAATTCATGAGAAAATGATAATTCTGTTCTCTGCTTTTATGGTCAGTGAAATTTTGACTTTCAGATCCAATTGATAAATACTCACAACAGTCTGATGCTGATGGTCTAATCACCCTTCATGTTGCTATTTCATGGATAGCAACAATCAGGGCTGAACTGAATGCCTGCGTGAATGCATTTGTGGCAGATCAGGTCTGCAACATTTATGAAGTTGTCTTTGATGGTGTAAGTGGGGGGAAGAAAGCTGTAGTGTGGAATTATTTAAAAGGAACGGAACAGGGACAAGCAAGACAAATTCTTGTGTCAACATCCATTACAACAGTAACTGACAATACACTGGTGGGCACAAGTGAATGGGTAAAGGTGAGCACATATTTAGCAGAAAATGTTAGAGAGAGCAACAAACCAGTGGCTAACAATTAGAGAATGTAAAATGCTGTCATAATACTCATATTCAGATAATGCTGCATATGCCTAGCAATAGCAAAGAATATAGATTTGACTAGACTAGAATAAAATAGAATAAAATAGAAAATAAACAAATTTATAGACTACAGAATACTATATAATAGAGTAGAACAGAATATGACGCTATAAGAATGAGCAGAACGTTCTATAAGCGCTATAATAATAAAAGGAGGAAAACTCCCTGAACTGTAAGAAGAAACCTTGGAAGAACTCACAGGACTCTAAAGTTTACAGACTCTGAGTCTTTCTCATCATTCACTGTATTATTACCTCAATTCATTAGGTTTTTATTATTAGCTCACAATTGTTGCTACCTTATTTCAAATGTACCTTATGCAAGATTTGTGTTTTCTAGCTCTTCTACAGTGTTGCAACTTGGAACTTGAATTACCAGAAGGGAACCTCCCAAGGGATCAATAAAGGTTTCTTTCTTTCTTTTTTTTCTTTTTGTTTGTTTGTTTGTTTGTTTGTTTCTTTCTTTCTTTGTTTCTTTTTTTTTCTTTTTGTTTGTTTGTTTGTTTGTTTCTTCTTGTCTCTATCTATCTATCTATCTATCTATCTATCTATCTATCTATCTATCTATCTATCTATCTATCTATCTATCTAT
>JBBIGC010000082.1:19011148-19025298 GCA_037576955.1 Lepidarchus adonis | reverse complement strand
TCTATGTTGCAGTCGCTACATAAGCAATTTCCTTAGGGACAATAAAGTTTTTCTGATTCTGATTCTGATTCTGATCTCCAGTTGTCCAAGCCTGGGGCCTTACTTCCTCTAAGTTTCAACCATTTCCTGCCTCCCCACACCTGATCCAGCTCATCCAGTAATGATCAAGCTCAGTAAAGGCAGAAAATACCTGAAACTGTGTGGGGCAGCACTGGGTTTGGGACGCTTTGCTGGAAACAGTGCCATTGCTTCCTTATCAATGCGGCCCTCAGTTCTAACAACTCGTGCCAGAGAACAAGGTTAGAGAGAGATTGGACCAGGGGTGCCCACCTTCAGTCCCGGAGGGCCTGAGTCCAACCGAATTTGGTAGTACCCAAACTCTAACACACAGACTTAACCAGGCAATTTACAGATGAGTTGAACCAGGTGTGTTTGAGGTGGAAAATGGACAAACTGGCTTACCTGAAGAGGAAGGGGTTTAGACAGTTGCACATTTGAATATATAATCAAAGGTATTAATAAGATAAAATAATCCTTTATTGTCCTACAAGTGGGAAATTCCCAATGTTACGACAGAAAGAGCCGCAAATGAAATAAAATCAAATATTTATTGTCACATCATGTTATTGGTATGTTAGTAAAGCACGTGGGGGAAATTCTTGTGTGCAAGAAGTCACAGCAGAGTGGTATACAATGTATACAATGTATATCATTCTCTAAAAAAAGAGAATGATAAATAAATATGCACATGAATATACATGTATAAATATATACACAATTGAGGGTGTATATGTGAGTAGATAAACACTTTCAGACTGTCCGCAATAAATTTGAGGTGTTGCTTAAAAACAAACACCCCCCCCCCCCAAAAAAAAATATAGCATGGAGTGCAAAATAAAAACAATACTAAAAACAATAAAGAAAATAAAAAAAAGTTACAAGATAAAAGTATTTTCACCAGTAAAATATGTAACTTGAAATGTAACTTATTATTATTTATGACCTGTGTGTGTGTGTGTAATATATCTTGTGTAGTCTAGAAGCCAGCAGTGTGTCCCTGTGAGTTTACGGTTCCCAGACGTCAGCAATGGCGAAGTGTTCTCTCTCTTTAAAAATCTCTTTTGTAAACCTGAATACAATGTGTCATATTGATTTGAGTCTGATCGTAGCAACAGCAGGGGGCAGTGTTGTGCCACAGTTTGGCACCAGCATGTCGTTTCCTCTCTCCAGGTGTTCAATATTTTTCTTGGCTTTGCCTGCCTGTATTGAACCTTCTGCCTTGAGAACAAGCAGCAATTCTGTTTAAACAGGTGGAGAAATCCATTGTGCATGTCTCCAATGGCATCTGTGATTTCGTTGCAGTTCTTTCTATAAAATGAAAACATGTTCAGAGCTTGGTGAGATAATTATCCCCAAGAGGCTGCACAAATACTTGTATCTTCCTCTGCAAAAACCTCAAAGTGACTCCTTTTTCAAAGGAAACAAGGCCAATTTTCAGTCTTGTAGAAGACATCGCAGACAAACAGGCGAACATTCTGCCTTTTCCTCCAAACAACGGTCTTTGCTTCTTTGGGTTGGATAAAAATGTCTTGTTCCTTTTTCATGTCATATTTATGGGCCTGCACACACTCACAGTGCCACGGTGTGTTATTTGTGCAGTGGTTATCATTAAGTTTGTCACCCTAGCGCTAATTTTGGTGGCGCTGAAAATGTGACTTGTTCATGAGTCCACATCTTCTGGAGAGAAAATTCCTTTTACTGCATTGTTCACTTGCAACATTAACCATTAAAAAGAACTAAAACATAACACTCAGCCCAGGCAAAAGTTGTAGCATATTATATGTTTCACCAACATGTTGAAATAAGTTGAAATTGTTCCTGGTACAACAGGTGTCCTGGAGAGCCAGTGTCCAGCACAGTTGGTAGTTCTTCTACTCAAATATACCCACTAAACCTGGCAATGAACAGGTGAGTGGAAACATGTGTGTTTGAGCAGTGAAATCACTAAACTGCGCTGAACACTGGCCCTCCAGTGCACTTACACTGAAGGAAATAATTATTTCATATAAATATAAATAAAATATTTCATATTCATATAAATAAAATTTGCCCACTGACAAAGAAATGAACAGTCTATCATTATAATGGGAGGTCTATTATAACAGTGAGAGTGAAAATATTAAAAAGAAAATCCAGAAAATCGCAATATATAAAATAAATAAATAGATTTGCATTTCACTGGGTGAAATAAGTATTTAATCCCCTAGCAAAACAAGACTTAGTACTTGGTGACAAAACTCTTGTTGGCAGCACAGAGGTCAGATGTTTCTTGTAGTTGATGACCAGGAATTCTGGTCCACTCCTCTTTGCAGATCAGCTCTAAATCATTAAGGTTTCATGGCTATTGCTTGGCAACTCTAAGCTGTTAAGCATTTTTAATGTATATTTTTTGGGGAAAGACACATATTTATGAACTTCTCAAAGCTAAAGAGTCCCCAGTTATTAGAGGTTCAACACCAATCCAATTTTTCCCCCTCTAGAACCAAGCTAGAGCCTCCTTTAGTGAAAAGAACTGTGGAGCAGTGGCAGCTACAGTATCAACAGCACCTGGGGAGCTGAGTGGCGGGATGGTACCTTACTCAATGGTACCGGGCTGGGACTTGAACCACAGCTATCCACTCACCAGACACAGTGGTGGCCTATTGGTTAGGTAAGTTTGTCACCCTAGCGCTAATTTTGGTGGCGCTGAAAATGTGACTTGTTCATGAGTCCACATCTTCTGGAGAGAAGATATATATTACCTTACCTAACCACTAGGCCACCACTGTGTCTGGTGAGTGGATAGCTGTGGTGATTTTATTTGGCCTGGATGATTCACAATAAGGTTTGCTACAGAACATCAAAGAACGAAATCTTTTCTTGTTCTTGTTTCATTGTTTCTTGCCATTCTTGTCTTCCTAAAAGAATACTGAAGCACAAGTTTCTGTCTGCTTGTTTTACTTTAGTTTTTGCATGGATTGAAAGCTCACTCTTCCTTTACGCCCTCCAGGTGGAAACTAACGAAGCAGCTCCTTACAACTTAAGGTTTTGTTGTAATTAGTCAAAAAAAACACATGATTTTCTTGTCCTGGAAAGCAGCTGTTTAGAAAAATGGCATTTTTTGTGCAACAGGAGTGATATCCAGCTGTGGACAACTGCAGAATACACTCCACATATGCAGTCATGTGAAAATGTTAGGACACCCTATGAAACCCTGTGTGTTTTTGTGACATTCTTTGTTTTTGTAACATATTTAATTTGAAATTTAAAATACTGAGATGTAAGTAATACAACTGAACAATTAGAACTGAAGAAAGTACTTTTCAAAGTTCTCTATAAAATGTGGTTCTGCAAAAATGTGATTTCTGGTGAAGAATAAATTAGGAGACCCCCACCAAAACCATTCCTAATTAAAGTGAACCAAACACACAAGTGTAGCACATCAGGTGCACATTACTCAGCATTTTAAAGGAGGTTTGCCCTGTTTAAACCTCAGACAATTAGTTTGGTGTGCTCCTGACTGTTGAGGTGAGAGTGAACACCATGGTAAGATTGAAAGAGCTATCCGAGGCCTTCAGAAACAAGATTGTAGCAGCTTATAAGTCTGGTAGTGAATTTAAAAAGATCTCAAAAGAATTTGCAATCAGTCATTCCATGGAAAATAGTCTACAGGTGGAGGACTTCTAAAACAACTGCCAACTTGCACATGTCTGGCCATTGAAGCAAGTTTACACTGAGAGCAGGCCACAAGATGCTAAAAGAAGTCTCCAAAAACCCTAAAATGTCATAACAGGACGTACAGCAGCATCTTGCTACTGTTGATGTGAAAGTGCCTCTACAATTAAATAGAGGCTGCACAACTTTAACTTGAATGTGACAGTGGCTATGCTTTCAAGAATGTAATGTTCCCCATGCACATAGGTGCAAAATCTTAAATATGTATATAATATAAGATTATTTTCATTTACCATGTTTGATTGAACAAGGACATGTAGGGGGCGGAGTATGCATCAAATCCATGTGTGTACAATCCAAGGTAGAATGTGATTTATAAAGTGTAATTTGCTTGCAGTTGTGCATGAACACATTTACATAATTCTGACTTTTTCTGTGTGTATGCATGCATACACTTTTAGTATAAGTTCTACGCAAAGTTTTATAAATGAGACCCTTTTGGAAAAAGTTTTTTATTGGACAGATGATTCTATAATTTTATTATTTGAACACCAAACAGAATACATGTCAGTGTCAGGTGTATATCAAATACAGCATTCCAGGAAAAAAATCTCATACCAACTGTGAAACATGGTGGTGGAAGTGTCATGGTTTGGTGATGATTTGCTGCAGTAGGATCTGGCCAGCTCACCATCATAGAATCTACCTTAAATTTCACAGTGTATCAGAGGGTGCTTGAGGAACATGTGAGACCATCTGTAAAAACATTAAAGCTGAAGCGGAACTCGACCATGACACGACACTAACACAAAACATATCAGTAAATCCACCAATGACTGAAAACTAAGAAATGGAGAGTTCTGGAATGGCCGATTCAAATCCCTAAACTTAATCCCACTGAGATGCTGTGGAGTGACTTGAAATGGGATGTACATGCAAGAAACCCCTCAAACATCTGATAGCTTAAAGAATTCTGCACTAAAGAGTGATTCAAACTTTCCTCAGACCAATGTCAGAGACGGTAGATGCTACAAGAAGCGTCTCTCTGTGGATATTTCAGCCAAAGGGGCTAGGGTGTCCTAACTTTTTCCTCAATTAGAATACACATTTCTGTTGACATCTTTTGTTGAATAAATAAATCAAGGTTCATTTTTGTTCTTAACCTGCAATTAAATCACTTTCTGTTTCGGGAATAAATAAAAACAAGATTAGAAATCGATATGTGAATATTTCCTAATAAAGAACTGAATGTTTAATGGTGTGTCCTGATTTTTTTTTACATGACTGTAGAAAACCAAAACCTCATGAATGCAAGTGCATCACTATCTCCTACCATTGCCTCCTGTAGGAGTGTGTTACAGGATGAAATGCTGTGCTGAGTGGGTTTTGTCCCAGTATGTTTTACATTGTGGAAAAACTTCACATTGCTGTTTTGCTGAGTGGAAGCTGCACCTCGGAGTTGTGCCTGAAGGCCAATGTCATAACTTTGGACTTGTGAGTCTGAAACCCATCCCATTCCTTTGTTTTTCTGGGTGATCTTTGGATGTAGAGTTGCATATGGACTGTTCTGTAGGTGTAGTGCTTCCTTTTTGTGCCAGAGTGAGCTGGACTGCTTTCACCCCTAGTTTTTGAGCTAGAGATGTTGACATTGAAATGTATTTATTTGATTTAAGAAACATTAAAAATAAACAAAAGTAATATCATAACTCTTAGAAGGTTATCCAGTGTATAATACTGTTTCACTGTTATTGTATTGCCATTATGAACTGAATCTCATGCTGTGAAAACATTGTGAACGTCTGTCAGAGGTCAAATGTTTCAGGAAGATTAAGCTAAAAAAAGTTGCAAATGTTGCAGCTAGGAAGTTATCTGTGCTTAGAGGAAAGCATGATGTAAAAAATGTCCTCATTTGCTGCATATCATTGTTAAAATGTGTTCCCACCAACTGCAAACTGAGCTGGGTTCTCTTGGAAGCAGAGAGAGACCTTTATTTTTGGCTGAGCATGGTCCATTTGTTTAGTGTGCACCCAATTATGTGTAGAGCTGGATGTGAAAGCCCCCTGTTCAGACTTGGTTTGGTTTGTTTGAACAAGTGAACACACTGCCACATGAACCCTGGTGCGAGGAAAATAAGCAAACCTCTGTCGCTTCCAAATGAACTCCTGTGGTGTAGTGTGTTTGAAGTAGGAACACAATGCAGACCAAAAACACCTAAATGAACTGAAAAAAGAGCTTCCCATCATTTCCCCTCTCCAGATGCATTTTGGTATACACAAAAGTTGATTTTCTGTTTCTTTTCAGGCACATGATTGCAAGTTAAAAGGCAACTGTATGTCCTTTGACAGCAAAACTAGTGGCCCATGGGCATCTGCCACCAGTGGTGGACTAGTGTTTTGCTCATCCACTAGCTCATTAGAGGTCATTTGTCTTTTCATGACTCATATTCCTTCCTTCCTACATTCTTACCATCCGTACGTCTGCCCGTCCGCCCGTCCGCCCATCCGCCCGTCCGCCCGTCCGCCCGTCCGCCCGTCCGTCCGTCCGTCCGTCCGTCCATCCGTCCATCCAGCCATCCAACCATTAAATATTTCAGGAGTTTCAAAGGAAGGCCCACAATGAAACATTCTGTCATTGGGCTGAACCTTTTACAGTACATTTACAGATAATCCAACACTTGTACCAAAAAGCTAAAGTAGAGTAGATCAATAATTTGGCATCACTGACTCTCAGAAACTCCAAGCCCCTAGTAATAACACTATGTTATACAATTTTTGTTCCTGTCTTCTAAGTGTAATATTTCAACTGCTAAATGTCTAAATCCTATGTAAAAATGTCTATATTCATCACAAAATTCATCACCATAGCCCACAGTTTCATATTTATAGTGACTTGTGAAATGTCATTGTCATGACCACAGAGGCAAAATATTACTGGACCAATCACAATCTTCTTTATTTTAGGCATAATCGATTAGGAAAACACAATTTTAGAAAAATTGGAACACTGTGTAACACTGTTAGTCAGTGTTATACACAACTACAACTCCTGTGCATACAGTGTGCTTAATCTGCTTGCAGTAATTTGACTGCTACTGTTGTCTTTCTGGCAACGCAACTTTATTTATACAGCACATTTTTAAAAAATTGAGATATTATAGTGTTTCACAATAAAGGCCAATCAATGATTAACATTGGGTTCCTTGAAATTTTTTGACTGTCCGAGCAAGTAGCCCCCTTTCTTTACTTCCCACCCACAAACCTGCTCCCTACAACTGGACCATCACTATTTTGTTATGTTAATGGACCAGCTTCTGGAATTCACAACTCTACAAGCACAAGCCACAAACTCAAGGAACCTGTTTCTCCCTCATAGTGTCAACAAGACGCTACAGAATGGTATTATTATTAATATTATTATTGTTATTATTGTTATTAATGAATAAATATGTTTGCTCTGTAACAATCCATACAAATATTGTATTTTACTGTTTATAGTTATTATTTCAATAATAAAGCACATGCACGCTTTCCAGTCTGTATATAACACATATTTATTTAACATATATAATAAAGAAAATATACTAAATAAATATATATTTTTATGTGTTTGTGTTAGTAAATACAACCCATCTAGTGTTTGTGAAAGCCGCTATATAAATTGAACTTCTACTACTACTACTACTACTACTACTACTACTACTACTAATAATAATAATAATAATATCAACAACAACAAAAGAACAAAATAATAATAATAATTATTATAAATTAATAAATAAATATGTTTGCTCTGTAATGAGACATATGAAATATTTAGTTTTTTATGTTTATAATTCAAAACATAATTTCATTTGTATTCTCTTATGATTTAAATGTTTATTGAACAACTGAACACAATATGTTTGGAAACTGTAAGTATTGTAACTGTAAATATTAATATTAACCCATCAGTATTGATAGTGTGCATTACAAGAAAATATTGGAATGATGTAGAATGTGTACATGATTTTAACCTAAACTAGACTGTGACATAATATTTTAGTCATTTAGAACTGCATAGAAAACACTACATTCTCTCAGCACACACAGATTTTCTGTATATTGCATACATGTATCTCCATGTACAACTCACAATTTATTTGCTCATAAAATGTTGCTTTTCTCTTTTATTTTAATTGTTAATGTACCTGTGTGTGTTTGTTGCTTTAGCACTGAATGCAGTAATATGTTTAAACTTTATTTATTGGAGATTATTTGCTCCAATATCTTTGCAGAAATGTTTAATTCCTTGTGTTACATTCATATAACTTCATCTTCAAAAATCAGAAGTTTGTTATGAGCTGTAAACCTTTTAAACCAATAAAATTGGTTAAATCACAGAGTTACAACGCACAAGCTGAGAAAGGGTGAGGCCTGGTAAGGCGGAGGATTTCAGTACAAAACCAGCATTTCTTGTACTGGTGCAAATCTCTAGACTGAAACACAAGTCTGTGCTTCTGAAATTGAAATTGAAATTGAAATTCAACTTTATTGTCATTGCACATGCCACAGGTATAAGGCAACGAAATGCAGTTTTCATCCATCCAGACATGCTTTAGCCATGATATAGATATATTACACATATATTTTGGCAATAATATAAATATGTAAATATATTACAAAAATGACAAAAAAATTCTATTATAGATGTGGTTATATTACAATGTACACGGTGTGAAGGTATGTTGTGAATATGCTATAACTATAGGTATGTCCAAGCTTATACATACAGTAAACACAAAGCTGTACAGAAATATGAAATAAAGTTATACAGAGATATGGAGTATGAACTATCCAAGTTATGACAGTTGTAAGCAGTTGTAGAATTATAATTACTGCATTGTACAGAATGATTCTCTATAGAGTATTTACATTGGTCCAGTTAGATCAGTGGAATGTGTGGGTAATTTCTACAGGGGCTGTAAAGTGCTAGTGGTTGTGAGTGGTGGTTCAGTCCATGTTATTATTATGTGTATAAGGGTACAGTTGTACATTTGTTGTTTTTGTCCATTATATGTGTATTCAGTTATAGGTGGTTGTGGGTGTTCAGTCCATGTGTTTAATGTGGGTCAGATGTCAGGAAGCAGGGTTCAGGAGTCTGACAGCTGTAGGGAAAAAGCTGTTCCGGTACCTGCTGGTCTTCGTCCGAAGGCTCCTGTAGCGCCTCCCAGAGGACAGGAGGGTGAGTCCATGTGCTGGGTGACTGGGGTCTTTGATGATTTCCCAGCCTTTTTCAGACACCGCTTCCTGTAGAGCTCATTTATTACAGGAAGTGGTGCTCCGGTGATTCGTTGGGCAGTTTTCACGACCTTCTGCAATGCCTTCCGGTCTGAGGCAGAGCAGTTCCCATATCAAACTGTTATACAGTTGGTCAGGATGCTGGTGCAGCGATAGAAGTTCACGAGGATGTCTGAGGACAGGTGTTTCTTCCTCAGAGTCCTCAGGAAGAAGAGGTGCTGGTAAGCCTTCTTAACCAGCTTGGACCAGTTGGTCGTCCAGGTGAGATCCTCGGAGATGTAGACTCCCAGGAACTTATTGTTATTATTGTTATTAATGAATAAATATGTTTTCTCTGTAACAATCCATACAAATATTGTATTTTACTGTTTATAATTATTATTTCTAGATCTTGAGACAAATCTCAGAGTTCATGGCTGGGAAATGAACTGAATTGATGGCTGATACAGACCAATCCTGACATGCTGGAACGCACTCACTCCTACTGAGGAGAGCCCATATGAACAGAACCATGCTCCACTTACCTGATCTTAACTCAACGTCAATGTCACACAAGTCCTGATGAAGTCTGCGACCACTGTGGAGAACTCGTCCAGATCACAGGATGAATCTCTAAATATGTTCCAGTCCTGCAGTTTCTCCTCCACATTGCATGTTATATGCATCGACTTACAGCGTGTGCTAACGCACGGAACCCTGTTGTAAGTCGAGGACCTCCTGTATAAAATTCTCTACTACTAGGCTTTTTTTAGTTTTTCTCATGTTCCATCTGCTATAGATTGTATCCAAATTGACATACAAAATACAACACGTAAATCATTAACTTATTCAAAATCTGCTTAGCCATTCAGGAACTAGACATCACCCTGCTTATTGTTCTTAAGCAGATGATAATCTTTTCATCTATTGCAACTGCAGTGTCTTTGGAAGGGAAAAAAACGTCAGTTTAAAGTGGCAAATTTTATCATGTTCCTCAGTCAATTCCTGAACAGTGTCTACCTGTGTGGCATTATCCTGCTAAGAGGCACCTGTCATTTGGACATACTGTTGCTAAAAGGTGTTCTTAGTCTGCTATGATGTTTAGACAGGCAGTACAAGTCAAAGGAATATTCACACCAGGACCATTGTCCAGAACATCACTCATGATTGACATCACTCATTAGACCAGGCCTAACTCCTTCCATTGTGCAATTTTGATGCTCATATGCCCATTTTAGGTGCTTTTGCTGATAGGTAATATTCTGTTTCTATCCAGCCCTGATTGTAGCTGTGATGCACCTTGAGTTCTGACATCTTTCTTTCATAGCCAGCATGAACTTTTTCAGCACTTGGTGCTACGGTAGTTCTTTTAGGCAATCATAAGAAAGAGCAGCTTTCTTTCCCCAAGTGCACCAATCATTTTTTACAGTTGCCACTCCAACAAGATAATTCATGTTATTCACTTCACCTTTTAATGTTGAGGTTTAATAGTGTATAATGCTTAAAATCACGAATTCCTTTTATTTTGTTAAAATATTCAAATATTTAATTACATGATGATGAATCCATGTATACATTTGGATTATGAGTTTTTTTTAACAGCTTCCAGTATGTACTGACATTTGTTAATTTATTTACAAAACCTGGCAAAAAAAAATCTTTTCACAAAACAAGGAAATATGCACAACAACGTTTCCATTAATTTAAAATCATAATAAAAAGTTCTATTTACAAATATAAATCTGGTATCAATGAACATGTATAACTTTTGAAAGAGTTTCTCCTTTCACAGTTAATGAAAAATAATTACATTACGGTTTTTAAATGATCTATGGTACGAGCATCTTTTGGGGATTACTGAAAGTTGAATTTAAACTTTTTTTTCACTTTCATCAAAATACAAAGGAGACAGTAGAAATTCTTGGCCAGCCCTGAAGTTACTGGTATTATCTGAGGCACATTTGCTTTATCCAGTAGCATATTCTTGAGGCAAATTACACTGAATATATCATTTTTGAAGCCTATTTTATTATTTACTCTTGCCATAATATCTACATTAGTATTTTTATTTTTGAGAGATTTTCATTTTGTATATCGTTTGTCATAAAGATAATAGTCATATTCCAATATAAAAGGATGATAATGCTGTTAAACTTATTCTGTACTTACAAACTGATACACAATGAACATATACAATAGGACTTTTGAATAATACAAATTTCAAAAGTGAGAAATGAGAAGCAGAATTTTGAACCCTGTCTGTTTTTAAATTTTTAACATTTATTTATTTTACCTTTTTAAATGTTCCTTGGACTGTCCTATTTGCTGATGTTTAGACCTTTACCCATATTTTTCTGACCATGTCGTGGATTGCCTGTATACTGCTTTGGCTAACGTGGAACACTGCCTGTTTGACACTATTTTTATTTCACCATTACAACACTACTTTTCATTACTTAAGCTTTGCCCATGCTAACTTAAAATTACAATTACCAGGCTATTTACTACATCTTAGGATTGCTTAGGATAATTTATGTTTACCAAGTGAAATCGTCACATCTCTAGACCAGTTCAACCATCATGAACAATCTGCATGTACTCCACACTCTTTAACCAAAGCTATTACTACTCAAACAGACTGTAACTAATCTTACTACTCCTGGAGATACTAGGGACTCCCTGCCCATCATTAGTAATTTCTGTATACTTATGTGTTTTATTGTTAGTCATCTCCATAGTGATATTCATTTATTCATCACTTCTGACTTGCTGTATGTCTTTTGAGTTTTGGTTAATTCCTTGCTTTCGTCAATTTGGCTTGCTTATTAGGTGTTTCAATTTCCTGGATATTCTGGAGAGTTGCTTTGCGACAACATCTGTTACAAAAGTTCTATAAAAAAACAGGGTTTCTTCTATCTTAATAAGAAACCTGCAGCTGTTTGTCAAAGTGTAATCTTTGTGTTTGTTGGTAGAGCTGTTCATTACCATCATTAGCACAGACATATCTCTATTTCCCATACTGTAAAATATAATATAATATAACAGAATAGAATAGAATAGAATAGAATGAAACAGAACAGAACAGAATACAAAAGAACATAATAGAACAGAATAGAACAGAACAGAATACAATAAAATAGAACAGAACAGGATAGAATAGAATAGAATAGAACAGAATAGAATAGAACAGAACAGAACAGAACAGAATAGAATCGAAAAGAAAAGAACAAAATATAATAGAATAGAATAGAACAGAATAGAACAGAACAGAATACAATAAAATAGAACAGAACAGGATAGAACAGAACAGAACAGAACAGAACAAAACAAAACAAAACAAAACAAAACAAAACAAAACAAAACAAAACAGTATTTATTGTCATTGCACAACGTGTACAAAGAGATTAGTAGATAATCTCCCTCAGCTGCTTAAAAAAAATAAACATTTAAACATTAAAATATTTGCCATAATAAATATGATAAATAAAAGTAAAATAGTAATGTGAATAAATAATAGTAGTCATAGTAAAATATTAATGTAAATAAATATTAGCCATGATAGTAAAAATGCTAAAAGATAATAGTTCTTGGAACACCATGCTAAGACCTCCATGGGGGAACTTTCACAAATTTAAAAGTCTGATTGCCCAGGGATAAAAACTGTTCCTTAGGTGGTTTGTATGTTAAGCTCCTGTATCTCCTGCCTGAAGGGAGAAGATCAAATAGACTCCTGCATACTGGTCTAACATGATCTTCTTAGCTGATCTTCCATACTTGCTAAAGAAAAAACATTTACTTTGTTTTTTAATGTTAGTTGGTTATGAGATTGGTTTGAGTAGAAGGTACCCTCTATTAGGCTAGTATGATTAGGTTGGCATATTTCTATCGAATCTGTTAAGTAGACCAACTAAGAAAGCAAACCCATCTAAAGTTTGTTAACCAATAACAGAGAATGAAAGAATTTGAGCAATTTATTAATTTGGTTGTTTGATTAATTATTTATTTTGGACAGACTTTGTATGTAGACTACACTGGATAGATTTTGCTGAGACTTGGGCACCCATGACACTGCAGCTGGTTGTCCTGTCTTGGACCACTTTGGCAGGTTCTAATCACTGCATAATGGGGACACTGCATAAGTCCTGTTATTTAGGAGATGATCTAGCATCACAATTTGGCTCTTGTGACTCTGATTCTTACCAATTGTTCTGCTTCCAGCTCATTTACTTCAAGACCTAAGAGTTAATTTCCTGTATGATACCAGTCTTATGCAAACATTTGGGCACCCCTTGATAAATAACAGATTTTGGTGCTTTTGTAATTGAAAAGATGTTAACACAGTCTCTCTAAAACATGGAACAAACAAAAATAAAAACATTATTATGGTGCTGTACAAAAGTTTGGGCACCCTAACAGTTCCAGGTAACAGTTTTTTACAGGTTTCAGACCTTAAGCTAATTAGATCTGACACATGGCAACAGTTGTCATTAGTAAATGTGAGCTGGTAGCAATTTCAAAGCTTTACAAATACTCTGACTCTTTAAACCTTGTGCACACACTTGTGGACCTCTAAGCAGCTGTGTAAGACTCTGAAAATGAATGTTATTTGTAAAAGTTCCATGGTGATTTGGAAAGAAGCGCAAGACAGAAATGTATTTTGTGACATTTAATAAACAAATACTAAGTTCCAGACATCTGCTATACATAGATCCTCACATGAACTCTCACAATGGACAATCACAGACACTGAACATACAGACACCAAGCTATTTAAAGGTAACATGATGATCAACACCTGTCAAAGGCGGGCACATGAAACCTGAAATCAGGTAAACCAAGACCAAAACAAACCACACGTGGCAGGGGAAACCAAAACAAAAACACATGGGGCACGAAGACTAGGGTACACTCCTGACAGCAATCAGTCTTCACAGATGATTTTGCTGAGACATTCAATTGGCAGGGAAGAAACAATAAAAATCCAATCTTCCAACTTCCATCCCTTAATTACATTTCTCACTGTGGAAACTGCAAGCTGACAATGTTTTGCTATCTTCTTGTACCCTTCTTCTGCATTGTGGGCATCAATAACTGTCATGGTTAATTGTGTATGTCAGTCATGTGGACCAGCCTTGTCGGTCACACAGCCAAGGCTGGTCCACATGACTGACATACACAATT
>JBBIGC010000082.1:18984189-18995691 GCA_037576955.1 Lepidarchus adonis | reverse complement strand
TAAACAGAATATACTGTTCATGTTTGCATGTTTTTATATTGGGAGCTATATTAACAGTACTGAATACTTGACTACTAGAGTGATGCACCATATGCTGTCATTCATAAGTAAATCTAGATCTAACAAACATTAACGTATCATGGTGAAGAAAAAGCTGTGATTGTCTGGTAACAAAATTGTGGCTAGTAAAAAAAATTTCAGTCAGGCATTTAAGCCTTCGGGTCTGGGTCTGGGTGCTTGGTGCGGGTAATTGTATGTATCACATCAGTTCACATCTGTTACCCTAAGTTGTCGCAGCTCTGTTACTCATCTTTGTGTTCTGTTATTAAAGTTCTTAGTTTTGCTATCACACCCTCGCATTTAGCCCATTCTTTGGAACCAGATTGTGACAAGAACTTATTTTACTGCCATCTCTGGACTAAGCATCTGTGAGCTGATGACAAATTTTAGAATGTACATTTTAAAGTGGTTTCTGTTTGGGAAATGAACCATTAGATGAAATGCCCCTCTCCCTCCTAAAAAAATGTACATACACTGGCTTCAGAAAGTATTTTGGCCTACTTTGCTTTGATTTTTGTGGTTTATGTTGCATTGCGATGCTGCAATCATTTAAATTCTCTTTTACTCAATCTAAACTCTGTTTCCAACAAGGACAAAGACAAAACAGAATTCTAAACAATTATGTACATGTACTAAAAAAATACCCCCAAAACTCTGAAATGGCACATTTACAAAAGTATTCAGACCATTTGCAACAGTGCTTCAAATTTTGCTCAGGTGCCTCCAATTTCCATCACTGCTGAAATGTTGCTACACTTTTTTCACTTCTGTAGTGAATTATGCTGATTGGAAATTATTTGGAAACACACACCCCTCTCTATAGAAGGCCTCATAATCGACAATGCATATCAAAGCAAAAACAAGGCATGAGGTCAAAAGAAGCACAGGTCTGGGGAAGGCTACAAAGGTCTTTATAAGGAAGACGTTTGGCACAAGCAGGACTCTTCCAAGAACCTGACAGTCACTTGACTTAGTTCCAGAAATCATGTATGGAGATGGGACCAAGTTTTTTTTGTTTTTCTTAATTAATATACAAAATTGTCTGAATTGGGATGCAACATAACAAAAATGGGAGGGGACCGTAATACTTTTTGAACAGTGTATATTCTCCTGTAATTTATACTACTTTAACACTTTTGGTTTGATGATTGACATTTCATTGGCTTTGTACTCTGTGCAATATATGTGTATATTCTGTGCAATGACATATGTTGAATCTAATCTGGTCTAATTTTATATATAATCTAATACAATTTGGTCTAATTAAATCCACGTGTTCCTGGATAACCTAATGCCAGGTGTGCAAGGCTGTCTTTTTATCTCCCTCTCTCACACATACTAGCTCACTTTCTCATTGTGTGTCTTTTATCTCCCTCTCAGTCTATCTTTGTCTCTCTATTTCACCCTTTCTTTCCCTCTGAGGCATGTGTACCCTCCAGCCCTACTGCTTGTTAACACAATCTGAGCTAAATACAGGCATCAAGCTCCAGGCCTTGACACCCAGTAGGTATTAAGCAAGAGGCTGAATGGCACAACAGGAGGGAAACAGGTGACACCTGAAGGTAATGCCTTTGAAAGTTTCAGTGATGTTGCTTATATTTATATTTGATTGATGATTACTTTCAAGTCCAGTGGTTAGTACTGTCTTCTCACAGCAAAAAACATAAGTGTTTTTTTTTTTGTTTTGTTTTTTTGCAAGTTTATTTATCTTTGCAAAACTTATGTCTGATATTATGGCTGATCTGTGTATTCTGAAGCTTGTATATTTAAAAGCTGTTAAGTCAATTAATCTGTTGAAAAGGTGAAATCAAATTAAAAAGTGGGGTGTCAATTTTAGCATTGTAACATTTTTATAATTATATGCACTGTATTGTGCATAGTGTCAACACCCAGCTCTTAAATATTTCCTAAAATATTAGGATTGGGATCATGTAATATCTTAAATTTATATCAAATTTGTTTAGCTGGTTCCATTCACCTACTTTCAATCAAATAATGCAAAGCAATATTTGGATTATAATAAACTAACAAAATGTACAGTGTTTTATATAAATTAATTATAATTAAATGTTCACATTGTAGAAAAAATGTTAGGAGGGGTGAATGGAGCCTACACATAATGTGTCCAGAGTTATTAAGTATGAAGCAGTAATAAGAGCTCTACTGGTTTTACCCGTAAACTCACCATGCCAACATGTTACAGAAGGCTCTGATCCTTAAAATCAGTCTTTTGTTGCCTGGTAACTACTTAAATAGCAGGGGTCGGAGAAAGACAACACAGGGAGAAAAGAAGTTGATTGCCTTAGGTGAATTTTACTTTGCATCTCTGGGCTGTGCAGGTGAACAGGAAAGTACATTCATTAAGTTTTTCAGCTAAACCCTTTTTAGTGGGAAAAACAGAGGTGTGATACACTTAAAAAAATATGTCCTTTTATGAAGACAAAGGCCCTAAAGGAATATGCTCCTGTTCATTTCATTGGTTTTTGCAGTTTGCCATGCAGATCAAGACAACCTGGCAGGAAGTTGTTATAACCAATCTTTTTACAATGAAAACGATTAGACGAAAAGATTTTAGAATGGCACAAATTAAGTGGTCACAGATTTTTTTTAATGATTCTCAGCTCAATATTCTCTATAAATATATAAGCCGTAGAATGGACAACTTTGTCTACTTCAGCATGGAATATACAAAACACAAGCCTTACCTCCATCAAATGAAAATGCTGCAAATGAAAAACACTCCTGAAACAAGTCAGTTTTATTTCTAATGCTTTTAAACAACTGATGTCACGAACAGTTTTACAAAATCCTGGTCTGAGGCCTAATGAGCAAGAAAAGCAAAGGTTGACAGAGATGAGGAAAAACTAAGCTGGAGGAAGAAAACTTTGGAGGAACCATGACTCAGGAACCCATCCTCCTCTGGAAGACACCGGGCAACAATAATTCAGTCTCAGTTTCTAGAGGTGGAGTCAGATAAAAGCCTGTGTTGTGCCACTTCATCTGTCTTTGGTCTGTAATTTTAAAAGATTTATTGAGTACAAGCTGTTGACAGGAGCTGATCATCCAAGCATTGAATGCTGAGAGGAGAGCTAAAAGACACTTCACAATCTTTGATACTAATACACGTCATTATGCGAGAAAAATTAATATGCATCAGAAAAAGTGTAACCCTAATCAAAAAAGGCAATGGCAGTTTTAATTGGCTGTCATATGGATGATCTGTTGCCAAGTCACCTAGGAAGCATAACAAAAGGAAGTCATTTGTTTGTCACTTTAGAAAAAGTGAGGTCCATCTTTTTGCTTGCTCTGCACAAGCATGCTGAAACTAGACATGCTGAGTATGACACATTAAAAGCAGGAAAAAAATATACCATTCTCTGAAAGAGCTCTCACTCATAGTGCATGATCCATCATTTTCCAACTCAGCCTGTAGCTTAGAGCAACAGATCTAGCATATAGAGAAGATGAAGATGGTCCATGGCTGTTGAAGTAGTCTGGGACAGGTGAGCAGGAGGCCCCAATGATGGATGATCTAGTTGAAGGTAGAAGAGAGGCAGCAGTTTCTGCAAGACCAACTATGACAACATAACTAAAGGTGAGGACCAAAAGGTAACACCAACATAAGGTGTTGGTCATGTTAAATGAGAAAATAAATTATCTCCCCAAATGCTCTGAAGACATCCAACAATTGAAGACACCTGTTTTTTTTAATTGTTTGATTTTTTGAATTTTATCTATTGAATTTCTATCTTTTTTGTGCTTTTTCCATATTTTCCATGTTTTTCCACAAACACTTTAGGAAGGGTCAGTGAGAACATGTGTAGCACAGTTTCTGTAAGTAAAAGTCTGGAATCCATAGGCGGAGTGTGCCGAGCTACTATGTCGAGTTAGCCTGTTTTTTGTGATGTCATGGACACAAATCATGAATCAAACTAGTTATATAAATTTATGCTGAAGTTTCTTTTGTATGAGCCACAATACAGGGCAGCCAATCAGAGCAGGAATAGTAACAAAACGGCTTGTTTAATTCATAGGCATAAAGAAAGCTCAAGAAATAAGCATTTAAACACCATAGAAACATCAGAAGTAGACTCAATGGAAAAATAAAGGTACTCAAAAAATGAAGCACATAGGCACGTTGAAGAATGAGGGGGCATTATCACATAATGAATGTCAAATCATAGTTTTTATACAATATGGCTGTTGATTTTATTACAACAATCAGACCTTGCTTTAAACGTTTTTCCAACATTCTCAGCATTTGCTTCTTTCCACACTATTGCTTTGCTCACCAACTGGCATTATAACATCAAATTATGTCAGTTAATGTAGAGCATGGCAGAAGAAATTAAAATCAAAATATCTTAACACATGCAGCACATTTTGTTGGCTTGAGGCTGGACAAGCATGGTCTTGTCTTTGCACTCAGCAGTCACATCATAGTTTTTTCACGAAGGTATATCAGAGAAAACTGTACTCATGAGTCCCAGAATAATAATGAAACTGTAAATGTAAATTAAGGTACACCACAGTATTTAGTATAATCTTGTTTGTCTGGCTAAAATGCATTTTCTGCCCATAGGTCTGTTCTTAATATCTTTTTTTGCTTTATAGGCCCTGCATAAAAAAATCATTATGCAACTGTAATGAATATAGCCACATGGGTTCAATAGCACTTCATTAAAAAAGACATTGTTCTAAAAACTCTAAAGACAGCCATAACGTGGCAAAAACGTATTTGAACCTTTTGGATTTTTGTGGTTTTCCAGTAACTTTATCATAAAATTTGGACTGGTATGGTCTGGGCTCTGACTTGGCCACTCCAAAAGGCAGATTTGCAAGGACTTGCTATGGTGTTTTGGGTTATTATCCTGCTGCATTACCCAACTTCCTCTGATTTTCATCTGATAAACAGGCATTCTCACATTATCCTGATGGATTTTTAATACACTAAGGAATCCCTCTTCCTCTCAATGACTGCAAGCTGGACATGCCCTGATGCAGTAAAGCAGGCCCAAATCTTGATGTTTACTCCACCATACTTTACAGGATGATGGAATGATGTTTTCAAGATGACATGCAGTGCCTTTTTTATTCCAGAAGTAGTCCTGGGTGTTCTTCCCAAATAGTTCAGTCTTAGTTTCATCAGTCCACAAAACATTTGCCAACAACCCCTGGAGTGTCAATGTGCTGTTTCGAACATTTCAGGTGTGCAGCAATGCTCTTTTAAGTAAGCAGCAGCTTCCATGTTAGCCAGTTCCAATGATTTCTCCAGACCTTTGGCAGTTGTTTCTTATCTCATTAATGATTGTACATTGTGCTCTTGTTTTTTTTCTTTTTTTACTCTGTGCCCATTTCTTGGTAGAGTAGCCACAGTTCCAAGTGTCTCCATTTATAGATCATTTGTAGATCAACTGTAGACTTTGACAGTCTTTAAAATCACTTTGTAACCTTTTCTAGCTTCATGTAAATCAACAATTCTTGATCACAGATTCTCTGAAAGCTCTTTTTGGGAAGGCATGACTCACATAAGCAAATTCCTCTTGCATGGAGAAAACTTTAAATGTTTTTTTTTTATCAGTCAAAGTAGCCTTGGTCCATGCATTCAAACTCATTTTTTAACAAGCCTCCAAGTATGCTAATTCCTGTCTTCAATTAGCTTTTTCAGAAGTAATTAACTTAATGGTTCACATACTTGTTCCACATGCAAAAAATTTAAGTGAGTGATTATTTGTCATTGTAAACACACACAGCACAGTGTACCCCAACAAAATGCAACCTCTGCATTTGACCCATTTGTGTAGGAGCAGTGTAAAGCTAACATGGGCAGTGTTCAAGGAGCAGTGCCTGGTGATGGTACTTCGCTCAAGTACATCAGTTGTACCTTTTCTGGTCTACGATTTAAACTGGTGACCTTTCCATCAGCGGGGTAGCTCCCTGAATGCTACACAACCACTGCCCCAAAGAGAAACACTCAACCAACCATTCCTGGGTGGGCTTGAAGCACCAACCTTTCAGTTAACAGCCTAACGAGTCAACGGTTAGTGCTCTCTGGGCACTGCTGCCGTTGTATCTGGTATATTTTTTACAGGCATTTTTAATTTTTTTTTTTCTGATGTTTTTGCTATCTATGCTTCTACCACATCCCAATATGTCTAAGTGAAATAAACCAATCCTTAAGAATCAGACAATCAGTTGCTATGTTGTATGTAAACATGTAAAAATGTAAGCAATTGGTGAAACTTAAGTCAGCTTGGATTTGCAAAAAGGTTTAATGAGAGTGCCAAGACACCCCTACAAACTCATGGAGGAAGACAGATGGTACTGAGGTGGTGGTCTGATTAGGGGTATGCTCATCACCAATGCCGTCTGTCCAATCTTACCCCACTGGCATGAGGCTGGCACATATAGATGCCAGAGTGTGTCACTCTCCACAAATCTGTCAAAATGACAACTGACCTGCCATGCTTGGCTGGCTCTGAAAGGACAGACATCAATAACCCCCATGCAGCAAGGCTCTTTAATTATAATAAACTCCCCCAACACATGAGGCGTCACTTCATGTAATTAAATTAAGTTCATTTTTATTGACTTAATTGTTTGAGACAAGTCATTTGCAGAGGCCCAGACTGTGATGCTGACGGTGCAGATGATGGTGGGATGAGTAATTAATGTGCTTTTTAATTGAAGTGGAAATCGTACGAACGCTAGATTACATGAGATATGGTGAGGAGCTCAGAGAGGGTCTGTGAACCCTGGCAAGGGAGGTAAGAAGTAAGTATTAATTTTACTGCCAACGCTTAGCTCGTGTCGATGGTTTGATTATTGTGTTCTAAATTCATGCGGTGACAAGTCACTCTGGAAAGCTAATTATTACAGAAATTTTCAAATATTAATATGGATGATTTAAGAGGTGTAATGTCGTTAGCATTTACAACACATGTTCTATACATTTAAAATTACAAGGTTGTAAATGAACCTTTACTGGAGTATCCTTTAGAGCTACTACTAATACTACTCCTAATACTAATATTACATTAACAGCTGCTACTACTGATACTACTCCTACTATTAATACTACATTTACAGCTGCTGCTACTATTAATACTACTCCTACTGCTAATACTACATTTGCAGCTGCTACTACTGATTCTACTCCTACTACTAATACTACTGTACATCTACAGCTACTCCTACTAATACTACTCCTACTACTAATACTGTAGCGAGTCGTGAAAGGAGGAGTCTTGACCACCAGATGGTGTTCTCGAACACGGCAAGACATGGCTGTTTATTTGCTGCTCTCTAATACTACATTTACAGCTGCTACTAATAATACTACTCCTACTACTAATACTACATTTACAGCTGCTACTACTGATTCTACTCCTTTACTCTCTTTTCTTCATTTGTTAGTTTTCTGTTCTCTGTTTTACTCTGAGGGTTTCCCCATCTGTCCTTAGTTATTTGTTTCTCAGTTTATTAAATTAGGTTTTCTTTTTCTTTTTTTTCTTTTTTTTTATTTCTCTCCTGGTCTGGTGAGAACTAAGACCTTCCTGCCTTCACCGAACAGCTGTGCCATTGCTCACTGTGTAGCGCCACTCTTACCAGTTGATGGATTGTTGCCAGATAGAGCTTTAACCTGCATTTGTGAATGGCACGATGAACTGTGTTAACAGAGAGTGATTTCTGAAAGTGTTCCTGAGACTATGCTGTAAACTTTATGACAGAATCATTCCTGTTTTAATGCAGTGTTGCCTGGGGGTCTGAAGATTATTGGAATCCCATTAGTATCGAGGTATAAATGTATATATGAAATAAATCACAATGTGAAATATAGATGGTGCAAATTCCACCTGATGAGTGTATATATCAATCCGCCATAATATTAAAGCCCAATGTTGTGATGTACCACCAAAATGGCTGTTACCCAATGAGACAAGGACTCCATAAGACCTCTGGAGATCTACTGTAGTATCTTTCACTTAGAAATTAGCAGCAGATATTTAGGTACTGTCAGCTGGAATATAGGGCCTCCATAAATCAAACTAGTTTTTCCAGCACATGCAGCAGATGAGTAATCTACAAATTCTTGAAGGCCATGTCAACCCCTTGAACTCTTTGTTCCTCAAACCATTCCAGACAGTTTTTGCTTTGCATGTTAAACCAGAAAGATTGTTAACAGTAGATATAGCTGCAGTCCAGCAGCAAATTTTTAATAATTTGTCCCTTACATGAATTTCAAGTTTATGTCATAGACTGGAACACAATGTCTTTGCATGTTTGTAGTGTACGCAGGCAGTTTCATCCACATACATTTACTTTCACTTTCACTAAATTATATTTTTGGTCAATAAAAACTGGTTAAGAAAACCTAGGGAAGAGCTTTGAGCCATATTCATTACAACTGGCAATGAATAGGTGAGTTGAACCAGGTGTGTTTGCTGAGGGAGATCACCCAACTGAGTTGGACACACTAGGACTGGAGTTTAAAACCCATGTACTAGATCATCTGAGAAGTGTGTGTTGTAAACTGGAAAGGCCTTCCAGAGATCAACACTGTTATTCTTCTCACCCACTGAGTTAGATGTTAGGTGGTTGGATGTGTGAGAACAAAAAGATAATGACAATGTACAATAATATATTAATTAAACCCTCTCATTTGCATTAACTTTTAATCTATTATACAGACTGAACTGGTATATTTCAAGATTCAAGAGGTTTTTATTGTCAATACAGCCATATACACAGTACACAGTATGACATGATGTATTGAAATAGCGTTTCACACAGCCCCCTACCCTGGTGCATTTGTAAAGAAAGATAAAATATAATAACAAAAACAAAATACTTAAAAGCAGCTATACATATATTTTAAAACGAAGAGGAGATATAAAGAAAGGAGCGATATATATACAGTGACACAGAAGGACATAGACATTTTAAAGTGACATTGTGCAAATGGTGAGTGCAAAAATGTTGTTTCGGTTTGACAAAGACAAGACAGACATGTGCAAGATGAGCTGCAGCAAATGGAGCTGCAAAACAGCTTGTGTGTGCGTGTGTGTGTGTGTGCGTGTGTGTGTGCGTGTTCAGCAGTTCTTGGGTGGTGACAATGAGTTCAGGGCTCTGACCGGTTGTGGGAAAAAGCTCCTGCAGTGTCTGGCAGTTGCAGTCCTGATGCTGTGGAACCGTCTGCCAGAAGGAAGTGGGGAGAACAGTGCACATGAGGGGTGAGTCCTCAGACTGATCAGACTCCTACCTCAGCCATGGTCAGGACCAGAGAGCTGTCTAATGACACCAGGAACTAGATTGTACACCTGCACAAGATTGGGACAATCTTCCTCGACCTGGGGTAAGATCTCACCTTGTGGGGTACAAATGATCTTGAGAACGGTGAGGAAACAGTGCAGAACTACTCGGGGAGAACTGCTCAATGACCTGAAGACAGCTGGAACCACAGTAACAAAGGTTACTATTAGTAACACACTGTTTTTGAAAGGCCCCCCTGCTTGAGCCAGCACTTATCCAGGCCCATCTAAAGTCTGGCAAAGACCATCTGGATGTCATGTGGTCAGATGAGACCCAGATGGAACTCTTGGCACTCGCTGTGTTTGGAGGAAGAGGAATGCTGAGATGCATCCCAGGAACACCATACCCACTGTGAAGTATGGGGGTGGAAACATTGTGCTTTGGAGCTGCTTTGTGCAAAGAGGACAGGCCGACTGATCCGTATTAAGAAAAGGGTGAATGGGGCCATGTATTGTGAGGTTTGTGGCAAAAACCTCCTTCCATCAGTGAGAGCATTGAAAATGAAACTTGACTGGAACTTTCAGCATGACAATGATCCCAAACACACCTCCCAGGCAATGAAGGAGTGGCTACGTAAAAATAATTTAAAGGTTCTGGAGTGGCTTAGCCAATCTTCAGATTTCAATCCAATAGAGAATCTGTGGAGAGAGTTGAAAGTTTGTGGTGCCTAGCAACAGCCCCAATACATAACAGCACCTGCATGGAAGAATGGGCCAAAATACCAGCTACAGTGTGTGCAAACCTGATGAAGGCCTACAGGAAACATTTGATTGAGGTGAACTTTTGTTTTTGACCAAAATCATATTTTCTGCACCTTTTATACTAATAAATTCTTTAAAAATCATACAATGTGATTTCCTGGTTTCTATTACATTCTGTCTCTCACAGTTGAAGTGAAACTTCTTTTTAAGTGGGACAACTTGCAGAATCTGTGGCTGCTTTTTAAAAAATACTTTTTTGCTCAACTGTGTATATACTGTGTGTGTGTGTGTGTGTGTGTGTGTGTGTGTGTGTGTGTGTGTGTGTGTATATATATATATATATATAGATATATATATATATATATATAAAACATATACACACACAGTTAAGTGTACAAGTTGAGTCATAATAAATAAAGTGAAATGACACAGGGAGTAAGTATAAAACACACTTTATTTAATACTTTATTTAAAGGCTTTGTTGGTGATTACAGCCTCTTGTATGGAGAGACCAGTCGTCTGCATTGCTCAGGAGTAATTCTGGTCCATTCTTCCACACAAGTGTTCTTTAAATCTTAAAGGTTCCTTAGGCCTCTTTTATGAACTTTAATCTTCAGTTCTCTCCATAAATGTACTATGGGATTTAGGTCAGGTAATTGACCGGGCCATTCAAACTTAGTGTTCTTTCTTTGAAACCAATTCATTCTGTTCTTGGTCTTGTGCTTGGGATCACTGTCTTGCTGAACTGTCCACCCTCTTTTCATTTTCAGTTTTCTGGTGGATGCCAGCAGATTTTTAATATTTAATAATATGTAGTCTGCCAGTACCCCTTGCTAAAAAGCAGCCCTAATCCATGATGCTTCGACCCTCAAATTTAACTGTTGGTATGGTGTTCTTGGGGTGGTGGGCAGTGACATTTTTTGTAGAATGACAGCCAAGAAGTTTAATTTTGCTTTCATCTGACCATACTACACCCTCCCAGTAATCCACAGGCTTCTCCAAATGCTGTTTCGCAAACTTTGTTTTTTGTTCAACAATGGAGTCTTGCGTGGTGAATGTGCATGGATGCAATGGCAGTTCAGTGCATTGCTTAGGGTTTTCTGTGAAGCAACCATACTTGTTGATACAAGGTCTTCCTGAAGTTCTGCCTTAGTGGTTCTTTGGTCTTGGAGAATTCTCCTGATTATTCTTTGGACTCCTTGAACAGGAATCTTACATGGAGCACCTGATCATGGCCGGTTTCCGGATAATGGCTACCACAGTGCTCACAGGAACATTAAGCATTCTGGAAATGTGCCTATAACCATTCCCATCAGAATGCTTTTCAATGATAAGATTATTACGATCTTGGTATTCAAGATTCAAGATTCAAGATCTTTATTTGTCACATACAGGTTATACAAGTATGACCAGCAGTGAAATGTAACCC
>JBBIGC010000082.1:18965943-18976182 GCA_037576955.1 Lepidarchus adonis | reverse complement strand
CACTATTTAGGAAAAAAGTAAGCGAGGGTCACGGAGCCACCAGGTAAGGCGTCTAGACAAAGCCGCGCCACTTCCGGTATAGTTCTTTGCTTGTACCCATTAAGTCTTTCTCCTGGGTAATGAGAAGCCTTTATAGGCCATCACTTAGGACTAAATCAGCTGATATCAATTAGTACTGATAGGGGGCAGGGTTTCTCTCTCAATACTGACAGGTTTTGGGTGATCTCCTGGCTTTCTATGCCATTTTGCCCCTTGTTATCTTCGTGTGTTCAATACTTTTTCCCAGTGTCTTTTCACTTAATTACACAAAACTTAATGTTTAGATGTCATTGCAGGAATTAAATACTTGAGTTGATATTGACATGTGGTGCAAAGTTTGTGTCAATAGAAATACCCTGATGTGTCAAATATGTTACATCATGGGCCTTTTTTATATGCATATTCACTGTCATATACGGTTGTAGAATGCAGTTGAATGCCTACTAAATGCTTTACCAAAACAAAGCATTAAAAAGAGCATTTCTATCTGGAGCAATGTTTCCTAAATGCTTTACTGTAATATGAGACTGTTCATGCATGTTGCTGGCTGTTAATAAAGCATATCTCCGAGGCGACCACTGCCTTGCTAAAGGCCTAAACCCTATTAAGCATCTTTGGGGCAACCTCAAACAGAAGGTAGAGGAGCGCAAGGTATCTCACATCCACCACATCTATGTGATTAAAAGTGTGTCTTGCCTACAGTCAAGCATGATTGTGGGAGTGTTTGGGGCTGCATAAGTTCTGCTTGCACTAAGGAGCTACTGTTCATTGAGGGAACCATGAATGCCAACATGTACTGTGACATATTGAAGCAGAGCTTCATAGCATCCACCAGCTCTCTGATGTCATCATGGAGGAATGGAAGAGGATTCTAGTGGCAAACGGTGAAGCTTTAGTGAACTCCATGCCCAAGAGAGTTAAGTCAGGGCTGGAAAATAATGGTGGCCACAAAAAATAGTGACACTTTGGGCACAATTTTGACATTTTCAGGGGTGTACTCACTTTTGTTGCCAGCAGTTTAGACATGAATGGCTTTGTATTGAGGTAATTTGAGGGAACAGCACATTTATTTTTATTTTATTTTTTATTTACTTTTATAGCTGTACACTGACTACTTTACATTTTATCAAAGTGTGATATCTTCAGCATTGTCCCATGAATAGATATAATAAAAAATTAAAAGTACAAACATGTGAGGGGTGTACTCACTTTTGTGAGACACTGTATGTGTCTGTGTTTACGGACTCATATATATACATATGTCTATACAACATACACAATATACAGTATGCTAGTGCAGTACAATATACAGTGTATACAGTATACTGTATACATTGCGTATAGGATCTTATACATATGAGGTTATATTTACAGTGTATATATACACAAAATACAATAAAAGGTATAATTATTATGCATTTTTATACAATATATTATAAGCAATAGGCTGTATAGTGTGGGATTTCTGTATTCTTGTGTGATCAGGGCATGTATTATTTCACACTTTTGTGTACTCAATTTATAGAATTCATACTGAGTGTTTAAATCACACAATTCATATAATCTTTTATGAATCATACTGAGTGCTTAATTGCACAAAACATTTATTTTTACAATAAAATTTAAGATTTAAAATAAAAATTAAAAAACTCAAAGAAAAAGATTAATGATGTAAGAATGATATGTTAATTTGTGCACAATTCCTGCTGATGAAATTGAGCAGTGAAAATGTTAGCATTACCATGCTGTGCCTTTCTCAAGTTATTGCTGTGACAGATGGAAATTCCTTTTTTTTGTTTGCAATTTTCATTTACCAGACATTTTTGGTCTTCTTCAAAAACTTGTATGCAAACTCAGAATGGAGGCGATGGAACTGAAAACTGCTGGATGCCACTTTCCATCTGTGTTTTTCTGCTGTATTGTTTAAACATTTATTCTCCCAGTGTTTGTCTTTGCCTGCATGTGTAGCGTCCTGGCACAGTGTAGATTGTCAGTTACTCAGGCTGCTTACAGACCCTGAAGGACACTTTTCTGAATGCTATTGACACTTTCCTTCCTGAGATCTTCACTCATCTGACCTGTGTTGCTGGCCTCTGCCTCTGCCCGCTAGATCTGCCCACTAGCCTGTGCCTGCTAGCAGTAGAAGCAGCCATAGTTGTGTATTAAAGAAAGGAAAGAATACAATCATAAATGTGTATAACATCTAATAATGATCCATAATGACATATATGGCTGTGTGTTACTGTAATGGTGTAGACAAAGGAATGAACTTGATGCTCTGAGGAAGAGGTGCACTGATCTGCTCTCCTGAATTGTAAGGGGTCTATTCATAAAAATTGTGGAGAGTGAAAAATTGTAGTCTTAAGCTTTCCAAGGCCCAAGAAGACGAGGAAAACTCTGCCAAGTCAAGTCAATTTATTTTTACAATAGGTGTTGTCAAAGAACCAAGGCTCAGAAGGGAAAACCATCCTCCATTGGTTGCCCCTGAACAACATTAAGCAGAAGGAAATGAAATAGTGTTTTAAATAGTGTCTTTCCAGATCTAGCAGCTAGGACCTTATAGCTTGGAGCAACAAATCCAGCATATGTGTACAGTACAGGGAGCTGGTCCATGGTAGTTAAAGCTAGTCTGAAGGACATGAGCAGGGGGTCCAGTGATGGGTGGTACAGACATGGAAGGCAAAAGATGCAATACTTCTAGGAAACAGGTGGACCACGGCCGCTATTGAAGGAGTAAGTAAGCCTTTATTTTGGTCATATGGGCTCTTCTCAGCAGGAGTGAGTGGGTTCCAGGAGTGAGCTTCAAACAAAAAAAAAAGACTCAGGGTGTCCCTGCCAGCTGGATGTGGAAAGAGCACTGGCATCTCAGGGTGTGGCATGTGTTGGTAACCTTCTACTGAAATGCTCAACAAGTTAACTGCAGGAAGAGCACAAGCGGGCAGACCCATGTCACACCCCTTGTAGTTGTGTTGTGAGTGGAGAAAATAAGACAGTGTAGTACATAATTGCACAGGTATTGCAGTTAATTGGTTTTCATTACCATTTCCCAGGCGGCATTTATCTTGGTCAGAATCTGGCAGCATCTGTCCTTGTAGTAAACACTAGTTCAGTGCTTTATAATTACTGCAATTACCATAAAGGGCATCTGAGGAGAGAACCATCACATTCTTTAATTAGTTATTAAATCCAATTGGTTTTATCTTATTAAGCTTAGGTGGAACCACAGCAGCAAAGAATGCTTGTAGGTGTTTCGAATTAATTTGTTGATACAGGGCATTTTACTACAGAGAGTGTTACAAGATAGCTTCACAGGAATCCAGGGCCAGACTTGCTAATGAGCTATTGGTGGCAGTAGCAGTAACTTCAGGATTTTATTTTATTTTTTTAAAGCAGATTATCAGTGCTACACGAACACTAATACTATTTTATATTGTACATCATATACTATCATATTGTATATGCTACATCACTGAAAGGTCAATTGGTTCTCCTTACAGTGAGATACATTAGGCCAGGGGTGCCCAAAGTCGGTCCTGAGGGGTTGGTCTCCAGTACAGTTTTGTAGTTCCCCTCCTCAAACACAGTACACCTGGCAATGAACAGTTGAACCAGCTGTGTTTGAGCAGGGAGATGCTGACCCTCCATGGCTGGATTTGGGGACCCCTGCATTAGGAAAAAGTAAGTTCTTGAAGTTGATGAGCATAAAGACCTTAAACAATAGCCAGTATGCAAAAAGGAACTCAAAATCAAAGTAACTCAAACTCATTCACGATGCACTTTAGTTCCAAACTTTTTTTGAATTTTAAATCAGGAGCTACATGAAATGGGTTCCCATGCTTAAAGATGTTAAGATAAACTAAAATCCAAGCCAAGAGTGCAAGCATTTCCTGGAGTAATAAATAATGCCTTTCAATCTGGCAATCTAATTGACAAATCTGGGTCTTGCAAAAGTCCACCTACCAGAATGCAGTGCCAGTTAAATTTGGTAGTGGTTTGGGGTATTTTTCCAGGTTTGGGTCAAGCCTCACTTGCACTGAAAAGTAAGCTACAGAGCCTGGAGGAAGAACACTGCTAGCCTGAAGAGAGCTATGACCTTCATCCCAAATGATCCCCTTTGGAATGAACTGGAAAAAAGCAACTAACATCATTTGCAAACTAGCATCACTGACTGACTTCACAAGTGGCCCTTTCACTGAATATCTTGTTGAAAGTCTTCTCAGGAGTTCAGAAGACAGGGCAACTCTATACTAATGCTTGTTGTTTTGAAAAGAGATGTTCAGCAAGATGTGTCCCCATACTTTTGGCCATATTGTGTATATGTTAGAGGGGGATGGAGCTCACCAGGAGCAGTAAAGAGCTCTTCAGATGAAGGGATTTATTTCTCAGCGAAGAGATTTTTCGCTGAGAGAATTCCTTCTGGCCCAGGTTTCTCATGGTGGTATCTGTAGCTCTGTTATTGCTTAAACAAGGTTTGGTAATGTAGCCCTCAGTGTGCAGACATTGGTAAAAGTTGTCCATATCTGGAGGAAGAGTAGAAAAGTTCTAGGGAAGAAGAGGGTGGGTTTGAATCTCTTACTCTCTGTTACTTTACCCCCTCATCTAAGGAAATGATGTGTAAAAATTGAGAAGTCAAGTCAACTTGTTTTATTTCTATTGTGCTGTTTGCAGCACAAGCTTAAATTTATTATTATTATTAGTATTATTATTATTATTATTATTATTATTATTATTATTATTATTATTATTATTATTATTATTATTATTATTATTGAAGTACAAGTAGTACTATTTAATAATAACAAATATATATTATTATTAATAATAAACATTTTTTTATTAATATTGTATTTATAAGATTGTTGTTTTGTATTATTATGTTTAATATTATTATTACTATTATCTGAATTTTACATTTGCATTTACAGCATTTAGCAGAAGCTCTTATCCAATGCAATGTACAACAGTGCTTTGTAGCCCACATCTGTTCTTCTATTTTAGAGCTAAACATACCAAAAACTGTCATCCTACTTACTTACCACTCGCTAACAAAACCCTGCCAAACTCTGTTTTTGGGTGTACATAGTAAACAATAACCATACACAGAGTAAACAACTGTTTTCAGTGGTATACAATAAATTATAATAAAAAACACTTTTTACAGAGTAAACATTAAACAATAAACAACACATATGATGGAAAGGTTCACTACTATTAGCATTTTTCTTTGTTTATGTAAAAGTAGAGAACATTATTAAGCAAAACAGCATATTTTTTATATATAAAATATAACACATTGTTAAGGAATACCCAAAAATCCTTTTTTCCAGATTAACCTCATTAACTCTTTTCATTGACATTAAATATAACATAGAAGGCATAATTCCATTCACTGTATATTAATAAAATGATGATTTATGTTGTATTGAGGACAATGTTGATAACCAGTATATGCTCTGAATGAGTATATAATGCAGGATGTGTTTGCTGGTGAATTTGCCCTTTGATACGTATTGTATACTTATTCCTACAGTCGAGAGAAATATTAATACACAGATTAATATACACCTTCATCTATGGGAAATGAAGACCCATTTCATGTGAAACTACGGAGACAAAAAAGTGCAGAATGAAACTTGTGGGTGGAAACAGCTTGTGTTGTGCTGTGGGTGCAATTCTGATGACTAGAACATATGTTCATGCCAAGAATTGAAAGGAATTGTTCAGAGTAAAGATATGTAATTAATATCTCACCATGTTATCATCTGGATAATATATATTTTAGAGGTTTGATTCATTTAGCCAAACAAATTGTTTTCAACAGCATGCATAAGTGTTATAAGCATATTGGCCTACATACAGTTGTGCTCATAAGTTTGCATGCCATGAAAGAATTTATGATTCCTTATCCATTTTTTTGGAGAATATGAATGATAACACAAAAGCTTTTCTTTCATTCATGGTTAGTCTTTGGCTGAAGTCATTTATCACCAGCCAACTGTGTTTACACAAACTACCTACATTACCCTGAAAAGTTTACATACCCCAGGTCTTAATACCATGTGTTGCCCCTTTAACACCAATGACAACTTGAACTCTTTTGTGGCAGTTGTGGATGAGGTGCTTTATCTTCTCAGATGGTAAAGCTGCACATTCTTGCTGCAAAAAGCCTCAAGTTCCTGTAAATTCTTAAAGTCTTGCATGAACTGCACATTTGAGGTCTCCTCAGAGTGACTCAATCATATTGAGGTCAGGAGACTGAGATGGCCACTACACCTTTATTTTGCTGTAGCCAGTGACAGGTTGACTTGGCCTTGTGTTTTGGATCTTTGCCATGTTGGAATGTCCAAGTACGTCCCATGCGAAGCTTCCAGGCTGATGAGTGCAAATTTTTCTCCTGTATTTGTTGATAACCTACTGCATTTATCTTGCCATCAATTCTGACCAAATTTCCTGTGCCTTTGTAGCTCACACATCCCCAAAACATCAGCGATCCACCACCACGTTTCACAGTGGAAATGGTGTACCTTTCATCACAGGCCTTGTTGACTCCTCTCCAAATCTAGCATTTATAATTGTTCCCAAAAAGTTAACTTTTAGTCTCATCACTCCAAATGTCTGTGCCAGAAGGTTTGAAGCTTGTCTGTTTGGCATTTTGAAAGTGGGATACTTTGTGGCATTTGCGTAGTAATTGCTTTCTTCTGGCAACGCGACCATGAAGCCGATCTCCTTATTCCTCCTTATTGTGCACCTTAAAACAGTCGCACCACATTTTTTCAGAGAGTCCTGTATTTCACATGAAGTTATTTGTGTGTTTTTCTTTTCATCCCAAACCATTTTCCTGGCAGTTGTAACTGAAATTTTAGTTAGATTGGTTTTGACAGAACCCCTAATTTTCCACTTCTTAATTACAGTTTGAACACTGCTGATTGGCATTCTCAATTCCTTTGATATTTTCTTATATTCCTTTCCTGTGTTATTGACCCTACCTTTCACTGCAGATCTTGTGACAGCACTGAATGAAAGATGCAAAGGTCAGTCAGGAGTCCAGAAACTCATTGACCTTTTGTACTCACCCACTAATTACAAGCAAACAGATCACAGGTGAAGATGGTTTCCTTTAATAACACAGAGCAACTAATCAAGCCACAGAACTCTTCTGACTTACTGGACAAACCGACCACCTACGCCATAAATGATGGAGACTTGACAAGAGAGTACTGCTCAATATGGGACAGAGCCCACTTCGTTTAAGCCCTTTAAAGGGCTCCAAAGCATCTGTGCACCCCCAACTGCAGTAGAACACATAGCAACTAACAACTCCAGGCTTGCTATGGCTGAACCCACCCAACATGCCCCTCTAGGCCTCAGCTCTGCTACGTTGCCCCTACCTTAATTGTGGATGTCCCCAGCCACTCAGTCCAGTTCATAGTCTTGAGGTGCTGAGGCCATCCCCTAACTCTCTGGGGCCTTCTTCCAGCAGCCAACTTAACTGGCGACGAACAGTGAGGGGCCTGGAGATTGTCCTCACCCCAAGCCCCCAGCTTAGTTGTTGCAAGGGGACAGTAGGGTACTAGGCGGGGGAGACCATGCTCCACCCCGCAGTCTCTCATGCAGATGCCCCAGATACTCTATACTCGGCTTGCAGGGCACCTCTGGTTCCTGGAGCTGGCCAAGCACCAAGTCCACAGGCATCCTGAGCCCCAACACATAACAATTTCCCCTATCCGTTACTGAAAGTGCCCTCTTTCCGGCGTTGCAAGTGTCCCACTGGTATACGTGGTTTCAGTCAGTGTTGAAATGGCATAACATTAGCTTACACATGCTGATTTGACTTGCCTATGAGGATCTGAGACTAGATATGTCTTGACAAGTACTTGGCTCAAAACACATTCAAGCAGGAGCAGTGGGCAGGTAACATGAGCAACGCCCAGGGAGCAGTGCTTGGGGAGGTACTTTGCTCAAGAATACCTCAGTGGTACCTTTACTGGTCCAGGATTTGAAACGGTGACCTTCCAATCAGAGGAGCAAGTCCCTAACCACTACCACTTTCCACAAATTTATTTCTATAGTGCTTTTTCACAAAGCACCTTTACAGATTTCAAATCAAAGCCCCTACTGAGCAAGCCAAGGAAAGACTCCCTAAGCTGCAGGGAAAAAAAAAACCTTAGGAGGCTCAGCATGTGGCTCAACCAACCAACCAACCAACCAACCAACCAACCAACCAGAAAAAAAACACTCTAACAAAATGGCATTATAGACCAAACAAACAATGTAATTTATATGTAAGATATTTTTCAGTGATACACACTGTCAAAGTGTAGAAGGATGGACCAACACTGTAAATGTAGTAGCCAAACACTGGTTTGATTGTTTTTGGCTCAGTAATAACAAGTGCAGCACAAAACACACACACGCGTCATTTTTTAAAATTAAAACTTGCATGCACACTGGACATGGCTTTGTCATGTTTTATTGAAAATTTTAAAAACAAAGGATTTTTCCCTTCTCATACTTTAGGATATCATAAAATGCGCCTTTATGTGTCACAGGTCTGCCAATAAATCTCTTGAAGCCAGAAGTCATACAGCTCTGCCAAGTGTCAGTGTGCCTGGATGGAAGCAAAAGTATGCATGTATGTCGACAGCGGCCCATACAAAACAACCCCTCCTTCTGGGAATGGGGCCAACCGCTATTCCCACTGGACTCCTGGAGAACAGTGCTGCTGGGAGTTGATATGAGCAACAGGGCACACCTCTGCTTGTTAGGCAATGCCTTTTCTTTTTTAAGAGTACTCTGTAACCGATGTGCAAATTGAAAAGTGACAGACTATGGAACACCCGGGATGTGTGAAGACAGGCTCCCACACAAATTGGACATATGAAATTAAAGGAAAGAAACTCTGTGTTTTGCTTGAGGTCAAACCAAACATTATATGTGAACACCAAGTACAGTCTCGCAGACGGAATTCACCTCTGGGAATACTTTTATTTATAGACAGATTTAAACCCTCTTAGTTCTGAAGAATAATTTTTAACACTGAACACTTAAACATCTGACTGAAAATTGATGGCTGTGCACTTAATCACTCTACAAACCACAACACTGGACATTGTTTGCTTAATCTCTTATTTATCTACCTTTTCTACTTGTGTGTGATAACCTACTATAAGTTTTAGTTTAATGTTAAGCTTTTTGCCTAATAATTAAAACTTGAATCATAACTTATTCTTTGCACAGTTTGGAGAGGATCAGGATGCGTTTCACTGCTTGTAGTTCGTGAATAACTAGGCATGTGATTAATAAACATCTTGAATCTCTTGAATCTTGAATCTCTTAAATCTTCACTTAAAAATATCAGTCCCTGTAGGACAAAGGCGAGAAGTCACTGTTGATTGAGTGTGACCTTCGAGCCCTCAGAAGGCCCTGCAAAAGAAACAATCATTATTTGCCCTCCAAGTTGTTGTAGCATGTGGCGGGTTTCATGGGGAGCAATCCATTGTGGACTGTGTAGTGTCTGGTATGGGAAAATAGGTGGGTAATACGGGCAGAAAATAGTTGGAAAGAGTCTATCGGCAAGAGCATGACTTGGCAGCACATATGGTAGTAGAATGAAGTTGAACTAAATGCCTTACGATAATATGGTGAGAGAGAATCGTATTAGCTGTTGATGTTGATCTTCCATGTTGTTTTGGGATTTGGTGTGCAATGCATTGTGGACTATGTTGTGTCTGGTGCGGGAAAGTAGGTAGGTAAAACGGGCCGGGGGGAATAGGTGAGTAAAACATCTACCTTTGGGTTCATTGCTCAGATGTGCTTCCCATGACCCTTTTTGAAAATGTAATCTGTATTAGTTCAAATAATCCCTCAGAGTGGCAAGGGATCAAGTCAACATAAATATCGACTTATATGTGTAAACAAATAGAACAACACAATATACATTTAATGCATTAAGTATTATTTAAATAATGTTTTTAAATTACAAGCCAATTAGATTAAAAAAAAAAGTGAAATTTCTAACTTTGAACACACAGTGCACCACAACAAAACTTGTGCTCTGCATTTAACCCATCACACGTGGAGCATCAGGCAGCTATCAACAGCACCCGGGGAGCAGTGAAATGGTGACGGTACCTTGCTCAAGGGTACCTCAGTGGTGCCCAGGCTGGGACTTGAACCTGCGACTTTCTGGTCCCAAGGGCA
>JBBIGC010000082.1:18946675-18957345 GCA_037576955.1 Lepidarchus adonis | reverse complement strand
ATTAATCTAGATTAATCTCAAGATTACAATGAGATTAATCTAGATTAAAAAATTAATCTATGCCCATCTCTAATATATATATATATATATTTTTTTTTTTTGGTAGCAATGAATAAACTTTTCATGCCCTGTCTACAGATAACTGGGTATTCTTGAAAATGTAGCTTTTTCAGTGCATTTTGTACTTTTTAAAAACACATACCAAGATGTAGATTTGTAAAAAAAAATACATTTATTTGTTTACGTGTGGACAAGAAAAATGAAGATTTTGAGATCTGTAAATGCTCTAAAGGACATTACTACATTACTCTATTTATATACCTTTGCATACTCTAATTAAACAGGGATTTGGGGGGGATATTACTTTTTCCACTTCTGTATCTTAAGAGAGTAAAGATTTGCTGCCTTCCCCGATTTTCTTGAAAGTGGGGTTTGTTTGTCAAATCCCAGCTGTAATAGTGAAAGATCGATGAGGACAGAGGTTCTCCAATCAATGGCTTTTGAGCACGGGCGTCTGAAAGAGGAGCTTTAGACTCCCAGATATGAGCCACAGCTCAGAGGCAGAGCAGATGAGAATGGTTTTGGAGTGTGAGTGTGATCGATGCTGTCTGAGAGACAGGCAAAATGTGGTTTAAAGTGCGCTGTGATTGATGGCATTTGAGGCTTATCTGGACAGAAAAAGCAAACTCTCCATCATAATCTTCGGAAATGACAGTTACACCACTGACACTGAGGAAAAGTGACACCTGCTTTTTCATGAAACATCCATGCACAACAACAGATGAAAACCTCAGAGGATGGGTGTGTGCATGGAGACTTCAATGAAGTTGATTAGTGGCTGGATGATCCATTGGGGGGATTCCATGTGCAACGAATGGCTGATCCACTTCAACAAAGGATTTTGGATTGTCCTTTTTTGACCTTGGCCTTGTTTTACACTCTCGAGTCTCAATGGTTCTTTCTTTGGACATACCGATTTAGAAAAAAAACCTTTAATGAATATTGATGTATCTCATGTAGATATTCTTCATAATCATTTTATTCACATAAAGCATCACTTGCAAAAGAGGGAGCACATTTTTTTTATAAATGTTTCTGAAATACAACATACTATCCAGTGCTTATTTTGTACAAACTGACCAAATAATTTGTTTACAGGGGATTCTCAACTTACAACGTACTCAACTAACAGAAAATTATGGTTACAAAGCTCCCCAAACCCTGTTTTTTGTTTTTTTCTTTGCTAAAAAAATACAATACATAGCATCTGGTGGGTGAATGTCAAAAGTGTTTACGACTAACAACACACATTGAGGAAAGGAACTCTATCGTTAATCAAGGACCCCTGTATTTTGACAGCAATTAAATTATCATTATTTTTTCTCAATTGTTCAGTTGTTTTGTAAGATTTTGTCTACATTCCAAACCAAACATTTGACTTATGAATGCCATTGCACCTACTAATTGCATGGACTGATCAGGAATAGTGTAAAAGTGAACAGATGTTGGATCACATGAATGGTTTTCATTTGCCATCTTTTTCCAATAAGAATACACTTTCAACACCCTATCACCAAAATGGGACATTTGACTCTGCATCATTACAGCTCATAACCTGAACCTACTCCAGCCTTTACACTAAACCCTTTTTGTATGTAATTATTATAATTAGTAGTTGTAGTAGTAGGGATGCCCTGGTCATGTTTTTTGCTTCTGAGTCCAATTTGTGACGAGACCGCCAACATGGAACGAAATGATAGGGTCTGAGTGCAGGGGAACGTAAACAGAATCACACCCTCACACCACACCACTCTTTGGTAAAAAAAAGTCCCGGTTGAAGCCATGGCACGAGCATGGCCTAAGGTGCATTTATTCGAGTGTACTAACCTATACCATGCACAAAATGGAATAACATTGTATTGTTATTCCATTTTGGGCATGGTATAGGTTATTACACTCGAATAAATGCACCTTAGGGCACTATGCTATGGCAAGATGTTAATGGTGACGAAATGGAAAATGCAGAGGGCATATTCCGGCCCGTCGGGGTAAACCTAGAGTATGCGATTCCAGGGTTGCCAACTCCTGTCCTGAATCCTATGCTAGGCAGGAGAGGGGGAACTGCACAGCAGTTGTATGTTCAACAACCGATGACTGAATTCTTGTATTGTCCAAGAAAATGATCCGATTCTTGTCTTTGCCTTGGGTGCCCATGACCTTGTCATTGGTTCAATAGTTGTCCTTCCTTGGGGTAGTTTTGGTAGGTACTAACCACTGCATTCCAGGAACACACATAAGAAATGCTATTTGGGAGATGCTGTAACCATCACAGTTTGCCAACGTGGCTCAGATTCTTATGCTACTGTTTTCAACACATCAACTTCAAGAACTGGTTGTTCATTGGCTGCCTAAGCTGTTGTTGACGTCATTGTTTTGACGTCATTGCTGGTTGTTTTACCAGCATGTTACACAAGGCTCTGAGTGTGGTAGCCCCCAAACACACTTATCTTGTTCAGCATGTTGTATTGCCTAAACCACAGTCTTGACACCAGAACAACAACAAAATTAGCCATGATCACGAACATCCTTTCTGGATGAATTGGCTGCAACACTTTTGGACTTTTCTTCCCTTTAAGTGCGTCCAGTGCAGTAAAGCTCTCTGGAGACTTGCCTTAGTGAACTTCTGCTGCGAGCTGGACAGGTGCTGATTAATGGAGTGAGTTTGCTGGTGTTAATTACAGCTGGAGGGGGAAAAAGTGCAAAGAGCCAGAGACTAACCCCACCCAACCCCATTTCACTCGCTTTCTTTTTCCTTTTCTCCTCATTTTCTTTCTTTCCTATTTTGAATGGTTGTGTACTTTGAAGATCTCTTCATTCACAAAGTCACCTACCCTATTAAAGGGGCTGCATACAATGAAGAAGGACATTTTTTCACATTGTTGTATCTAAAACAATGTGTCCTGTTACATAAGCATTGCTAGTTTTCAAACATACACTTTATGTATGTGGTCCATATATGAAGGGTAAGCTGCTTTTGTGATGTCACTAGAAACATTTGTTGTTCCCAAAGTTTTTACTTCCATCATGAGAACATTTTTCCTTGCCAATGTAACCTTTCACTTGCTCACTTAGAGAGCATGACTCGGGGAAAATGTGATACATTAACTTAATTAATTCAATGTAGTATCATTCATTAGAACAGTTCAGCCCCCACCATTTACACTAAAGTCATAGATGTGTTTCAGCCTTTTGAGGCACAATACCCCCCCCCCACCCCAACCAACACAGAGAACACAATATTTGGGACAATTGGTTTCACAGGTTTTTGTGACTACTCAGGTGTGTTTCATGGCTTAATTATTGTAGAGATAAGATTCCTAGGTTTACCATTTGGAGACTGTAGTTGCCATTGTTCAACATGAAGTTGAAAGCTTAAAGTGACAAGTACCTGGAACAAGCAGGAGTGGAAGGTGGCTGCAGTAGAGGCTTGGCAGAGCATCACCAGAGAAGATGTTCAGCACCTGGTGATGTCACAAACTATAAGCAGTCAATGCATGCAAGGATCATGCAACAAAGAACCATAGCAGAACACCCTATTGTCACCTAGCGAACCATTGAAAAGATTTTTTTAAAAGAACCATTTCTCTAAATGAGATGTATGAATATAAACAACCATTATGGAAGTTTAAGAAGTTCTATAACAATGAAAAATTTCACTTAGAGGCATATGTTCAAGTTATGACTCATTTTTGAATAGGAGAGCACTGGTTGCCCATCGAATTATTATTGAGTTTGTATCTCTTTCACTTCCTTCTGCTCTATCTTCCCCACTTTTCCCATTGTTAAGCTTTCTCCCACTGGCTCCCTGTCACTCATTCCTCTTAGCTCCCCAGAGCCCTACCCATAGGCCATTAATTTAATTCTCCCAATGTGCCAAAAGTTGGCAAGGGTGACCAATCTCAAATTCAAATGTAATTTTCTTTGGGGACCTTGAAGGTGAGTTACCACTCTTTCTCTTTTCACCCTGCAAACATTAACCAGCCAATGTCACCCTTCTGCACATACATAGATTCGGCATTTGCCCCACTGAAATGGACCAGGAAGGAGGTGGGAAGTAAGTGCCAAGAGGCTGAAAATAGAGTGCAGATTTAAAAATGTGCAAATATATACACCCTCTGACTGTGAACCCTGCTCACCTGGGCTCATGGGCTGCTGGGATCAGCTCTAGCTTCCCCATGACCTGAAATGGATTGGAGAATGAGCAAATCCGTAGCAACAATGGTTTCTGATGTACATATTATATAAAATATAAAATTTTACTTCCTGCACCAGCATTAATTCTGATGAATCTGTCAAGACAGAGCAATGCCAAAGAAGCCATCAACCCACCTACACCTGAGATTAATGTATTGAGAATTAACAATGCTGAAAGGTACAGTCATATTGAAAAGTCTGGGTGCCCCTAGTAAAATTATATTTTTCTGTTGATGTACAAAAGAAAAAATAAAATTCTAATTTCATATTCTATCTTAGGACTGACTCTATAGATTGCATTAGTAATGAAGTAATCTAGTAATTAGAGTAAATCATTTGAGTTCTAATAGTGCCCCCTTCTGGAGAACTTTCATATTGCCCAACACATTCATAATGACCTGTGGAGACCATGTTTAATATTCAAACTTCAATCTCTCTGCCTATTACTTAAAAATACATTATTGAGCAATAAATAAAAAATGTCTTATTTTTTGCATTAAACACAGCACATTATTTGACCAGGATTTTTCAAAGTTTTGCATAATACTTTAGAATTCAGTACATGTCATAAATAAGATTGATTTTTTCATGTTTTTCATGTTCCTGTGCTTCCCCTGCTTTGAAAGTTATCACTGCATTTTCCCATCCAGCAGATCCTCAAAAAGTAATAAAGCTGTCCACTCTGAATATCTCTCAGGGTGTTCTTCAGACATTTATTGGCATGGAAGAATAGCCTCAAAGGTGCTGGGCTATGAAACAATGTTCCATTTCCTGAGATTCCCACAGACACCCTGCCCTCCGAGGTGGACTGTCGCACTCTCAGCAGTCATTAGAAAACCAGAGCTGTCTATTGTCCAACTTTTTTAGTGAGCCAAGTTTAGAGTTGGGTTTCTATGGTGTTAAAGTTTTGACCCAGATAGTGGAGAGCAGATCATATGTCATTTCAGTCTGGATCCCTAGGCAAAACAATAGATTCCACAACTTTAATGTGTTCCCAAAGCTGTTCTGTACAGAAACCAAAACCAGGGCCTTCTTCTTGTGAGGTGACAGTAGTAACCACCACTACTAAGTTTACTTAGCTGCTAGCTATGATTTCCCCAAACACACAATCCCACCAATGCTGGGAGGGTGGAGGCTAGTGCATGCTTCCTACACATCACAAGAAGCCACCCAACACATTATTGCTGACCCCAACGTGATCAGCGAATGCCTTGTACACTTGGAGAAGAACGATAACTGCCGATTCGTTTTCATCAAATGCCCACACTGTCTAGCATACTCCTGAGTAATGAAGGGTGGTGCTGAGGTTATATGTGCATTCTTGGACTCACTTGGCATCACTAGGAAAAACCTCTCTATCTCCAGATAATTAGACCAAAACATAAACTGTAGTGCTACTCTGGAGCTCATATTAAGCCATTTTCCAGAAGTGCACATATATAGTGTAAACTTGTTGATCTTTCATTACCTGCCTAAAACTGTGTATGTTCTTCAAAACACCACAAGACATCGAAAGGTGTGCTATATGGCAACACGGTATTAGGAGAAGATCCTAAGGTTAGTACAGTACAGGCCAAAAGTTTGTACACACCTTCTCATTCAATATATTTTCTTTATTTTCATGACCATTTACATTAGTAGATTCCTCCAGGCTGTGTAAGGGCTATTTGACCAAGAAGCAGAGTAATGAGTGCTGGAGCAGATGACCTGGCCTCCACAGTTACCTGAACCCAATCGAGATGGTTTGGGGTGAGCTGGACCGCAGAGTGAAGGCAAAGGGGCCAACAAGTGCTAAACAAGTTTTCAGTTATTTTACCTTTTTTTGTTAAGTACATAACTCCACATGCGTTCATTCATAGTTTTGATGCCTTCAGTGAGAATCGTTCAATGTAAATGGTCATGACAATAAAGAAAACACATTGAATGAGAAGGTGTGTCCAAACTTTTGGCCTGTACTGTATGTTGTGAGATGTTGCCTCCAGGTCTGGTTTGTCCAGCAGATCCCATATATGCTTGAACTGGGAAATCTGGAGACCAAGTCAACTCAATGGACACTTTGCCATGTTCCTCAAACCACTCCTGATATTTTTTGCAGGGTGCATTTTCCTGCTGAAAGAAGATACTGATATGTGCAACAAAGTTTAGGTAGGTGGTACGTTTACCCATTGTTGGGTGCTTTCAGTGGTCATGGGAAATTCCTGAACTCCACACCCATATCCAGTCTGACACCTCTCTATCGTAGCTAGCATCAACCTTTTCTACAGAAGTCAGAATATCGGCAGTGTGGAAATATTTTAAACAGAAAAATCAATGCAAGGAGGTAATAACAGAGCTACAGAGATACTACCAATCTGATACAACACCTAAGAAATAAACACTCTACAGAATACAGCCAGGGTATCAACTTTGGATTCAGTCAGGTAACTAGAGGACACGTGAACAGAAAGAGAGAAATGTCCTTGACACAGCATAAAGGCAAAAAACATTACAGGGAGGGAAACAAAATTCATGACTTTAGATGAGCTGCCAATCAGTGTGGTAGAGAACACAGGATTTCAACAGATCTAAAGACTGATCAAAAATGACTTTTCTACTTTCCAATTCTTTTACATTTAAAAAAATAGTAAAATTTTGTAACATTGTTGTTGAGGTTTTGTTGACGCTCTTTTTTTCCCTCTTCTTTTTCTTCTTCTTCTTCTTCTTCACTGTAAGACATATACCCAATTGAGATATAAATTATTAATATTTATTGAGAAAAACTTATCTTAAGCAGATTAATTGTAAAATATTAAAATATTAAAAAAAACCCTGCCTTGGCCTATAGTCACCTGAGATTAGGTATGGGGTTTGTAGATTGGATGAAAGAAATTTCCTATGCTTCTGTTCTTTTACCAGCCTGGTAACTTTTGGATGAAGAGCACTAAAATAATGCTAAATAACGTGGATCAGTGCATGTGTATTGAAAGGCAGTTGTGACATTCTGAATGCTGAATAGTGCATTACATAGTAAAGAATATGGAGTAAAGAACCCATATCTATTTGAGCCCAACTCATCCACATTTGCAGCAGTGGGCAGCTATCAACAACACCAGGGAACAAGGGTTCCTCAACGGCAACAATGGATCAATCACCCTCCAACAGATTAACAGTAGTAGCTGCTGAATGGAGCCACAGCGTGCAGACAATGAACTTTGTAGAGGCCCAGGGTCTGCACCATCTTATGATTTCCCCTCCAGTTCCACTGTTGCCTCCAGGATTCACCATCTCTATGAACTGGAAAGGGCAAAACTAGCAAATGGTTTGGTGCTCACATTGAACATGGAGCTTAATGGTGATTATTGGACTTCACTAAGTATTTCTCTTGTTTTTACCATGATCAGTACATTTAGTATAAAACATCATGTATCCACCCTTTACACCTCACATTTCACCCAAAAATCCTTATTTGTGCATACAATAAGGGACTTAACAACTAAAATTAATTTGTGATTAACCGTGATTATATGAAATTGTGAGATTAATTGAGATTAAAAATGAATTTTTTTTGACAGCCATTATGTAAGGGGCGTACGCCGCCATGTTCCCGCAGTTCCTCGCCAGGCTACACGGGGGGACATGGGGCGGTCCATCAGAGCGGGTAGGGCGGTCGCTGTAGTACCCACCGCTGAATACCGGGCTGGTCCATTGTTGTTGAATTCACAGCAAACCTTTCAGACCAGCCAGTATTTGGTAGTGGGTGAAAGACGTTGTACGTCGAGCTCACACTCTCTGCTGCTCTCTTGAGTGTTTGTTGTGTGTGTGTGTTCTGCTCCAAACAGCCCATATTTGTGAGGCTTTTGCTCGCGGGCTCTGAGAGTGTCTGCAGCGCGGTACAGCCCCGCCCACGCTGCTCAGTCACGAGCTCCCTCTCGTCGCTCAAACGACTTTGGGTTTTTTTCCCGCCTCTATTCCGGAGCTATTGCTTCCGCTCTTCTGCCGTGTTTTCCGCCTGCAGTCTGAGCGGCCTCATAGCTCAAAGCGTTAGCGCGCTGGTTTAGGCAGCGCTGAGGCTGGGGTTCGAGACTCGCTCAAGGTAGGGATCACTCCCAGTTTGAGTAGTTGGGTGTAGGAGTGATCACCCTTAGTTTGTTTTTGTTTATTTTTGGCCGGTTCCCCTTTTTTAATTTATTTTAACTGTCCGCCTCTGCATTTGGAAGTTCTGTCTAAATTCCCGTGCTGGGCCCTCGCCAGCACGTTACACATTATATCCACTGTATGCTCACAATTGTTGTGAGAGTATAAATAGACCAACTATTTTAGGATGCACAGAAAAAACTATTGCATCATAAAGGGTCTAAATTTGATCTGATCTGATCTGATAAAGCATCTACTGTAAATGTAAATCTGAGTCAAAGGCCATCTTTCTGACTCCCTGAGCAGATGGTATGCTTACAGACAAGTCAGCGACGGTCAGTGTTTCTGTTCCTCAAGCATGGTTGACAATGTTTGCTTAATGAAGTGAATGACAGATGTCAGTGATAATGAAGTATGGCTAGAGTCCCGGCTGCCCTCCTCGCACAGCATGGGAACCACATCACAAACAAGGAGCTAGCGGCAAAACCTCGACCGTGTTTTGAATCTAATCACTTGGCCGCAGCCAGCACAATAATTTATGCGCCTCAGACCTGACAGCTCCTGTAATTATATCCCTTGGCTTCCATGAACTAATTTTCCAACCTGTCTGCTAATTAGTCATTATCATTCAATGATTAGTGTAGAATTGTGGAAGTGCGTACGTGTGCATGAGTTTGTCTTTTGAATATTTTTGGGATAGGAGGCGCTTGACACAATAACTAATATGACTGATTGAATTTCTTCTGGAACAATGCTGTACAACACTTTTGGCAGCATTTAACCGAACAGTATCATTGCGATGACATAAGCAGTGAATAACAATAATGAGAATGCAAAACACAAGTGGAGTGAGTAAAAGTGACATCTGGTGATTGTCAACACATCCCATCTCACAAAGTGCACCACAGTGAAATGTGACCTGTAACCCATCCACACGTGGAGCAGTAGTAGTGTAGCTGGATGGTACCTTGCTCAAGTGATCCTAAAGCACTCCAAAACTGGATGCGGAGGACATGCAGGACACTTGGGTAGCAGCACAATGGGGACCTACTCACTATTAGGCAGCTGGTCTTTATGTTATGGCTGATGATTAGGTTGACCTACTCACTATTAGGCAGCTGGTCTTTATGTTATGGCTGATCATGTGATTGACCTACTTACTATAAGGCAGGGGGTCTTAATGTTATGGCTGATCACGAGGTTGACTTGTTACTATAAGGCAGGTGTTCTTAATGTTACGGCTGATCATGAGATTGACCTGCTTACTATTACCGATTGATGTAATCTAATTCAACACTGACATAAAGTGCATCTTGCACAAAAAAAATATGAATACATTAACAAAAAGCTTACAAAAACAGCATCAACACTTCAAAAATTACTTAAAAACACAATAATGGCTTAAATACCGAGATTTAAAAATGCATTAATAAAATTATATAAGTTAATTCATCCATTTTCCAAACTGCTTATCCATTTTAGGTTGCGGGGAAGCTGGAGCCAATCCCAGCTGACTATGGTAATGGAAAAAGGGGCACGTTCTTGCTGTGAGGTGACAGAACTAAACACTGTTCCACCCTACGAATATGTCTAAGGGACTTTTAGTCTTTCAATAATACAAATTAGCCCTTGGTTATTTTACCCATAACAAGCTGATTGTTTATCTACTATAGTGGATAAATGCAGAAGACATACATTAAGTGCCAGTTTTGTTAACCTTTACTTTACATCATTTACCTTTACATCATTCTCTATCTCACTGTGTTTTAATGCACATGGGGACAAAGACATGAATTAGAAATGGCTAAAAGATCTTTTTGTATAAATGTACAGCGTTTATTTTAGAATGGAACAGAAATAAACGAATAAAGCACATCATCATATGGTAAATAAAGCAGTTCATAAGTTAACGAATACAGAGGGTAGAGGCCTGGTCTGACAGAGGTGCCATCTTGCCCCATGAGAGAGAGTAACCACATCTGATGACAGGAGTTACAAGTGTTAATCCATGTGGTTAAAAACATCAGATTTCAATCCACATCACATGAAATAAGTTCTGACCACAGTGCGGTAGGAAGTGGGTAACATGACTTTTTACTTCCTGCAGTAAACATTAGTGCTGTCCTGCTTCCCTGAAGGAATTCAATCTCTTTCTCTAATCAAAAGCTGAGTGTGTGTTGTGCCCCAGTTGTGTGCATAAGGAGTATTTTCCTGTAAGTGTGGTGGGTGTGTTTGTGTGTGTGTGTGTGTGTGTGTGTGTGTGTGTGTGTGTGTGCGTGCGTGCGTGCGTGCGTGCGTGCGTG
>JBBIGC010000082.1:18933872-18945303 GCA_037576955.1 Lepidarchus adonis | reverse complement strand
TATGCTTGATTGTTTCCTGAACCTGGAAGTCGCTTTGGATAAAAGCGTCAGCCAAATGAATAAATGTAAATGTAAATTTTAGTGTCTGCTCTGAATGAAGCAGCTTCTAACCACTTTCCTTTTGTGCAGGAGATTTATGGCCCAGATAGTTCTTGTAAAGCCATTGCAGAGGAGATGGGCAGCTATCATATATCATTAACATAATAAAAACAACTATTTGTGCTTGGTAAAAGTAAATATAAATCTGAAATCAGCACCAGACCACTACAGAACCCACAGAACGTCATCAGATAGGAGAATGGCCTGCTGAATAGTCTAATAAAACATTCAAATTATTATTCATTTGCATGTGGGAGTTGAAGGAAATATAGCAGATTTCATGAAATTTTATCATGTTTTACACTTACAGTAAACCACAGTATCTAAGCTGAATTGCATTGCTGCAAATTATTGGGAATTAATCAGATTGTAGACAAAAATAGTGTAAGCTCTGTAGTGTAGTGAAAGTGACTGCAATTTTTCACACACCCCATCACCCAAAGTGCACCATAGTGAAATGTGATTTCTGCATTTATCCCTATCACATGTGGGCCAGCAGACAGCTATCAACTGCATCCAGGTAGCATTGTAGAGGGATGGTACCTTAATGGTGCCAGGTCTGGGACTCCAGTCACAAGCTCCTAACCACTAGGCTGCCACTGAATTGGTGCTCAGTATTTATTGTTAAAAATGACTGTAGTGCTGCACCATATGGACAAAACATCAGTATTGATGTTTATATGTAACATGTATGTAAATATTGTTAAAGTATTACTCGCTTGATCATACAGCCTAGAAGCTAATCATGTTTTTTTTTAAGGTCACAAAACCAACAGGTTTAGATATTTCTCCTTATTAGCCTACAACAATTTAGCCCCACCCATTCACACTGAATTTTTGGTTAGAGGCTCATTTGTTTATTACAGCCTTCTGTGATATCACTATTGCAGAGACCAGTATTGTGATACCGATGTACATACAATACATTATGCAGCCCTACTCTGATGAGGCCTCTTTCTTATAGATTGTGCCAATTGTGTGATTTGCAATTTTCTGCTGTGTAGTACATACTCATCAGTGATGTGTTATTAGGTGTAGGTTTTTACCATCAACCATAAGAAAGTAATAAATGAGTGTTTATAATCTTGTCTCTTGTCTTTTTTCCAGTCGTGCAGGCCAAGTGGATTCGAATGCTGGAGGTTCACTCTCTGAACAGGAGAAAGGAATTATAGAGACCCCTCCTGCTGGAAAGATTAATATAATGACAGGTGAGTGTATCCATTTTACAAGGAGTGTGCAATTCAGGTCCTGGAGGGCTGGTGTCCAGCACAGTTTGGAAGTTACCTTCAGGCACTCGTACTAAACCTGAGAATTAACAGGTGAGTTGAACCAGGAAAAATGTATGTTTGAGCAGGGAAAGAAAAATGCTGAACATTAGTCCTCCAGGAACAAAGTTGTCCCTCTCTGCTTGAAACAGCTCTTTAGAACAGAAACTGTGATATTAAATGACTTATTTCTTTCTGTTCTCTCTTCAGATGAATTTACAAACCCTAGCTCCCAGGACAACTGTGCCAAAGATGAATTCAATACTAAACATAAGAAAAATAAAAAACACAAAAAGCACAAAAGCAAAAAGAAGAAAAAGAAACACAGGGGGGTGAAGGAGAGCAGCTCTGATACAGAATCAGATGGAGAAACTCAAGGAAGGTATGACTTTTGCAGCTACTGCTCAGCGTTCATTTGATTATATTATTAAAATGAGTTTCTCTGCTCGCCCATTTTAAACCAGCATGTAGTCATCTAGTTATATGTAGGCTATTTCTAATCAGTGGTTTGCTTTGGGTTTGGAAATATATATATAACAACTTTCAAATAGGGATGTCCCATTACTATTTTTTTATTTTCTTTTGCCTGTGTTTGATCCAAGTCATTTATTTTTGAGTATCTGAGTCTCAAGCCAGCGCCATCTTCAGGTACAAATTCTCACATTGAATTCTGAATTTCTCACATTGTACCTCAGAATAACGTGGACCCATTTCCCAAGTGCCCAGCGTGTCCTCAGCTGCCTGTTTTACAAATGTAATGTAGTGTGGAGGGGCATATTGTAGCTCCAAAAAATGCAGACATCCTGTATTCTCGACCACAAAGTATTCATTTTCTCTCTGTGTAATCTTTTTGATGTTTTAGGGAAATATCTCTCTCCATTTAAAAGTGTCTTCCAGTGTGTGTTGCTTCGTTGTCGTATCAGATTGGTAGTATTTAGATTACACACAGGACTGCTTTCATTTTCCAGTTTAAAATACTTTCACACTGCTGACATTTTAACCAGACACTGCAAAAAACCTCTCTTATTTACAGCACCTACATAATGACTGATGGGAAACAAAGGACTTGGCTTAGGCTTGTTTCTGCTCTAACTGATCCTGATCATTTAAAAATTCTGTGATCTGCCCTGAACCCGATTTTTGAGATTGGATCGGGCCATCCCTACTTTTAACTCAGTTTAACCCTAATTTTTGAACTGGTCACTCCTTTAATCTGTGATTCTGTAGATTCTGGCTATTACTGTTTTTGATTATAATTCTTGCCTGAATTTTATTATTCTGAAGTGTAAAGAAGAAGAAGAAGAAAAAGAAAAAGAAGAAACTGATAGAAGGAGACAAAGAAAAAAAATCTGGATCGTGCTCTGGGAGCTCTTCTGCATCTGAATCAGAGTCTGAATATGAATCAAAACCTTTCTGTGAAACTACCAAATACTCAAAATCTGAATTCGAATGTGGGGATCATTTAAAAATTTCTCAAGAATTACCTGATATTATTCCTAAGCTTGAGATGATTGCTGACAAACACAAAGTCACTGAAGAAGCTTGCGAAAGAAAAAGAAGTTCTAGTCACACAAGGACTTCTGTGCAGGAGAGGAGTTTGAGAGCACGACGGTCTCGATCCAGATCAAGCAAACCAAAATCAGGACATAGGTCCAGATCCTCATCACTCAGACGATCCCAAAGGTCAGAGTCAAAGTCTCGTTTAAGAAAAAGTTCCAGAAATAGGTCTCCACAGCGGAGATACAAAAGTAGATCCAAGTCAAGATCTCAAAGACGCAGACGATCCAGGTCTAATTCAAGCAGAAGAGGCAGACGCTCAAGGGACAGGTCAAGATCTAGACGAAGTAGATCAAGGACTTCTACAGTCCAAAACAGATCTGTTTCATGTCATCGTTCTAGGTCAAGATCTCGAATGCAGACACGACATTCATCCAGGTCCCGGTCAAAATCTAGATCTTTTTCAGAAGATATGATAAGAAAAACTGAGTCACAAAAGAAAGATATGGCTCCAGAATTAAAGAACGTGGTTAGGTCTGCAAAAGAAGGTGGAACAGAAAGCATGGACAAAGATAAGACATTGGCTGTGAACTCTACCAGCGATGTCAAAGACAACACGGTCACTGATGGATTGGTTAAGGGATCATGGCGACCAGTTCCTTTCTTGGATGACCGCTCTTCTCTTGCCTCTGACACCAAGCATTCAGTAAAGTGTATTAAACCTGAGGTGCCTTTGGACAAATTAGATCTACATCTTAAGGGGGCTTTACTCAGGACAAAGAATAAGGAAGAAAATACTACTGCTGACGTAAAAGACTCTCAAATATGTAAGCATTCCAAATCTAGATCAAAGTCCAAGTCGTCAAATTCTCAAAGGCGCTCAACATCATCCTCAAGAAGAAGGTCCCTATCCCTATCTCCTGAAAGACAAAGACAGTCTAGATCATCCTCTAGGAACAGTAAGAAGACATCCAAGTCATCTCCTTCCCGAAAAAAAATCTCTAAATCCAGAACACGGACTAGGTATTCTAAATCCAGGTCCCCAAAAAGGAAAAAGTCAAAGTCCCGTTCGCCAGATCGAAAAAGGAGATCTAGATCCCCCGATAGAAGTAGACGGTCAAGATCAAGACATAGGTCACGCTCTCGGTCCAGAAGATCTAGATCTACTTCTCGGCGAAGGAGAGGAGGTTTCAGAAGCAGAATGTTTAGCCAACGTGATCGGTGGAAGCGAGAACCAAGCCATTCTCCAGTCCTCATCTTGCGGAAGAAAAGATCGACGTCTCAAACTCGCCGTAGCCCCAGCAAGACACCGCCACGCCTTACTGAGCTTGGTAAAAAAACATTTCTTTCTTCATAATGTTTACCTCAATGTTCTCAGTAACCTGTGGTTCATGTTTTGGTCTTGCAGAATTCCCCATGTGGTGATTGTCAGTTGAGTGTTACACATTTGTGTGTTCTAATCAATGCAGTATGAACATTACGGTTATTGTTCTTTTTTTTCTCAAAAACATTCACATTGTTGAATTAGGATTTGGGATGGCACAGTGGTTAGCACAGTCGCCTCATAGCAAGAAGATCTTGGGTTTGATCCCCGGGTTGGTCACAGGCGTCTTTCTGTGTGGAATGTACTGGTTCCTTCCCACTGTCCAAAGGCTTGTGCTTTAGGTTGACTGGCTACTCTAAATTGCCCATAGGTTTGAGTGTGAGTGAATATGTTGTCTGTTTTTGTGTTGCCATGTTGCCATGTTGCCATGCGATGAGTTGTCCTCCTGTTCAGGTTGAAGTCAAGTAAATTTGATTTGTATAGCACTTTACAACTGATGTTCTCACAAAGCAGCTTATGTCTGCACGATGTGGACAAAATATTATGATATTCACATATTATGATAGTACAGCAACATCTTGCGATATTTTTCAATATAATAAAGGATACATTTCTTGTTTCTTTAATATAGGTTTAAAGTATGTATTGTAAAATCTTTACAATATGTTAGCTCCCTTCCATACAGTCCGTAATTGGAAGCCAAGCTTTAAAAACAGCAATTTTAAAATCATAACATTTTGTGAGGTTACAAAACCAACACAATTACAGATATCTCCTTATTTAGCCCCAACTCCTCACAAAGAACTTCTGTGAATCTCTGTGATTGGATAGAGCATTGTTTGCATATAACAGTCTTTCATGACCTCTGTATTTTAGAGACAGATATTGTGATAATGATGTACAGATGATATATTGTGGAGCCCTTCTATGTTTAGGCTTTTTCCATACGTCTTTTCATAGATTTTTCTGCTGTGTATTACTTAACACCACAATGAGATGGCTGATAAGACTTTGATGATACTCTTAAATAGTGTTGTGTTTAAATAGAAATATTTAATTGCTGGAGGGTTTGTGTCCAGCAGTGTCAAGTCAAATGTATTTTTATTGCGCTTTTTACAACTGGCGTTGTCACAAAGTGGCTTTACTGAATTTACAGAATCCGAGTCCACGCTCCTACTGAGCCAAAGGAGACAGAGGCAAGGAAAAACTTCCTAAACTGTAGGAAGAAACCAAGGCTCCGGAGAGTGTCAGTGTGCTGTATCAGTGCTGCATTTTATAACTTGCAAATACTGTAGAAACTAAATAAAAAGCCTAAATTCTGAATAATGAGGTTTTGACTAAAGGTTTCTCCTGAATTATTAATATAATGTAATATGTTAAGACCATGTTAAGACCACCATTGTACACAGCAAGATGTAGAATATTGGAATATATCACAATATACAAGGTATTGTAATATAATTGTATCGTAAGCTATGTATCGTGAGACTCTTCATATTGTGAAGTCCTTGCCGATACCCACCCCTATATGCACCCCGGTAATTGTGGTGGTCACATGGTTCTCAAAGCTGAAATGCTAATCAATGTACACACTTTTCACAGTCCTTTTTGTTCTTGTTCTTTCTGCAGATAAAGACCAGCTGCTCGAAATTGCCAAGGCAAATGCAGCTGCCATGTGTGCTAAGGCTGGAATGCCAATTCCAGAGAGCCTCAGGCCCAAAACCATCCTTCAGCTGTCGTTGCCATCACCTAATCCCTCACCTTTATCTTTGCCTTTACCTCTACCTGTTAATCTCCCCATGAGTGTACAAGGGATGTCTAACATGACCATGAATGCTGCTATGGCTAGCATGACTGCTGCCACCATGACTGCTGCTCTTTCCAGCATGGGAGCTCTTGCCTCCATGCCCCAGTTGGCCCCGTTGCCGACAATCACCAACAAGCCTCCGCCTACAGCCACTCCAAATCTGGCTACTATTGAAGAGGCTAAAAGAAAAGTGACGAAGCAAGCAAACAGCTACAGTATCAAAGAGCTAACAGAGGTTAGTGTTGAACATCCAAAGCCATCAGTTAATATGTTTTTACACACTGATAATATAAACATCAACTTTCTCTTCAGAAATGCAAGAAAATCGCAGAGAGTAAAGAGGAGATGGCCATCGCTAAACCACATGTTTCTGATGATGAGGAAGATGAGAAGCCTTTTGGTGGAGGTGCCCTTAAGGAGACAAAGGGCATCACATTCAGCCTCAGTGTATGTATCTGACACAATGGGATTAGAGTGCAGATGTAATGTTGATGTTCAGCAGAAATAAGTATTATACACATTTATGTATTTAGATAATGGCATTGTTTTCTGCAAACAAATCTGATCTTTTTATGTCTTTATTGAGAACAACCATAAATAACTCCTATTGCTAGTGGGAACAGTATGTGATCCCTTGGAATTAATCACCTCCCCTAGGCAGATTTAGTTTTTCTGAAACCATTCTGTTGTGGACTTGCTCCAGGGTTTTAGGTCATTGTCCTGTTGCATCACCCAACTTCCACAGAGTTTCAGCTGACATAAAGACATTGTCACATTATCCTAAAAAAGTTTTCGATGCACTTGTGACTTTATCTTCCCTTCAATGATTGCAAGCTGGCCAGGCCCTGATGCAGCAAAGTAGGCCCAAATAATGTTTCCTCCACCATACTTTACTTTTGGAATGATGTTTTCATGATTAGTCATTTCGACTGGGTGCCCACTTCTTTGTAGAGTAACCACAATCCCAAAGTGCCTCTATTTGTAGAACTGTAGGCTGGTGAATTACAAAAGTCTTTTGAAATCACATTGTAACCCTTTCCAGCTTTATGTCAATCAGCCATTTTTGATCGTAGATCCTCTGAAAGCTCATTTTTGCTGGGTCATGGCTCACATAATCATTTTCTTATTGTGTTTTTTTTTTTTTTTTTTTTATCAGTCAAACAAGCTCTGGTTTACACCTGCAAACTCATTTTGCTAACAAGCTAACACATGACTTGACGATGAGCTTCAGAGGTAATTAACACCAGGGTTCACATACTTTTTTCCACTAGCAATTTGAATTAATAAATAATAATAATAATAATAATAAACTGATCAGATTTGTTTTGTTATTATTTTACACATGGTCAATACCCTTGACTTAGATGAAGATCAGTTAACATTTTATGATAAATTAATGCAGAAAATCATGAAATTCCAAAAGGTTCACATACTTGAATACTTACAGTATTTAAGCTAACCCAATACAACAAAACCCCTAATGCTGGCAATACCCCTCACTGGGAAAAGGCTCTGATAGGATCTCATTAACGCATGTTGCTTCTTAATTCCAATAAAATATTTTCCTTGAGTAATATACTGTAAAAGTAATATACAGTACTGTGCAAATGTCATGTCAATTTTATTTCTATAGCGATTTTTTCAACTGCCTACATCTCAAAGCAATTTTACAGAATATGGGTACAATTCCCTAACAAGCAAACCAAAGGTGACTGAGGCAGATCCTCATTTGGTTGACACATAATAGTAATAACAAAGAAAGTAATATAAATAAATAAAATAAAAGTAATTTTATTTTAAAGAGGCTTCTGCAGTTCCTTGTGTACAGGTCGGCTTTACTGAGTTATAATCGTTATATGATCAAAACTATTAGGCACCTAAGAAAATTATATTTAAAGCTTTTTTCGCCAACAAAAAATTAATATGAGTATAACTGTACATAACAGTAAACACTGACTTTGTGTCAATTTGTTGGCTTCACCATTTTCAGACCGTCCTCATGAAAGCTTATTATTACTTGTAGTTGCCATCAAATACCTGGTTCGGCCTCAATCCTACCTTACATTAAATCAGGTGTTGCTGGATTTTCATACATACATGCAATGGCTGGAGACATGGAGAGGAAATCTGGAAACAAACCTGTGTTCTTCTAACCAGCTCACTATATATAGTCCCGATCAAAAGTTTAACACCACTTGATAAATGGCAAATGTTGAATGGTAGGATCTTACCAAGGTTCTAAGTAGAGCTTCAACATGCTACAAGAAGAAATGGGAGTGAGACAAAATATTTTTTGAGTTTATTGACAACAAAGCTTAAACTGAAACAGGCTGTTTTATGACGTTCTGATGGCAAAGACAAAAAAAGCTTTCACTTTTGAATGTTGTCAGGATGTTGAACTGCATTAGCAGGTCTCCCACTTCACCATCGCTGCTGAGGTGGAGTAAGACAGTCATTTGGAATTTCTTCAATGATCCTGAGGATTATGGAGCAAAAAAGTTGAGTGGAAGACCCAAAAAACACCAGCACTGAGCCGGAGGATCCAATTGGCTGTCAGTCAAGTCACTGGATGATCCTCGAAGTTACTGGTGCCGACTGCAGCCCCATAACCATCAGACGGCAACTGAGACTGAAGGGCTTTAAAAAAAAAAAGCGTCTTCAAAGGCCTCGTCTCTTAGTTGCCACAGAACTGGCTGTTTGGACTTTGCAAGAGAGAACCAAACCTGGGACATTGAAAGGTGGAAGAAAGTTTTATTTTCTGATGCGAAAAAATTTAACCTTCATGGTCCTGATGGTTTCCAGCATTACTGGCAAGACAAGCAAATTCCACCTGAGATGTTTTCTACGCGCCACAGTGGATGGGGCGCTATAATGATCTGGGTGCTTTTTCCTTCAGTGGAACAATGGAGCTTCAGGAGGTGCAGGGGCTATAGCCGTTGGCTATGTCCAGATGTTGCAGAGAGCATCCCTCAAGACTGAGGGCCCTCGTCTGTGTGGCAACGACTGGGCTATTCAACAGGACACGATACAGTACGCAATGCCTGCAGGACAAGGGACTTCTTCCAGGAGAATAACAGCACTCTTTTGGACTATCCTGCATGTTCCCCTGATCTAAATCCAACTGAGAACCTTTGGGGGTGGATGGCAAGGGAAATTTACAAAATTGAACAACAGTTTCAGACATTAGATGCCCTTCGTGCGGTATCTTTACCACTTGTAGAAATGTTCCCACTCACCTCATGAAAATGCTTGCAACAAACATGAAGTGATCAACAATAACAAGTTACTAATTACTGAGTTCATGTTTGGAACTTTGATTTTTGTTTTGGGGGGTTTACAGGGTTTTTTGGAGTTGTGGTCCTAAACGTTTGATCAGCTGTAAAACAGCCTTTTTCATCTTAAGTGTTGTTTTCAATAAATTGCATGATCAAAAATGTTTTGTCTCTCTCTCATTTCTTCTTGTAGAATTTTGAAGTTCTATTTGGAGCCTTGTAAAGATAGTTCGAGCTGTCGAAATGGATTCGTGGTGTACGCTGACTCACAGGGCTGATGAAATCGAGTAGTAAAAACATCAGCGATATCCAGCTGCATGTTTGTCACTTTATTGCAGTGATGCAAATTTCTTTTTCTTTTTTTTTACCTTGCCTAACTTTCATTTACCAGTAATTTTGTTTCTGATTCACAATCTTGAAAACAAACTCAGAAATGAAGCCACCACTAATACTGTAGTAGTCGTCAAGCTGAAATTAAAATGTAACATGGACCTGGTCATACTAGCGGAGGTGGACCATGGACAGACAGACAGACAGACCAACCAACCAGCTGTTAGTCAAACAGTGGGGTTACAAGTCTTGCTTGATGGTCCACACACCATGCACTGTGTGGATGCATTAGTGATGGGTCCATTGTACGTTAGTGTAGTCCACCCACCAACAGAAAAAAGATTTAGCACGATTTACCACATTCGAGGGTTGAGGTTGACATTTACAATCTCTAAACTTATCTTACCTATAACAGTTTTGCCACACCCCGTCATGAGAGAGTTCTGTGAAGCTCTGTGATTGGTTATAAGGTTACATATTGCAGCCTTCGGCCATATCAGTATTGCAAAGACTGATACTGCCAATGTACAGACGATATAATGTGCAGCCCTACTATTGGGGTTTTCTAACTGGATCTTGTCATGGTTTGAGGTCTAGAAGTTGAAATGTGTTCCCGCTCTTGAGTAATTGAAGGTTAATGCATAAAACTTTCAAATACATTTCTCCTATTCCCTAACTTTGCAGTAAACCCCCTCACCTCCTGTGCGCCATGTCCCTTCCCCTCCTTCAGAACCCCTCTGTGAAACCAGCAGTAAGGACAGAGGCTGCTTTTGCCAAGGAGTTCCCGGTGTCTTCAGGGTCACAGCACCGCAAGAAGGAGGGAGATGGAGCATATGGGGAATGGGTTCCAGTGGACAAGAAGAATGACAAAACTGGGACTTCATCTGTCTCAACTGGGAATGAGAATCAGAGCAAGGAAAGTGACAGTGTCTTTCCCGAGGCACCTTCACAGGTTATTTCTCACGGCATCTCTAAAAGTGTTGGATTATTCCAAAGTAAATTGTTTGTCCTCTTTAACATTTTGTTCTTTTGTGATTTCAGCCCGTTGACATCACTCTGGCTGTTAGCGAAAGGGCACTGGCGCAGAAGAGGCTGACAGAGAACCCATTTGACATCAATGCCATGTGTATGCTTAATCGTGCTCAGGAACAGGCAAGTTTGACTTTCATGCCATGAAATTGTAACATGTCTGGATAGATGGTTTAGAGACACTTAATTGATATCTTGTTTGTAAACTGGAATCCTGATCAGGCCTGGAATGCTGAAACTAGACAGAATTCTGTCTGAATACTAGGGATATGACGATAAATGAATCTGTGTTGACCAAAACAAGTGCATCTGACACATGAAAATTGATGTGTATTCATTCCATAATGAATTTTACTTCATTTTACTGTGGCCAATGTTTTTTACTGAGAAGCTTCTGTTTATGACTCCTTATCTATGTTTTTGTCCTTTAATAATAAAATGTTCAGATTATAATCTGTTTTAATGTGTGAGTTCATGGAAATGTAGCCGATTGTGTGAAATTATATCATAATCATATTTTATCCTGACCACAGACCCCAGTATAACAGTACAGAATCACTGCAAATATTAAGGTATTATTAGTTTATTAAAAAAAACAGATTGTTGGCTAAAATTATAAATTCAGGATCAAATTGCAAGGACTCTTGTGATTTTTACACCCCTCCCTACTGAATACCACTTAACTAACACATAACTAATGATGATTTTTTTGTTAAAAAAAAACAAAAAACGGGGCAGCCATAGCACAATGGTTAGAGAAGTGGGTTTGTGACCGAAGGGTTCCAGGTTCGAATCTCAGAACCGGACA
>JBBIGC010000082.1:18912264-18933772 GCA_037576955.1 Lepidarchus adonis | reverse complement strand
ACACACACACACACACACACACACACACACACACACACACACACACACACACACACACACACACACACACACAGTTAAGGAAGCACGTACTTGAAGAGTAGAAAACAAAGAGTAACACAAGCAACAAACTTGTGCATAACTACACTAATATCTATCAGGGAAATAAAAAAATCAAGAGAGCATAGAATTTATACCCAGACACTACACCTATCAAGAAAAGACAGAGCACTCTGTGATTGCATCATTAGCATTACACAAACGTCCATTACTGAACAGAGCCATAATGTTTCATTTATGTACATTCCAATCCAACTTCTCGGCTACAGCCCTACAGAACTGCCATAGTTTATTAAAAGTCTTTGAGGTATTACCAGTGCCATGCCCAGACAAACATGCTGACAACAAAGAACATATTTGCTCCAAATCTGACAATATGCTATAGAGCTATGCTGCCCTCTTGTGAGGAAGCAAGGGTCTGCATAAAATGTAATTTGATGAAAATGTGCATTGTTGCTTAGCTTGTGAATGAGCTTTAAAAATAAAGAAAGTAGTGGAAGGGTAAAGAAAGTCATGGGAAAAGGGTGTCAAAAATAACCTATACAGGCATGCAATTTGAAAGTATTCATATTTTAGTCCGTACTGATAACATCACATGCTGCTTGTACTCCATCTGCAGACAAACGTTTACAGCACATTAAATCTCTTCTCTTAAGGACCAATACTTAATTATTCTCTGAACACTGAAAATTTGCATCCTTAATTGATAATGGATGTGCAAAAAGTAATAGCAAAGAAAAATGTCCTCCAATGTCAGGGTTGAGCTAAAGGCATGTGAGGCACTTGCCAAGGGAAACAGGAGAGTAAAAGCCAGATACTAAACTATTTTTTAGATTTTAGGAAGGAATCATTGAACCCAAAGGTTGAACATTTTAAGATAACTGTTCCTTATATGTACAGTGGTGTGAAAAATGGTTTAAAAATCTCCAGAGCTCAGATCAGCATGGAAGAATGGGCCAAAATACCAGCTACAGTGTGTGCAAACCTGTTGACTTCTGTCATTTCCAACATAGGTTACATTACAAAGTATTATGGTGAACTTTTGTTATTGACCAAATACTTATTTTCTGCACCCTTATACAAATTAATTCTTTTTAAAAAATCATTCAATGTGATTTCCTGGATTCTTTTTTACATTCTGTATCTCACAGTTGAAGTGTATCTATGATGAACATTACAGACTCATCTTTTTAAGTGGGACAACTTGCAGAATCAGTGGCTGCCAAATACTTTTTTGCCCCACTATAATAACATTTAAAGACCTCAACAAATAAAATATTTCTAAATATATTTCTGTACATTTTAATACAACATTATTCTTTATTTACTAAATCTATGCTTAAAACTTAAGTCAGGGTACATATGTAGTCCTTCAATGGCCAGACAAATAAAAATTTTCCAAATGCATATTTTCTGGGTCAATACTACGTGTTGACAGTGGTTTTCATTACCCTGAGCTCAGGGGTGAACCACGGGCAGGAACAGGAGGCAGGGATCGACCTGTTCTTTAAAGGGGCATGATCATTAAGCAGAGTAGATATAGAGTTATTGCAAAGAGAGGCCATGGAGTCAGGAGAGGACAGCTCATCTAAATCAGAGAGAGGGTGAGGAATGGAGAAAGGCAGCAAATAGGTTAGTGTTAATTAATCTAGTATTACAGTATGTGCCAGTTTTTTGATGGATGGGGTGCTCTATTGTAAAAGTTGCATTCAATAAGTTTGTAAAAAAAATTGTGGAAACAGAATCAGACACAGATACATAATTCAGTCCAGTACAACAAAGCAGATCAGATCAGATATTTGTTGGAAAATCAACAAGCTGTTTCAGATCAAAACTATCAAATACAGAGAGAAATTCACTGGTAAATAAGCAGACAGTGTCAATATGGATGTTAAAGTTGTCAAGACCAATCATAGCAGGGCAGAGATAGGAAACCAATGTAAGAATGTTACTGAATTCAGACATGAAGTCAGTAGTTTCAGGTGGCCGATAAACAAGTAAGAGTAGAAGAGGAAAGGAGGAGATCATATTCAATTCAACTTATTTAAATGATGACACCTTAAATAATGCAATTTCCCTGGTTTTGAAATCAGAGTGATAAACAATAGCCAGGCCTCCTCCCCTCCCAGTAACCCGGGGTTTCAAGAAGTAGCTGTAACCAGGAGTGAGCATGTTTAGGTGTAAATAATCATCAGGTTGCTGCCATGTTTCATTGAGACACAGGATGTCCAATTCCTTTTATGTGATGAGGTCATGGCTCACAAAGGCCTTGTGAGTTATTGAGCAAGCACTGAGAAGAGCAAGATCAGTACTAAGCTGACTGGGGTGATAAAATGGGCAGCTCTGGAAGAGAGCAGAGATGATCAAGATTTATTCCTCAGTGGGTTACACAGTGCATCTGTGACCACGATTATGTGTCAAGTAGGTATGGGATTGATGAAGTAGGGGTACAGATGAACGTTGGACTTGTTTTGGAGTGGTGGATGCATTGTGGGCATCGGACAATCCCCAAAGAGAGACACAGACCATACGTGGAAGAATTTAGATGCACACTACAGAAAAAGAGTTTAAGTTCTGACGAGGAATAAATTAATTCTATCAATGGGTAGAAAAGTGGAAAAACAAGCAGCACAATTCCAGTCCAGAGAAACCGAGAAATGAGGATACAAGGTTAATTTTACAGACAGTATGAATGAGGGTCAGTGCCTCAGAGTAACACTGTGCAATCACAGACACGTTAGCCAAACCAAATATCACAACAAAATCTACAAGACTAGCAGGCAATGTATCTCCAAAAGGTCACACTAACTCACCATCATCTTCTCAAATAAGTCCACAATTTCTTTTTCTGAAAGGTTCATGGAGCGCTCGTCAAAGAGTGGCTGAGGTACAGGCAGCTCAGTCTGGGTCGAAATGGGGTCAGTGGGGTGCTGGATTATAGGCTTCTCCTTCTTCATACCTTGTTTTCTGAAACTTGTGATTCTGTCACGCTGCAGGAACAGAAAGATGTAATTAATGTTAATCAAATGGCAGGTGTACATTTCTTTACTCTTATAAACAAAACCAATGTTTTAACACCTTAAGTACAGGGGCTCCTCGAGGGACATTAGGGTTCGGTATGACGTAACTGAAATTGTGACGCAAGTCTGAACTAATGCATGTAATGATGCTGCAGGGACTTTACTGAACAGCACTGTGTTTTATTAACAGCCAGAAACATGCATGAACAGTCTCATATTAAAGCATTTAGGAAACATTGCTCCAGATTGAAATGCTCTTTTTAATGGTTTCAACATTCACCACAGCATTAAACACACCGGAGAAGTGACTTGTGGCAATACCACACTGACGGTGCCTTAGCACAGTGCACTATTAACCCCCCATCTCACCCACCAATCCACATAACTCTTATTCAACACCAACAGTGAATAAAACATACATCTTAGAAAAAACAGCTAAACACAGCGTGAAGTAAATTAGCAGAGCAGAACACTGCCCCCTTCTCTCTCTCTCGCTCCCCTGCAAGCACGTGCTCATCTAATGGCGCTGACTATTACAGCAAAGCATTTAGAAGGCGTTCAGCTGCAGTCTGCTACCATATATGACTGTAAATATGCAATAGTTAATTTTTTACTTTAAAAGCCAGCGATATAACCATGAATTTTAGTAAAGTATGCCATGGAACCCCTGTACATGGTGCCTTCAACAGTGACTTACAGTCGACAGTAAGCAGTAACCTAACATGAAAAATTTGAAAATACACAATGTAAATAAAGTATCTTCTGTAGTTAAAAAACGCCACACACTTCTGATGAAAGTCTTTAAATTACAACTCTGACTTACCTGCACTCTTACTCATTCACTTACCAGTCTTACCAGCCAGTCTTACCAGCCAAAATGCATATTATATAGAATGTTTTACTACAATCCCATTTCCCAAAAAAGTTGGGACACTTTTATTCAATTTGCAATTAAACCCCTATTTTATTCACAACAGAACATAGAAAGAATACAAAATGTTTTAAGTGAGTAAATGTACCATTAAAAAAAATAAACATTCTGAAACTGATGTCAGCAACGTGTCTCAAAAATAATGGGACAGAGCCATGTTTACCACTCTATAGCATCTATAGCATTCTTTTAACAACAGACCATAAACATCTGGGAACAGACTAGATCAGTTGCTGAACTTTTAGAAGAAGAATGTTGTCCCATTATTGTCCGATATAAGATTCTAGCAGCTCAATAGTCCTGGGTCATATTTTTTGTTTTATCATGTGTCAAATGTTTACTACTGGTGTAAGGTTTAGACTGCAGGCAGGCCAGTCCAGAACCTGAACACTTTTACTGAATGATGTTGCAATATATGCAGTCTAGTATTGCAACTAATGCACCTCCATACAATCAGAGATGCAAACCTTCAAACTGAGCGCTGGTCACAAGCCAAAAGGTCCTGCTCGTCTTTAGTCTGGAGGATGGAGCAACCGCTTTTCCAACAAGAATTTCACATTTTGATTTGTCTGCCCACAGAAGGATTTTCTGGTGTGTCTGAGTGCATTTCAAATGAGTTTTTGACCACAGAATAGAGTAGAGTTTCTGGATCATGTTAACATATAGCTTGTTCTACCCAGGATAGAGCTTTAATATGCATTTGTGAATGGCACAGCAAACTGTGCTCACAGACATTTACTTCTGCAAGTGTTTCTGAACCTGTGGGGTAATTTCCAAAGAATCATGCTTGTTCTTAATGCATTACTGCCTGAAGACTGGAAGATCACAGGCATCCAAAAATAATTTTTTCAGACTTTCTGAATCTTTCCACAATATTTTGTACTGTACATTATGAGATATTAATTCTTTGCAATATTATGTTGAGAAACAGCATTCTGAAATTGTTACACAAATTTCTGCCGATTGGGGAACCTTTACATCTTTACATCTCAATTTGCCTTTCTAAGATGCTCTTTTCATACCAAAATTATGTTACTGACTAATTAACGTAATCAGTAGCAAAATGTCCTTCTTTTTAATACCACTTTTCCAGCCATTTGTTCCACTGTATCCCAATATTTTTGAGACGTTTTCCTGTCATCGTATTCAAAATTTGATCATTTGATTTGATTTTTCATGTAATAGTAATGTTCTATTGTGAATAAAATATTGATTTATTAAAATTGCAAATAATTGCAAAGTTTTCTTTTATTTACATTTTACACAGCATTTTTGAAATGGAGGTTGTATGTAGTTGTATGAGGTGAATTAATACTCAGTTGACATGACAAAATGTACACACAAACATGAATTTTAGTACAAAGAGCAAGGCATGACTACTGTAGTCTTAAAGTTTTAAGTGATAAGAAAGAGTAGGAATTATAATATGATGTGTCTGCCAGCATTTGGCTCGGTTACTAGGTGAGAGGAACAACAGACCATGCATATGTCACTGTTAGTTTGTCATTGGTAACATGGGCTTAGAGAGGAAGCGGTCCATGCATGTACAAATAAAACAGAAACAAAATAAATACATTTATTATGGCACACTTTGCTGCAAAAATGAAACTGTTTGGAGAAAGCAAAGTCAAACAAATTATGATGACAAGGGCATGTAAACGTGTAAGTGCTGCCTGCATTTTTCTGCACTGCATCTGAATGAATAGCAGAAAATTAACCCAAAAAGATTTTTTGGATTGATTGACAGTAACAGGGTTTACAATAAGGGCATAAAAATGGCCTTACACATGTTTTGGCTTTGATCTCTCCACTAATGGCTTCAGTTTCACAAAGTATGCAAAGTTATACTGAGATGAAAGAGAAATAAAAATCACACAAAATCAAAAAACAAACACCTTACCATGTCATCAGCCAATGTTTTTATATGTATGTTCTGTTGAAGGGAAGGGAAAGGAAGGGACAACACAAAAATGAGGGCCAATGTCATCTCCATTGTGTGTATATGTAATCCCTTTTCAACAGAGGTACAAATACACAAATACAGATAGAAGACCATGCAGAAGGTGACATATCACATCAGATTTCAACTCTATTTAAAAGGGAACCCTTACACTGCCAGGGAATAAACAAATAAATATATATACTTATGACACATTATATTTGTCAATACTCTTGAGTTAGATGAAGATCAGATTGAAGATGACAAATTAATGAAGAAAACAATAAAATTCCAAAGGTTTCACATACATTTTCTTGCCATGATTGCTCGCACGCACTATATTGACGAAAGTATTCACTCACCCATGGAAATAATAAAATTTGGGTGTTCAAATCACTTCCATGACCACATATGTATAACTTCAAGCATCTATGCATTTAGACTGCTTCCACAAACATTTGTGAAAGAATGGGTCACTCTCAGGAGTCAAGTGGGTTCCAGCGTCGTACCACTTGTGCAACATGTTCAGTCGACCTGACACCTAGGGTTTGGTTTTCTCTTGAAAGATGTGTGGTGCCATCATGCCAAGATCTAAGGAACTTTTGAAAAGGCCTTTTGAAATGTCTAAAAAGTGTCTAAAAGATCTTAAAATTCTTTCAAATAAACCATTTGACTGTAAGGAAAATAATCTGCAAGAGGTGCAGATATTAAACAGCTGACAATTTTTAAAGCACTGGCTGCCCCAGCAAATGCCAAACAAGATTAGACTGTTTGTTGCAAAAAGTTTCTTTTGTTGTCTCAAATATGTGTTCGACCAGCACAAGAGGAAGCACTGATTTTGAACAAGAGAAATGTTATGGGAGATTTGAAAAGAACAGTACATGTAATAAAAATAAAAATCTTGAGCTTAGCTGAAAGAATACTGGATAGAAGGTAAAAAATAAATAAATAAATAAGTTAATCTTAGAGATTGGAGGACAAAATCACTAAAAAAAACACTAGCTAATATCTGTTGATATTTTTGCTGAATTAATGAAAAAGCTGAAAAAAAGACTTTTCTAAGTACTTTTATAAGTATCGTATTTATAAGTATAACACAGTCGTATGCAAAAGTTTGAGCACACCTTAATAAATAACAAACATAATACTTTCAGCAAACATTGAGGCATATTTACTTTTTATGCCATAATTTGAACAAAAATAAAAATAATAAGAACATTACTATGGCTTTATGCAAAAGTTTGGGCACCCTAGGAGTTCTAAAGTCTTTTTACAAGGTTTCAGACCTTAATCAGCTCATTAGATCTGACGAATGGCAACAGCTGTCTTTAGTAAATGTATGCTGGTGCCAATTTCAAAGCTTTACAAATACACTGACTCTTTTAACCTTGTGCACACACTTGTGGACATTCAACAACTATGGGTTCCTCCATCAAAAAATTGAATGAAAGTTATTGAAGACCAAAATGCAGGAGAAGACTACAGGAAGATAGCAAAGCATTGTTAGCTTGCAGTTTACACAGTGAGAAATTTAATTAAGAGATGGCACTGTGGAGGTGAAGATAAGATCTGAAAGATCACGAAAACTCTCAAAGAGAACTGCTTATATGCTGGTCAAAAAGACAAATCAAAAGGAGTGCATCAGGAGTGCATCGTTCCACTGTGCAACATTGCTTGCACAGAGAATAACTTCATTGAAGAGTCAGCAGAAGAAAACCTTACCTGCATCCCCATCAAAAAATCCAATGTTAGAAGTATGCAACAGAACATCTACAGAAGCCTGATGTGTTTTGGAAACAAGTGCTATGGACTGATGAAGTAAAAATAGATTCTTTGGCCACAATCAGCAAAGGCACGTTTGGAGAAAAAAGGAGCAGCATTTCATGAAAAGAACATCTTGCCAACCATTAAGCAAGAAGGTTGATCTATCATGTTTTTGGGTTGTGTTGCAGCCAGTGGCACAGGAAACATTGCATGGTGGAGGGAATAATGGATTCCATTAAACACCAGCAAATTCTGGAAGCAAAAATCACACCATCTGTTAAAAAAGCTAAAGCTGAAAAGAGAACGGCTTCTACAACAGAACAATGATCCTAAACACCTCAAAATCCACCATGAACGACCTCAAGAGACGAAAACTGAAGGTTTTGGAATGGCCATTACAGTGCCCTGATTTAAATATCATTGGAAATTTGTGGGTAGATCTTAAAAGAGCTCTGCATACAAGACGATAAAAAAAACATTTGCAGGAAGAATGGGAGAAATTTTCAAGTACAAAAATGAAAAAACGTTTAGCTCTAAAAAGCATTTGCAAGCTGTGATATTTGCCAGAGGATGTGTTACTAAGTTCTGATTATGTAGGGTGCCCAAACTTTAGTACAGTGTCATCATGATGTTTTTCTTTTATATTTTTGTTCCATTTAGGACATAAAAATAACTATGCATCAATGTTTGCTGGCAATATATGTATTTTTTTCCATGTCCTAGAGAGATCTTTTAAATTACAAAATCACCAAAATCTGTTATTTATCAAGGAGTTGCCAAACTTTTGCATAAGACTGTACCTTTATCTGTATGCACTGTATTAATTACAGTAATATATTTAATGGGCCAAATATGTTGGGGAAAATAAGAGAGTTGAGAGTATACAAAAGCAAGTGTGTCAGCATAGATGAAGAAAACAAACCTATTCCTGCATGGTTTCCATGCCATTTGCACACCAAAATCTATTAACAATCTAATTTATATGATTATATGATGAATATTATATGATTATATGATGAATATATTTAATATGAAATGTTATATGAATGTTAAGTCAAGCTAGTAAACTTTAGTAAGTAACTTTACATTTTAACTGAACTTTCCATTTGAAAAAAAAAGATGTGAAAAAACCTCAGAGCAACTTTGTGGGTTTTTGTCCAGAGAACCTAACATCATACAATAGTTATTATTTTGGTTGTTGACCCCTTGCGTCAGGGTGTCCCTCAATATCACCACCAGACACCCACACACTCAGCACTTCTCCAGATGCATTTTATCTCTGCAATGTCAAGGAAGCATATGCCCATGGCTGCAGAAAGTCTGCCCATTTGCAAGCCAGGAAGAGATGATGGGGCTCCATATGCTGCATGGTGCTAATAGAGTGCTAACAAGCACAACTGTGTTGGGAGACTGCCATAAAACAGGACCTCCTGCAGACTCTCTCACCATAGCTAATCTGGAACTATTGCTCACCTTCTTAGCACTTCTATTTAGCCACCCCTGCACTGCCCTCAGGTTGTGACGGTCACACTGCCTTATGGTGCATCCACCCCACCCTGGCTCAGCAAGCACTAGACTTTAAATAGCTGCATATGTAAACCAGTTCTCATTGAGAGAGGAGATATATAGAAACAAATAAACTAAGGCCCGGTCCACAATTAGCCAGGTATTCTTTAAAAACAGTGCTTTTTCTGTGCATTTTGGCCTCCTGTCCACACGAAATTGGCATTTTTGGTCCCTGAAAACAGATTTTAGTCAAAACTGTGCGACTTTATCTCCTTGGATGTCACACTGTTCGCCGTGTTGGTTGTTTAAATGAGCAAGGGCATTTTCTGCCACTCAAAACTTTATGTCTGCAATAAAGATTAAGGATCAGTCGGGATAATTGGGATAATGCTGAAAGCCAATTATCTGCATCAGTGTTTAAATTAACGGCAACTGATATTAAGTAATTACAAGGTGTGCTAATATGGCTCCACTGCTGTGGACTGGAGCTGAGGATGGAGGCATTTGGTGAACAGTTTTCCCCAAATTAAAACATTACAGAACTACACACAAGGTGCATAACACAACATAGTTGTACTTCCACAAAGAATGCCTGCTTTCCCAGTTACAACACTGGAAATATATAGATAATATATATAATTACAACACATAGACACAAATAATGAAGCTTATTGCCGTGATAATGTGAGCCTATGAAAGTATTCGCAAAAAATCCAAGTGTAATTTTAATAAAAAGTGAAGACAGACCAATTTTTTTAGTGAATGCAGTCTTCCATATAAGCCAGCAATGTTACCTGTAATGTCAAAGTGTTAACAGAATTATGTAACATGAACAGCTAATGTTGCAGTAGGTCACGTTTTATAATGTTACTAAAATGTATGTATTTCAGAGTTGTTGTTGCTTATCTAATTTTGTTTGAAAACTGTGACAGGCATGTACATAAATTCATTTACATTTACATCAGTGTATCTCAGCACAGTCTTCTCTCAGTCAAAATTTATTTCAGTTACTAACATGCCCTCCTCAAAAGGCATTTTTTTGGAATTGTACAACTTCATTACATGGCTAAACATAGCATAGTCTTTATCTTTGTTACCAATGTTCAAGTTATTCTTACTTAAAACATCTGTGTGGTGGAGATTATGAAGGCTAGATGCAGGTTACAGTTTCCTGTGTTTGGACTACAGCTGTGAAAAGACCCTTCTAATCAACAACCACGTATCCTGGGCTCCGATCAAACAAAGCTTAATTTCACAGAACTATACGGTCACCACCTCAACAAATGTGTCTGTACAATTAAACCTGATCTTATTATACAGCCAAAAATAACACATCATAACCTAAAACCAAAGGGGTAGGTCTGGTGAAGCAGTCCAAACCAAGAGGTTTACCAACCTTAAACAAGAAAGATAGTATCTGGTAGTTGCTGAGCAGTTATTAAATTCCAAAAAAGTTGTTTATGTTTGTCAGAAATAAAATGTACAGTATTGTGTCATGACCGTGGATAAAGAAAACTGTTTTTGTAACAAGGTTTAAGTAAAGAGTTTAAGTAATTTTTCTAGGAAACTTTATGAGTCTCAAAGGACTTTGAAGTATTTAATAAAAAAAAAACAAAATGTTTAAAACTTCAAAATTAAATATTACTAACATTTAATAATGAAAAATGCTGCATATAATGTGTGAATAAAACTCTGATGTAGCTCCACCAATGACAATGTAGACATTATGCTGAGCATCTGACCAAGAACAAAAATATCCAATTGAGAGGGTAATGTCAGAAAATGCAGTCTGTGTCTTTCCTCAGCATGGTCAGAGCACCCAGCTCCACTTCCCTTCTCCACTTCCTCTGTACCCTTAAGCACTTAATGCCTCATTTCCTGCCTTTTTCTTCTTCTAGAGACCCTAGTTTCCTCTAAAGTAGTACACCATAAAAGCCATCAGCAATGCCACAGAATAAATGAAATTATTTAGTACAAGCTAAAGTATTACAGATTTGACATTTCCAAGCTCAAAACAACTTAACAACATCCTTAATAAACGCAGCAAGTATTGAACATGTCAGCAATCTTCTATGTAAATATATTTCTATTGACGTGAAATTCCCACCATATGTTAGCAAAAACCATCCAATTCACACACGCAAAAAAAAAATCAAAATATTGAAGATGCTTGCTGAAATGTATCTAATACTTCGTACAAAAGCCTTTGTTGTTGATGACAGCTTCAAGTCACCTCCTGAATGGAGAAAGTAGTTGCATGCATTGCTCAGGTGTGATTTGGCCTTTTCTTCCACACAAACGGTCTTCAAATCCTGCAGGTTATGTGGGCCCCTTCAAGGAACTCTGGGCTTTAGTTCTTTCCGTAGATTTTCTATTGGATTCAGGTCAGGTGATTGGCTGGGTCATTCTAGCAGCTTTATTTTCTTTCTCTGAAACGAATTGAGAGTTTTCTTGGCTGTGTTTGGGACTATTATCTTGCTGAAACTTCTACTGTCGTTTCATTTTCATCATCCTGGTAAATGGCAGCAGATTTTAATCAAGAATGTCTTGGTAATTTTTTCCATTCATTGTGCACCAGTGCTGTATGCTGAAAAACAGCCCCACAGCATGATGCCTTTTGACCTCCAAACATGTGTATTATGGCATCCAAAGAGTTTTATTTTGGTCTCATCTGACCACAAGATATTTTCCCAGTATTTAACGGGATCTTCTAAATTTGTCAGCAAACTTTAAATGTGCTTTAACAAGCTTTTTCTTTAGCAATGGAGTCTTATGTGGTGATCATGCATATAGGCCATGGTGGAGGAGTGCATTTCTTATTCTTTTCTTTGAAACAATTGTACCTGCCAATTCCAGATCTTTCTGAAGCGCTCCACAACTAGACCTTGGTTTTGGACAACTCTTCTGATAAATCTTTGCACTCCTCTGTCAGAAATCTTGCAGGGAACACCTGGATTGGGTCGGTTTATGGTGAAAAGATGTTCTTTCCACTTCAAGATGATGATAAAAATTGTAATTCTTCTGTAACCAATGCCACCAGTAGGTTTTGCAACAATAAGATTGTGAAAGACTTGAGAGTGCTCTTTAGTTTTACCTTTCATTAGATGTTTGTTGTTTGACACCTTGGTAATGAGACACATATTAATAGCCCATCAGTTGTGCTTGCGGCTGCTGTGTTTTTGGCAGAATCAGACACGTTTTTGTGTGCCGCTACTCTTCTCAGACAGTTCGAAATAGAGACACAGTTCCAACTCCGACACGTCCGGGTCAATATGGACATGATGGCTTGTATACATGCTTTTGATACCACTTGTCGCCCATTATTCCTGTTTTTCTTCTAAAATTGGTCCCATTGAAATGAATGGATAAAATGTTTGTAATTTAAACTTCCTCAAAGTTCTGCCTACAGGGCGTAAGTAAGTAAACCCCGGAGCTGGGCGTAAGTAAGTGAACCCCGGAGCTGGCCGTAAGTAAGTGAACCCCGGAGCTGGCCGTAAGTAAGTGAACCCCATGGCTGGGCGTAAGTAAGTAAACCCCATGGCACATAGCACAATGGTTAGAGAAGTGGGTTTGTGACCGAAGGGTTCCAGGTTCGAATCTCAGAACCGGACAGCAGGCTGAAGTGCCCTTGAGCAAGGCACCTAACCCCCAACTGCTCAACATGTACGTCGCTCTGGATAAGAGCGTCTGCCAAATGCTGTAAATGTAAATGTAAAATACCATAGCATCATAATTTCTAAATATCCCACCCAAAAATGTTTTTCAGTTTACTTTATCGTTGTTCTAATCTGTGCTGCTTTTTGTTTTTGGTTTTGATGAGGAGGAATGTATTGAACTCTTTCTAGCAGTCTCTCATAGTACTGTACCACTTATACTACATGTTATAGCACTTGCCGTATTTAATGATTAAATGGAATGTTTTCAAGTTCATTGTAGCACTCAAATCAGTGATTTTAGTGTGCAAACAAAATGTATGACTGTTTCTTGGAAGCATGGAAGGCACTTTGGACAAAAGCATCAGTCAAATTAATAAATCTAAAGATAATGTTGGATATGTGTGTCTTAGAGGACCACTCTGCAGCAGAATTTGCCTCAAGGTCATATGTTTATGAATGATGTATTAACCGGAATAAAGGTATTTCAAGCTCAGTCTTTAAAGGTCTGATTTGGATTGCAGATGTTCTTCATAACGATGTACAAGCCCTATTACAAAATAGTTGGCACACTGTGTAACCTATGTCAGTAATAACAGAATGCTTTGCAAATATCATAAATCCATTTCCTTTTAACAATAGAACACAAAACATAAATTGTTTAATATGAGTAAATTTGCCATTTCAAGAAAAATATTTACTCACTTTGAATTTGATGGTGCAGGTCCATGCCACTGTGCAGCATCCCCTCTTCTTTTAACAACAGTCTATAAATGTCATTTGCTGGATGTTTAGGTGAGCAATGTTGTCCCATTCTTTTCTGATACAGGATTCTAGCTGCTCAACAGCCTCGGGTCTTGTTCGTATTTTGCATTTCATAATGCTCCAGATGTCTTCAGTTTGTGAAAGGTCTGGACTGCAGGCAAACCATGCTGTTGTAATACATGCAGTATGTGGTTTAGCATTGTCTTGCAGTAATATAAAAAAAGATGTCTGGATGGGATATGGTATTGTGAAATGTTTTTGTATATTTGTCACAGTTTAATGTTTTCAGATCATCAAACAAATTTCAGTATTAGAGAAAGATAACCCGAGTAAATACAAAATGCAGTTTTTAAATGATTTCATTTATTAAAGGAAAACTGACAAATATGCAAAAAGGGGTAAACACTTTTTCACTGCACTGTATGTTTCTCAAAAACTTATATATACCTTTCAGCATTAATGGTGCTTTTAAAACAAAAATGTTTTGCTGCCATCAGATGTTATATTTTACAGCATCCCAACCTTTTTTTTTAATTTGAGGTTTCAAGACCGTATAAGAACCACACTTTTACATCTGTAAACATAATTTGAGTCTGAATATAGCCTAGTTGTCATTATTTTATGCTGTATATAAATATTTATTTTGTAGGTAGATGCTTGGGCCCAGTCCAACACAATCCCAGGTCTCTTCACTGGTTCAACAGGTGCTCAAGTGCTCTCATCTGAAGAGCTGTCCAATAGTGGCCCACAAGCTTGGATCAAGAAGGTAAAGCAATCTCCCAGTCCTACTGTATTGATCATGACACTATCTATATGGGCTTTTAAATTTTATGTGATTGTTTTAAACATTTTTGGCACAGGAGAGACTCTAACTTGTTTGTAATAAGGCAAGTTTTTCAAGAGGCATACAGCAGTTACTCATTCCTCAACAGCAGCCTAAATTATAGACCGACTTCAAGAACAGTATGTTGTATTTACTTCCCCCATAAGCATACACAGTAGGGCTTGAATATTTGTGAACCTATAGAATTGTCTGTTTCTACATAAATATAACCTAAAACATCAACTGTTTTTTTCATAAAAGTCCAAATTAATAGAGATTCCAGTTAAACAAAACAGATAAAAATGTAATACTTTGTTTATTAAAATCAAGTCTATTCAAGTCCCTAGAAGTGGTCAGTCACTCAAAGAAAAAAGCTGGTAGTAGACTGCAAGGTCAGAGAGAAACCCAGGGTAACGTCTAAGCAAAGGCCATTGTTACGGATTGTTAGTCCACTATCAGGAGAAAACTGAACGTGTGCATGGCAGGGTTACAACGAGAATGCCAAAAGACTATTGGATAGAGGTGTAACAATACATCACAATGTTGTTGTTTTTTTTTTTTTTTAACCCTATACATTGCTAAGTCCTAACCTTAATCCAATAGTAACTCTGTGGAAGGACCAGAAGCAAACAGATCTGCTTTGTACTAAGGAATGGCCTAAAATTCCTAACAACCCAATGTGCAGGACAGACAAACAATTACTAGAAACATTTATTTCTGCACAAGATGACACCAGATACTGAAATCAAAGGTTTACATACCTTTGCCACTAACTTGCCACTAAATATTTGATGTTTTATGACATATTTATTGAGAAAAACAGAAATTTCTAAAGGATTTAGAAAGTTAGAAGCACCACTGTATCTAAAATTGGACAATATTAATATTGAAATGACATCTCACCACTCATGAGTCTCATCTGAGATACATGAATATCGTCATCTGTTTGGCTTTGCTAATTACTGTGCCCACTCCACAGTTCAAATAATAATTTTCCTGAATCTCTTCTCAAACAATGCTTGAGGCCCAAATCTTTGTTGTTCTAGGGTGGCAACCAATATGCAGAATTAACTTTTTTAATCAGATGACGTCAAAGTAACCAAGGAAACTGATGAAGTAACCAAAGAAACTTTCTTCAAGATAACCAGGAATATATATATATTTTATACACACACACAGCCTTATGCAAATATTTGGCCTCTCCTTGATAAATAACGGATTTTGGTGGTTCTGTAATTGAAAAGATGTTGACAGTGTCTCTAGGACATGAAAAAAATATTTTAAAAAATTCAGCAAACATTGATGCACAGTTACTTTTTATGCCACAAATTGAGCAAAAATAAAAACATTACACTGTGCAGAAATTTGGGCACTCTAAGAGTTCCAATGTCTTAGATTATTTTTCACAAGGATTATCAGCTCATTAGATGTAATACATGGTAACAGTTGTCATTACTAATTGTCAGCTGGTGCCAGTTTCAAAGCTTTACAAATACTCTGAGTCTTCAAACTTTGAGCACATACTTGTGGACACTTAACAAACATGAGTTCCTCTAAGCAGTTGTGTGATGTGTTATGAAAGGTATTGATGCCCACAATGTAGAAGAAGGCTACAAGAAGATAGCAAAGCATTGTCAGATTGCACTTGGTGGTGCACCGTTCCACAAGACCTTCATGGAATAAAACATTACCTGTGTCCCCATCATAAAATCCAACATCAGAAGTATGCAACAGAACATCTACAGAAGCTTGAAAAACAAGAAAACATTGCACGTGTGGAGAGAGGAATGGATTCTACTAAATACCAAACAACACAAATAAGCAAACATCACATCATCTGTAAAAAAAAAAAAGCTGAAGCTGAAAAGAGAATGATCCTAAACAAACCTCAAAATCCACCATGGACGACGTCAAGAGACGCAAACTGAATGTTTTGGAATGGCCATCCTCTGGATATCTGCCAGAGGATGTGTTACTAAGTATTGATTATGTAGGGTGCCCAAACATTTGCAGAGTGCCATAATAATGTTTTTATTTTTTTTTATCTTTGTTCAATTTATGACAGAAAAAGTTATTAAGCATCAATGTTTGTTGAAAATATGTGCATTTTTTCCATTCCTAGAGAGACTGTGTTAACATCTTTTCAATTAAAAAAATGAGCAAAATGTTATTTATCGAGGGGCAGCCACACGTTTGCGTAAGGCGTGTGTGTGTGTGTGTGTGTGTGTGTGTGTGTGTGTGTGTGTGTGTGTGTGTGTGTGTGTATCCACAAATTGATGTTCTCTTAGAACCTCACCTGCTTTAAACATTTACCTTTTACTTGTTGTTTTGGTTTCAGTGGGCAGGTATGTTGTAATCTGATTCTTGATAATTCATATGGGGATATTTCGCAGTCTTCTAGTTTTTGCACCAACATTCCTAACGTTTAAGGGAACAGAATAACACCATATGCTGGTGCAGTTCTGACTTAGCTCTAGGTTTTATTTGTTTGATTAAATATGCATCTTACCTTTGGGAACATAAATGTAGCATATGTCAAAACTCATTTAAAAGTTCCCAATAGGACCTTGACTAAATTTGCTGTATATTGTATGCTAAACAAATTCTAAGACATGCCACCATAATGGATTTATTTTTCCTCATTTTGTCTCTCATAGTTGAGGTATACCTATGATAAAAATTACAGGCCTCTCTCATCTTTTTAAGTGGGAGAACTAAATACTTTTTTGCCCCACTGTAAATACCAAGATGTTTTCATCAGGATTTTGGAGTCGAACAAATGCTGAATGCGATGTTATTTGATGCCATCTGAACACATGTCTGACTGAAAGCAAGTCCTGAAAGCCTGTGTGGTCGCCGTTCAGTCCAGTCAGTTGATGCCACATATGTCTGATTCAGATGCCAGTGTGGACAGGGCCCAACTCCGTACTGATGTGAGGAACTGAACCATTGCAAATAATGCAGTACCTGACCCTAATATTCTGATTTTTCTGTTTGCTCTTATATTTGCACTGTAACTCACCTTTAGTATTCGAATTGGCTGTTTTTTGTGGAGTGGGCACACCTTTTCAGCAGAGTCATGCAGATATGTTTTATTTTGTGTGAAATTCTATTGTAGCAGGTGCATTGCAGGAGGGGCATCAGACCTCAGGGGTTGACTATAGTCTACTTAGAAAATCTTCTTTGAAAGAGGGGAGGAAGGAAGAGGATTTGAAGGAAGTCTCCTGGCACACGGAAACTCAAAATGGGTAAAAAAAAAAAGAAAAGAAATGAAACTAAATGAAAAATTCTAGTCCTAGTCAAAGATCTCTCCAGCCATATTCCCTTTACCCCACAGGTACATATTGCAATTGCAATCCAAATGTTACTGTGTGTTACCATGACATCAGTATCTCCCACCTAGCCATGTGTGAATTTTGTTAAATCCTTACAGTCCTGAAGGCTTTGAAATCTGTCTAGTGCGTAAAATGATCCTGTCCCTTATTTTCAGCTGTTGTAATCCCAGTTTTTTCATAAAGGGTTCTTTTGAGCTAAATAAATATTGGAGAAATTCCATACCCTCTACTAAGAGATGCTATGGCATTCACACACAGTCTATTTGATCAGCGGTGAACTTCTGACATGACCAACTTTGCATAGTAACCACATAAATAGAAGGACGATATACTACTGTGGTGCATTTCTAGTATTTGTTCGAAACTTAATTTACTAGTGGAATCTAAATTGATTGTGTTTAAGTGTTTAAACAGGACACAACATAAGCCTCTGCAAATGCTTGAAGTATGATTCCACCAGTTTTTTAAACTTTTTCTTATAATTATACAGTGCGCTTTGATGTGAAATACTACCATTTTTATTTGGTCATTTGGTGAATAAAAAAAGTCTGTTTGCATTGAGTAACAATAACTGTAGTAAAGAATCAGAACTTATCAAAATGTATCTACATCACATCTGTATGGCACATCAAACCACTGCAGAGTGAGTTATGATTTAAAAATTCTGTGGAATTTCCTTTTTAAAGTGATTACATTGCAACCTTTATAATACTGATAGTATAGAAGTCTGCAATATGTGCAAATCACCATGTACAGTGGTGCTTGACAGTTTAAAATGTCAATCCCTTTAAAATGTTCTAAAATAGAATTTGACCTAAAACAGCATCTAACATCATCCTAAACATAGATGTGTAGTAGACATGAAAACCTAGTTAAACAAATGACACAAAAAATATTATACATTTTGGTTAAGGTCAGGACTTTGACTTGGCTATTCTAGAACATTCATTTTGTCCTTTAACCATTCACTGCTTTAACAGAACTTGTGTGTTTATGATTATTGTCTTGCTGCACTTGAGATTCTGTTCACGGACAGATGTCTCGACATTTCCCTTTCTCTGGTATAATTCAGAATTCATTGTTGTGTCAATGATGGCAAGCTGTTCAGGCCCAGATGCAGCAACACAGTCCAAAATCAGAACACTCCCACCACCATTTTCACAGATGGAATAGGGTTCTTTTTTATGCAACACTTCTTGTTTAAACAAGAAGTTATCATTGATGGTTCAATCACTTCTGGGTAACAACAGTCCTGTGTGAATGTTGATTGGGGGAGTCCAAACTCTTTAAAGATTGTCTTGTAACCTTTTCCAGCTTTATGAGCATTAATAAGTCTCTTTCTGAGGTCCTCAGTCAGCTCCTGTGTTCGAGCCATGATACACATTTTCAGATTTCACTTTCAGATTATAGGACAATCCTAAGGATACACTTACTTCAGTAAATACAGGTCTTTGTTGATGGTGTTTAGGCCACAAATTTAGAAGATTTTAAAGAGTTTACAAACTTTCAAACACCACTGTAATCAATCTTTAAATGCTAATATCATTGCAGTGTCTTGATTTACTCTTATGCCTGTGTGAACATTAGATTTTGTACAATGTCTAAAGAACATGTACATATTATTTGCATTCATTATGTTCTCAATCTGGTCCTCAGCCCCCCCAGTGGTCCCGCAAGGGTGGGGGCCTGATGGCCGGTTTGAAGACTACTGGTTTACAGAATGTGTGATGCGTTTTGTGAATTGGGGTTTCAACAGTGCTGTCAGTCTCAACACGCGCAGGGTTCCAAACCTGCCCTGCTGGTGGATGTGGTTGGGGGAGTGATGTGGGTGGGGCATGGGCTCAAGAGGGGTGTGGGTTCACAGTCTGACCTGTGAACTCTCACCCCTCTGTATGGAAACTTGTTGCAGGGTCAGTCCTTGTAGCTGCCTTGTTGCCATGGTCTCTGTCAGGCCCCTTCTGTTCACGTCAGATGCAGAGCCGGTGATGGGGGCCTAGGTACGTATGTCATACAGCACCCTATTTCTATTCACTTGGATTTCTGTCCGCTCTGATGAAAATTGCCATGCTTTCTTTGTGTGTGTTTCAGCGGAATCAAGGGTATTGATACCTTGTCAGAGATGGTGTTGATGCCTTAAAAAAGAAGAGCACTTAAATAAATACTTTATTTTTGGAGCATTTTAAATATTGCTTCTTGTTTAGTAACTTGCTTCTGAGGGTGAATTGTGACCTGGGTTTGAGTAATTTCCTTGTTACACAGGAGCTTTTTTTTTAAAAAAACAAAAAAAGCATTTCTAGCATTTACAATTTCGCCAATATCTGAACAGTACACAACATACTTTTGTTTACCCTTATTGCAAAAGCTAAAAGTGAATTAGGGCCAGTGTAATGGATAATTTCCTGATTTTTCTGGATATATTTTATATAATTCAAAGATTGAAGTAGAGGTGTGCAGTTTATGGCTTTACTGTGGGTTGCCTATTGGTTTGCAAGCTCTTACTATTCCCTCTTTCCTTGTCTGCCTTCTTTCTTTCTGTCTCCTTCCACCCATATCTGTCCCCTCTCCAATTCAGGACCAATTCCTTCGGGCTGCACCAGTCTCTGGGGGTATGGGAGAGTTGCTGATGAGGAAAATGGGCTGGCGTGCCGGGGAAGGCCTTGGCAAACACAGGGAAGGCACAGTGGAGCCCATCGTGATTGACTTCAAAACTGACCGCAAAGGTGAGCCAATCACAGCATGTGTTTTTTATATATTTATTATAATAAACATTGTATTATCTATTATAAATTTGGTTTACTATTTTAGGATTGGTAGCCGAGGGGGAGAAGACCCAGAAATCTGGCAACCTGGTGGTGATGAAGGATCTTTTAGGTGCATTTTTTTGGTTGTTTTTGTCATTTTTGTTCTTTATTTTAATTATTTAGCTTTATTCTCTGTGGGTACTGCTCCTGATCCTAACACATGTTTCTTACAGGTAAACACCCTGTGTCTGCTTTAATGGAGCTGTGTAATAAAAAGAAGTGGCCACAGCCAGAGTTCGACATGGTGCTCCATAGTGGTCCGGATCACCGCAAGAATTTTCTCTTTAAGGTTTGTGAACAAAGGAATGATTGTGTGTTTGTTTTTTGAAGCCAAGGGTGAAATCTGTGCTTTATAACAAATATCTTATTAGTAGGGAAGTTAGTATGACTGTCATTGCTATCACATGTAATGTTATGTAATGCAAAATATTTGAACAAGCAAAACTTTTCAGTACATTAGATACAGTGTGTATAGAAAATGGTGATATACAGTAGGAAAAAAATATTATTTGACCCCTGATTTTGTAAATTTGTCCACTGACAAAGAAATTAACAGTCTATAATTTTAATGGTAGGTTTATTTTAACAGTGAGAGATGGAATATCAGAAGAAGATCCAGAAAAACACATTATATAAAATATAAAAAATATGTAAATTGTTTCATTGAGCATTTGATCCCCTAGCAAAACAAGACTTAGTACTTGGTGGCAAAGTCCTTGTTTGCAGCACAGAGGTCAGACTTGTAGTTGATGACCAGGTTTGCGCACATAGCAGAAGGAATTTTGGTCCACTCCTCTTTGCAGATCAGCTCTAAATCATTAAGGTTTTAAGGTTGGCAACTCGAGGCTTCAGCTCCCTACACAGGTCTTCTAGCCCATGCTGTTAACATTGGAACTCATAAACAATTCTGTGCA
>JBBIGC010000082.1:18896066-18912164 GCA_037576955.1 Lepidarchus adonis | reverse complement strand
TATAGAAAGAAAGACAATGAAAAACAAGACTCATTCATAAGAATTCTAAACTTAATTCAGGTGCAAGAGGACCAAGCTGCAAAATGACAAATAGAAGATGTTTTACCATCAGCCTTCATTGCCTCACGGAGACCCCTGGTGGTGGGGGAAAGCACTGCAGTGATGCATTTCGCTCCACTAAGCCCTGCTGCCCTGAACAGCACGGTGAACTGGTAGGAGCAGATGTAGAAGTAGGGACAGAGTTTGGTCTTCAGCAGGCTGTATAAAGAGGTAAGACTAACTGACCTGAAAAATGAAGGAAAAGAACATTGTGTAACATTTATAGATATACAAACATACATTAAGAAAACACAGTTATTGACAAGAAAGTGACGGTCCACCACAACGAAATGTGACCTTTAACATCCATCAGAGAGAGAGAGAGAGAGAGAGAGAGAGAGACTGCATTATAAATTGCAATGGAGGCAATATGATGTTTGCTGTTTCATTGCCCCATAAAAAAAGGAATAATCTGTCGCATAATAATAATAATAATATTAGCAGAGAGAGTGAAAAAGGCACAACTATAAAATAAAGTGTGATAAAATTTCACCCACAAAAGTAAGAGAATTTTACAGTCCACCAGGTGTCATGTAGACATGGAGATTTACAAACAGTATGCACATGAAGGGGAAATTTAAAATCGCCTTTTTTACTGGAAGGATTAATCATGGCTGAACTGGAAAATAACACACATGTTAACTGATGGTGCAACATGGTCGTGCAGTGGTGCGACCGCTGTCTTTCTGCATTGAGCTCTCCCAAAGTTTCCTCTGGGTGCTTCGGTTTCCTCCCAACATCCAAAGGCTGGTAGTTTAGGTTGACTGGCTCTGACTCTAAATTGCCCATAGGTGCGAGTGTGTGTGTGAATGGTTGTCCGTCTCTGTGATGCCCTGGGTTATGTTGGCATCCTGCCCAGGGTGAACCCTGCCTTGGACTCATATTCAGCTGGGATCGGCTCTAAGTTACCAACTGATAAGTGGTTGGGAAAATGGATGAATTAAAGTTGACTGTACCAATAAAGTAGAACTACAAACATTACATATCGGGGCGTGATGTTATCTCCATCACTCACCATTCACTCATTAGGCTTTGCTGAAGTTCAGCATCTTGTGCCCATGGTGTGGTCTTGCCAGCGAACTTGCGTTCGGCTCCAATCCTGGGGAAGAGAGACAGCCAGGGCAGTGAAGGGTATTGCCAGTACTGCAGAGATTGCTGGAAAGCACAGCGCAGCTCGGTACAGCTACGAGGGTCCTATAAAGATAAAACCATGATACAGAGAAGAGTGGTGTCAGAAATAACATCTTGCAATCAAGCAAATAGCATCTGTACTTTTCTTCAAGTTAAGCTCGCACTTAATCACTTTCAAATATTAATCATGTTGTATGTTTTTAGGCCTAGCTCTAAAGGTTGTATTTAGGGATGTCTTGATCTGATCTCAAAGATCAGTATGAGGGTAAATACTGCACTGGAGCAACACACACTGGAGGACACCATCAGCGTGGTAGAGATTACAGGATCTCATCGTCTTTTGGAGCTACTATGTCCCGGCCCCCTTCACACTACATTTTAGTCACCACCCTACCAAATCTTTACATCAGGATTCTCCATCACCTAAGAGGTGTTTTATGAGATGACTGTGACTACTTTAACCACAGACATCTGCAGTACTGATGTTTGCCAGTGTGGATACTTAGCCTCACTGTGCACTGAATTAACCCCTTACCCAATTAATGTGCGGTATTGAAGCACTTTAGTTTGTCTGATCTCATACTGCAGAGCATTAAAACAGGCATTCAAGGACGTGTTGGGCACTTGGGAAATAGACTAATAATGGGTCCACGTCCTTTTGTGGGACAACGTGAGAATTCAGTTATAAGTTGTTGAGTCCTTGCTCACGCGATACGATAATCGATACGCCGGCGGCAATATCGATATTTAAATGAGTACACATTTGCTGCCAAGTTTACTCACCGGCGTCACTACCTCTTCTCTGCACTGGGTGGCGCTGCTCCCGCTGAGTGCAGGAAAGTGAGCACAGAAGAAGTCAGTTTGCGCTCTAAACGTGTTTGTGTTGTGACTCTGAAAGCTCGGTTGAGACGCCCCAGCCATATTTAAAGTGGGAGTTTGGCTTTGAGAACATTGGAACAGAGTGTGGATTATTCTGTGACGCCGTGTCTCTGTGCCTGTCTTTCCCGAACTTATTTCGTAGCGATGGGATGAATCTACAGCGACCGGTGAACGTGAGTACACACACCTCTCCACCCCCAATCGTGGTCGCAAAGCAAATATCAGAAAGTTAGCAATATCATTGCTGTTACTTATGTAAGTTAATAACGCATCCCCATCTTTCGATGTTATATCGATACGTACTTGTCGTGCGATATATCGATTATTGACAATATTATCGTTATCGTGGACCACATATTGCATATCGTATCGTATCGTGAGATACCCTGCGATTCCCACCCCTAATTGGGACTCTTTGTCAGACACTCAAGAAATTACTCAACTAAATTACTAAATAAATTACTACAAAAAATGTAATTGGGACACTCCTAATTCTAATCATTACCCTGCGATTCCCACCCCTAATTGGGACTCTTTGTCAGACACTCAAGAAATTACAAAACTAAATTACTAAATAAATTACTACAAAAAATGTAATTGGGACACTCCTAATTCTAATCATTGGCAAAATTTATTTTAAACAGGTCATTTGACTTTGAGAATGTTCTCAACTTTAAACAGGGTTGGATTTCAATTTTAGACAAGTGAATTATAGTAATTTTAGTCTGTTGTGGAGTATACTTGTTCAAAGCATTCAACCATTCGTTTTTCACAACAGTAATACAATGATCACAGAGTTAGATCCCAATGTAAGTACAAGATTGCTGAAATTATCCACAGAACTTATGTAAGCAACCACAATCTGCATATAAACTGTGTGAATACTACCTGGATATTCTGTGGCAGACTCGTATACTCTGCCCTGCAGTGCAAACTTAGGCCATGGGCTTCCTCCTGAGCCTTCGGATGCTCCGCCCAGGAGAAAGACTGGGGCGAAGTGAAGAGCAATCGGGTCTTCAGACTCCAGTCTGCAGGATATTCTCTGCATACTTCTGGAGGTGCACAACAAATCTCAGGAGCGTGAGGACTCTAATTAGAGTTGTAGAAAAAGACATCTGTTAGGATTACGTAGCCTGGAACAAATGAGTCAGAGCAGAAGATAAAGAAACGATGTTACCTTCAAAGTGGGGGTTACTTTATCAGCTTCAAACAAATCCTCTTCGAAGAGACTCTCTTCAGAAGAAGAGGCTGATTTCTGTGATTGTGAATATAAAAGAAATCTAAATCAAGAAAAAGCACACCCTTCAAACATCTGTGATCAGGCAAATTTTACAGAAGTGTGAAGTCAGAGGCTTGTGAATGACTTACACTGACCTTTCCCACCAGTGTGAACAGTCACTTTGTCATACATTCATATTTACGAACTCAATGATGCAAACAGATTACAATATGAATACTTTACTATTAAAGGTCAAATGCAGCACTGTAATCATTAGGGTTGTAACAATCGACTGAAACAGTGCATGAACAAATGTGTCGATTTGACATATGAAAATCAATGTGTGTTCATTCGACAATTAATTTTACTTCATTTGAGTTGAATGAGTTGAGAAATACAGCAGATTGTGTACAATTTCATATTGACAGCAAACCCAGGATGCACCATTTTGATCGATGCATCAACACAGACTGACTGATCGTCACACCCGTAGTAAATATTGTAGTTTGTATTTATTTTGTAATGGACCATGATCCAGTAGTAAAGTCAGGCTGTTACTGGACAGTGTAACTGCCTGTTCTGTGCACGTGACCAATTCTTCAATCTTAAACGTGAAAACACTTTTCATTGAAAAAGAGACTGACCAGTTTTAGCTGTTCAAAACATACGATTTTAAAATGCAAGACACGTAGACATTTCCTACATAACATTTTATCTGTTCTGTCATAAAATGTTAACGTTAATGTTAACGAGCTACTTTTGTTGTTGGCCAGTTGAGTTTCGCGAAATAAAAAACTATGCGGTTAATTTAAGCGTTAAATCCATTTAAAAACGCAACAACATGCCCCTTTAACTTTGAGAAACTTCGAAATGTACCGTATTCCGATTTTCGCTCCGTTTCTCTGCAGCGTCGCGGTCAAGAACGTCACAAAGCGAAGCGGCGCGTGCGCCACTGTTGTCTGCCTCAGACCGAGCACGCGCTTTCTCACACACGAAAGCATCGTCTGTGCACGACACCGCTCTTTTTTTCGGACTGCTATAGGTGTTTTCCAAGTTTGCAAAGGGGTTTCTGCGCTTCACGCTGCCAACTCGACCCTGGCCTTTCAACAGCAACGGCCCCGGCGAAAAAGGACGGACACCCGCTGCGGTTGGAGTAGAGGAGGAGCCGCCGTGTAGCCCTAAACCAACTCCCTCACTTCGAGCCCGCTTTTTCCTCATACGGAGGATATCTGATGGTTTTTTAAAATTTGGGGAGTAGCATCCATGCTCCGACATCGCTGAGAAAGGCAGTGAACAATCTCTTTATATAATAAACACTAAAGCGAAGAACGGAGAATCCCTCTTTCGTTGTTGTTCCAAAATTCGCGCGTGACGCACGTTCGTCAACGGTGACGCAGCGGCTGATCTTCTTCTGTTGCTGTAAGATCTCCCACAGGTGCGTAGCGCTGAACTACGCCACCTATCGGTTCAAACGAAACATTAAGATTAGTATCATTGTAAATAACAGTAAACAGTAGCCACTGACTTCATGTGTCAATTTGTTGCCTTCACCATTTCCTGACTTCTCTTCATGGAAGCCCAGTTTCACTTCACTTCACAAATCACTGGCTTACATTAACTCAGGTTCTGCAGGAGTTTCATACATCCATGCAATGGCTGGAGGCATGCAGAAGAAATCTGGAACCAAATCTGTGTTCTTTTTATTAGCTCAAAAAATATAAATGATTTTTACATCTTATGTATGTTATTGTCTTGTGTTCTTAATAATAATGCACTTAATAATGATGTTTTTAATAATAACAACAACAACAACAATAATAATAATAATAATGTATTATTATTGTTGTTGTTGTTGTTGTTGTTTGAAGTTAAATTTATATTTAGCAGCTTTCACAATCTCAAATTGGATTGTTCATTATAACACCAACATTATATATACATGTGTTTAATATATTTTCTTTTTATGTATATTTAATTGATATGTATTTTATCCAGACTGGAAAGCATGCATCAAGTAAAGTACATTTTATTTTTATAGCGCTTCTAACAACTGACATTGTCACAAAGCAGCTTTACAGAAACCAAAGGTGACAGAGGCAAGGAAAGACTAAACTGTAAAAAGAAGCTTTGGGAGGAACCAAGGCTCAGAAAGGGAACACATCCACCTCTGGTCAACACTAGAGAGTGATAATATAATTAAACACAATAAAAACTGCAATGCAGTTGTTGCTACCACTGCAGACTACTTAGTGTTTGATTATTTATTCTGTATCTTATTTGATATGATTTTATTTGTTATTATTTATTTCTAATTGTATTTTTAATTTCAGTTCTTTTTATTCTTATACTTAATTTGATGTTATTTTAATTTGCTGTTATATTTCTATTTTTTCTATATTTATATTAGTTTTATTCTCATCTTAGTTTACCTTTTCTATTCAAATACAATACTACTTTTACCATACTTTTGTTTTATGCCTGTTTGTCTTCATGTGCAGTTGCAGCATAAACAGTTTTCGTCTGGGATAAACAGTTCTGATTCTGATTCTGATTCCTGAGCTACAAGAAAGCTCTTAATGCTGCAACAACATTTTCTGTTATCATAGATCAATGATTAGAATATTTTACTCCCTTTCAAGAATTTTACTAATTTCTTCATTAAGTTCATCAACATGCATCCTAGATCGACTACCTACACACTTTTTAAAACAAATACTACCCACAGTACTACAATACTACCCTCACTTAGCATTGGCTATGTACCTGAATCCTTCAATTTAGCAGTTGTCAAACCCCTGTTAAAAAGCTTGATCTTGACCTTTGGTCAGCTGATGTCAAACCACCCTTTTATTTCCAAGATTCTAGAAAACTCTGTAACCAAGCAGTTATGCTCCTTCTATTATATAATAACAACATTAATTAACTGTTCCAATAAGGGTTTAGGCCTCAACATAGTACAGAGACTGCACTGGTGAAGGTAGCAAATGACCTTCTACTTGCATCTGATGAGGCCTTCTGACTTGTGTTGCTCGAGTTTAGTGCAGCTTTTGATGCTATTTATCACATTATCCTACTAGACAGGATAGAAAGTGTTGTTGGAATTAAGGGAACAGTCCTTTCTTGTTTTAGGTCTAGATATAAATGGTGATTCTTCTGCTAAGAACAAGGTAAAGTTTGGTGTTCCATAGGGTTCCATTTTAGGCTCATTACTATTCTCCCTGTATACAGAGGGGCAAAAACGTATTTGGCAACCACCGATTCTGCAAAGTTTGTAATTTTCATTATAGGTTCACTTCAACTTTGAGAGACAGAATGTAAAAAAAAAATCATGTGATTTTTAAAGAATCTCATGATACATGGCCTCATTCATTCTTCCATTTTATCCAAAGCAGCCCCAAATCATAATGTTTCTACCCCCATGCTTCACAGTGGGTATGATGTTCTTGGGATACAACTCAACATTCTTCCCCCTCCAAACACGGCAAGTGTCAGCCCCTAGTCTGACATGTTTACTCTAGTTGAGTGGTTGGCTGCCTTATGTCCCAGGACGCCTTCATGTATGTGCTACCTCCTGGCTCTCCCCTTTAGCTTTAGCTGTGCTGTTATAGAGCGCTCCATGGGCACTAAGACCACAATGGATTCTTTATCACTTGTACTACTAAACGTCTCTTTCTCTCTGTCTCTGTTTCTGTTTCTATCTCTATCTCTGTCGCTCTGTCTTTCTCTCTCTCTCTCTCTCTCCTCTCTCTCTCTCTCTCTCTCTCTCTCTCTCTCTCTCTCTCTCTCTGTCTTACTGTGTCCTCTGTTCCACTCTCCGGCCTAGACCACGCTGATGCAGACCAATCCTGATACACTGGAACCCACTTACTACTACTGAGGAGCGCCCATACAGACAGAACCATGCTCCACTTACCTGATTTTAACACAGAGGCTCACCTGTACACAAGGAACTGCTGACACCTCTTTAAACTGAAATCATTATTACTCTTTATCCATCCATTCATCATCCATCCATTTACCCATCATCTATCTGTCCACCCATCCATCCATCCATCCATCCATCCATCCATACATACATACATACATCTAGCTGTATATCTATTCATCTATTAACCATTCATCACATATCATCTATCCATCCATCCATTTATTAATTATCTATCCATCCATTCATCAACACACTCATCATCTATCATCCATCCATCCATTCATCCATCCATCATTTGTACATCCATTCATCCATCCATCCATCTCAAAGGCACTCTGCATAGGAAAAATATTTTAAAAGCCTTTAATATGTCAGGGCAAGCTAGTAATAGCAAACTGGAAGAATATGAATTATCCAAAGTACATATAGTTTATAACTAGATGTATCATAAAGTACTTATTGTGGAATATTACAGCCTGTATTACTGTGACTCTTTTTGTTTTTCCACAATATGCATTTCATGATACAGCTAGTTATGAACCATATACACTGGATAATTCATATTATTCCAGTCATACTTTTAACTTGTCATTGAGACTCCACCCATTTAAATCTCAAGGGTCTGTTCTTAATTACATTGTTCTCACCTCCTTGTTTTCTGCCCTGAAGAAGTCCAAGATGGCTGCAATGTATTGGCCCTTGTGCTTTTACTAGTTTGCCCTGATGTATTAATGGCTTTTTATATTCTTCGTATGCAGAGTGCATTTGTAGTTTTAACATAACTTTTATTTGATCTGCAAAATGAATGGATGGTGGTTCCAAAGCTTTAGATTTACTAGCTACTAATAGGGTTAACATATCAGTGTCTAAGCAGACATACCTGTTCATACCAGGAGATACTAGCAGAATTTTCTGATACAGATATTTATTGGCAGATAGTGCTGATGGGAGCAGACATAAATGGTCAGATGCTGTTTGCAGAATTTGGGTGAACAGATGTTTGTTAAGGCTTTTTGTTTAGTAGTACCGATGAATGCATGGGAAGTGGTGTCAGTAACTTAAAACATCAGTTATATTTAACTATAGCCTTTATTTGTGATTTATGAGTTTTCTCAGTAACAATCATACAAATTCACTTGATTGAAATCACATGCATATTATATTATATTATATTATATTATATTATATTATATTATATTATATTATATTTTTCAATGTTTCTGCTGAGAAAAATAGTTCTTCTACCGATGCAAGTACAGTGCACCACAATGTTTATGATGCAAAACAAACTGGTGCTGTAACATCTGTCAGATGTTCCCATGCCATGTCTGACTGGTCTGTTTTTGTAGTGCCATGTGCTCCTGTCCTCATGTCTGGTGTTTATGTCCTTGTGTGGTCTCATTGTTGTATTACTGCTGTTGGATTTCTGTGATTTTTGGCCTGTGATTTACTCTGTTTATCCTTATTGGAGTCACCCACTTTAGTGTAACACCTTGATCTAGTTCTATCAACAAACCCATGTTTAGGTTTATTCTCAATATTTTCTTTATTAAACTTGCTCCGCATTGTAAGAAATTGCATACCGTTATACTTCCTTCAACCAACCAATACACAAGCAAGTGGGGAAAAAAATTATCATGGTGCAAGATACCACTGCTTAGATAGTTGCAGCTAAGGCCTTAAATGAGCTGTAAAAGATGCTGCCTGGAAATGTACAGCCCTTGTCTGGAGCTTTGTCACATGCAAAGCTGGCTATTCTCTTTCCCTATGGTATTTTTGTCATTTCTTTTCTAAAAATTCCCATGCTTTCTATAAGTACAGATTTTTTTGTAAAACCTTCTGATATTGATGTTGACACTAAAGTGCTAACCATAATTTAGTTTTTTTAAGTGAATGGATGACTTGTGGTGTGATATGAAAAATGAAGAAGAAGTAAAAAGAAACATAGCCAGGGGCTGTTCATTTTTGTCAAAAATGCTTAGAAAATACAGTTGATTTTTAAATTATTAGCACGATGTAATTTAACATACATAATTCCAGGATGAAAATGTGTTCTTAAGACCTTCTCCTCTGTTTAGACCCCACCTCCACTTCTAAACTGTCAAATGCTTAGATTAATGGAAGTGTGCCAGCTCTTGCCACAGTTAATTTCCTCCTGTTTATCATTATCATTTGTGATTAATCACAGTCCAAAATCTGCAAACCGAACACAACCGTAAGGACAGAAGATGATTTTGATGCAGACAAGTCTTCAGAGGTCAGTGCCCTGCATATCGATCCTGTAGGCTGTCAGCCATGATGCTGGGACACATCATCCACTTGATAAATTGGTTGTAATTGCTAGGTGAAAGCCCTTGACCCTTAATCAGTCTGAGGCAAAACTGGGTGAGAATATGGAGATTAGGCTGGAAATCACTGAGAAATATTAATGGAAGGTCTAAAGGTAGGAGCTGAACTTCAGGGAAGACTTTACACACTTTGCCATCACTTAAACCTTTAATCTGGACGTTATTATTTTAAATGCTTGTAAATAAGTAATGATTAGGGTTAGGGTTAGAATTATTGTAAAACTGCTATGGAACTAAGTGGTTATGCAGTTATAAAGGTACCCAATGTCCAAACTCAGATCCTGACTGTAGGGTTTAAAAATTAACTATATTATCTACTGTCATCAAAACCACAACACTATTATAAAATAGCTCTCCTTTACATTGTGTGAATATTTCATTTCAAATGCACCTTTAGAATGATGTGATGCTGACCCATCCTGATGACCAAACTTGCCCAATCCATCCTGATGCTTTAACCCATCCTGATGAGTTCTTATCACTGTAAAACACTCATTCCTGCAGAGGAGGATCTATAAAAACTGCCCTAAGGTTCACCTACTTGATTGATAGCACACCTGTACTGTAGGAACTGCTGCCCCTCTTGTACCTTCAAGCAGATCAGGGCCTCCTACTCACCTGTCCCAGATTACTTCAATTAAAACCAACCATCTCCCTGTACTGTATGCTATTTTTTTTCATTTGTTGCTTTTATCTGACTCCGCCTTTATAAACTTTTTTTTATAGACTTTTCTTTATAATTCCTGACGCCCAGAGGAGGGCATTTTAGAGGAGTTTTAGAAATAAAACTGACCTCAGATGTAAAATGTCATTCAGAGTGGTTTGTTTAATCCTATTGTACAAAACCTATTAAAATAAAAAAAATAACACATTTTGCAGAAATCCTTAACCTTAATACCTATCCCGGATTTTTAAAGACAAATTCAGTGTTACTATTATGATGATTTACTCTTAACATGCTTTCCATGGTAGGATTGCTTGACAGTCTGACTCTCAAAACTAATATACAATATATAACCCATATATAACGAATGTATCACACACACTCATGAGCTCACCAAACATAACAACAGTAACCAATTGATGGTGGTGCATATGGTGAAGAGCCAGTTACACTCAAGCTTTTGGACAAAATTTTGGAATTCCCATTTAATATAAACAAACCTTTCACTTTTCATTCTTCAGTTCTAATAAAATGTCTAAATATTAGCTCAGGAACAATAATTCAAATTTCTTTCAAAATGTTCATCTTCAGCTTTTTGTCTGAGGTCCAGCAGCCTGAGACCTCACATTAGGCTACATCAGGCTTAATGTCTCCTTGCTGTTGTTTTTATGCAGTCGTTCCGCTTTCTCTCTGTCTCTGTTTCTCTCTCTCTTGCTAAATTTTGCTATGCCTGTCTTCTTCTAAATCAGACCATAACCTTTACCTCAGTCACTAAAGGGAAATTGTTTTACTTGTTCTCATTTTTTTAAACAAAACCTTTGGAAAAAGAAAAGTGTTTGACCACTTTAGTGTCATTTGCCACAAATGTCCTTAAATGCCCCCATGTGTTCATACCTACTTGACCATGAAGAGAATTGTGTACATATTTTTTTTCTTTCATTGTAGAATCCTTTTGCTATTTTGTCTCCAAAACATCCTCAGACTGTCATGTTTTTCAGTTTGTGTTTATGAAGGACAGAACGTCCCCATATTGAAACATTGACATTTTGCCACACACAAACATCTACATATAAATAAAGACCACTGGTATGTGTTTGTGTGTGTGTGGCTGGCTAGTGGTGTCATGCTGCTCTCACACCTCAAACTCTTTTTATAAAGACGATTTGATTTTATGGACCTTGGCTTGAATCCTGGAGCAGGATTACAGCTAAGTCTCTGCAGTCTCTTAACACTGGCTGCTGGGGCAAGTCTGCATTAATATAGCCCTCACTTCTTGTCTGGGTGCTGGGGTGGGTGTGTTGGGGGGTGGGTGTACTAATATCAATGAGCAATACTTGCGTAATTTCCTTTAAATATGTGTTTTAAGGTTCCAACAATAGCACGGGCATGTTTCACCCATAAGGAAGGCAAAATGTGTTGAATTTGTTGAAAATGAATTTTGAAAGCAGATTATATTAAACCGGATTTTTTTTCCTGTCTTTGTAAAAATATATCTCACGGTGGAATTAAACATGTGATAGAAGCTAAATAAGAAAAGTATGAGCCAAGAAGTCAATGAATTAACATAACTTGATGCTAATATGTTCTTTGGTTGAAATATGTTACATAAATTAAAATAAAAAAAATTCCAATTTAGCAACTTTCCATAATAACTGTTGGTGTAAAAGCAAAAACAGACAGAGAGAGTCTGTGGAGTAAATAAAGAGAGCTTCTATGTGTTGAAGATAGTGTTGACTAGGACGGGGCAGGTTGGGGCCTGCCTGCTTGTCTGTATAAATTTTTCCTGGGTCAGGAATAGCACATGGATGCAGCAAAGAAGGGGGTGTTGGAAGCTGGCATAGTTTCAGAAACTGACCGTTCCTGTCCCATCAGCATAAGATGACACTGACAGAGAATGTGCCAGAGAGAGAGAGAGACGTAGGGAAAGAAAACACAGAGGTGTGTAGTAACATTCCCTAAGTTACCCTTAGTCAGAGTTTTGATGAACTTGTTAGGAAATACTGAAATATTTTGTTCTACTTGAGGACCCAATGGTTGGAGGAGCAGTCTTGCAACCAGAGGGCTGCTGGTTCAATCCCCAGGAAATTGGAAGGATTGGTGAGTGCCCTCCCTCTCTCTTGAATGCCCTTGTGATCAGAGGGTCCCAGCCCCGGTTCCACTGAGGTACCCCTGACCATGGTACCCTGGGTGCTGCTGATAGCTGCTCATTACTCCATGTGTGGATGGGTTAAATGCAGAGGTCAAATTGGCCAAATGTTGCTGGTGTAACACCTTTAAACAGTGGTGGTTGCATCAGTAGTGGCAGGGTAAGCATGTGCATTCATCCTGAAAGTACTGTTTACAACTGACATTGTCATAAAACAGCTTTACTGAATTTGGATCAGAGCCCCTAATGAGGGGTAACAGAGACGAGGAAAAACTCCCTAAGCTGGAGGAATCAGATAGCCGTCCTCCTGTGGTCGACACAGGAGAACAATAACAACCAGAAGGAAAAGGAAAAGTCTCAGATTCTAAAGGTGGAATAACAGATCCAACATACGCATATGAAGCATAAAGTACAGGTCACTCGGAGTAACTGGGACAGGTGTACATGAACTTCTTAATTCCCTGGTCATCGGAATTAAGAAAGCAGCAGTTCGTAGTGTATGTGATGACTATCCACCTCTGAGTGAAAGAGAGAGAGAGAGAGAGAGTTTTCTCATCACTCAGAAATAACGACACCACACCATGTGCTCTACAAACGATTGGCTTCTTCACAAACAAAGGTTTTATATTCACAAAATAAAGCAGTGCTAAGAAAACACATTGGCTAAGCTGCAGTTTTGTGGACAAGTGTCATGTGATCGATGGCAATGGTTATTGGCCAGTGATCTCAGGAAGAACTTTACAATATATTTACAAATGTGTATTGTGTGTATGTGGTGGGGGACCACCATATGTCATACTGTTTCAAGTGGATTCAGTGGAAATGCAGACAGACAGAGGTAGACCTTGAAAGGCAGCGAGCATGTTCACGAATCCACCAATGAGAAAGACGTCCCCTGCTAGTATAATGCTGGGCCTCATCAAACATCTGTCCATTCAATGTCAGTAAAAAGACAGCACTGGCTAGAATGCATCGCCATTGCATTAGGGAAGTGAACAGTTCCCAGAGGACAGGCCTGGAACCAAACATTTATTTTGGCATTTATACATTTTTCATGTTCGCATTTGGTGGCTAACGCTTAGAAAAGATATTCCTTCAGAACAGCACTACAAGGAGGCAATGAAATTGCTGTTTTCAAGTTTGATGAGAGTGCCATGTCAGTGTATTTGAGTAAAAATGGAAGGAGATGGTATCATCGACAAACAGAAACAATCCAAACAATATTACTGCAGTAATAATAATAATAATAATAATAATAATAATAATAATAATAATAATAAACAAATTATCCACAACTCCTTAGAAAAAAACAATGATGAGTCTCATGCTGTGTAAAACAAGTTCTTCCTCCCTTGCTCCAGCAAAAGCCCACCTAATTCAGCTGCCCTTCCTATTGGTCATGCTAGCCCATCACCCAATGAAAGCAGGGTTCAGTATGGCCTCCACACTGCTTCGACAGACATGCTGGTTGGGGAGCTGCTGTGGCTTCCCTCGGCCTCCACCACGACATCGCTCTGATTAGGCAGTGAGGGATGGAGGAGGGCGGAGCCTGTAGAGGCATTGGTACAAGTAGGTAGGATACGTGGTGGTGATCGTTCTCCGCCACCTCCTCCTGGCATCATGGAGAACTGGTATGAGCCAGCAGCGGTGCTGTAGTACAGGTGATATGGTGATGAGCTTGCCTGGAAGGGTCCACCTTGGCCCTGGGAGGAACCAGCAGGGTAGGGAGGCGGGAGGTATGTGTGGTAGCGGCCAGTGGGAGCAGTCATGGCAGACATGCTGATGCCTATGGCATTGGTGACAGGGGTAGGTGTGTAGGTGAAGGCTCCAGTGGGGTAGGGAACACGGGGGTCAGTGAAACGGCTGTCAGGAAGAGATGGGATGGAGGAGAAGGAACGCTCCAGGCCAACACGTGGGTCTGTGAATGCTGTCAAGTCTGGACCTGCAATGGAGAAAAGTTTTGCATTGGTCAAAAAAGCATTAATATCTAACAGCAAAATTAAACATTTAAATGTATTTTTACTTCAATTATTATTTTTAAAAAACAAAAATTAATTAATGTCTAAGTCACTGACAACAAATGCGAGTTAATGTCTAAACCACTGACAACAAATGTGAGTACACCCCTTTGTGAAAATGAAATTTGTTTTCCCTCCCCAGTGTCATGTGACTTGTTAGTGTTACAAGATCTGTTAAATTTGATGTAATCGCTCTGGTCATTAGAAGTTCAACATGGCATCTCATGGCAAAGAACTCTCTAAAGTGCTGAAAAAATTATTGTTGCTCTAAAGATGGCCTAGGCTGTAAAAAAGATTGCTAACACCCCGAAACTGAGCTGCAGCACAGTGGTCAAGACCATACAGCGATTTAACAGAACAGGTTCCATTTAGTACATGCCGACAAGGTCAACTGAAGAAGTTGAGTGCACATGCTCAGCATCATATCCAGAGGTTGTCTTTTGGAAATAGACGTATGAGTGCTGTCAGCATTGCTGCAGAGGTTGAAGGGGTGTGGGGCAAGCTTGTCAGTGCTCAGACCATATGCCACACAATACATCAAATTGATCTGCATGGCTGACGTCACATAAGGAAGCCTCTTCTAAAGTTGATGCACAAGAAAGCCCACAAACAGTTTGCTGAAGACAAGCAGACTAAGGACATTGATTACTGGAACCATGTCATATTCCAAAATTATTACTGAGGGTAAAGATGCTGGACTGGACATCTGTGGGGCATTCTCAAACGCAAATTGAAGGAGCACAAGGTCTCTAACATCCACCAGCTCCATGATGTCAGGAAGGAGTGGAAGAGGATTCCAGTGGCAACCTGTGAAGCTCTAGTAAACTCCATGCCCAAGAGAGTTAAGCAAGGGCTGAAAAATAATTGGTGGTCATACAAAATATTGACACTTTGTGCATAATTTGGACATTATGGTTTAGGCATTAATGTCTTTGTGTTGAGTAATTTTGAGGGGACAGCAAATTTACACTGACTACTTTACATTGTATCAAAGTACAATTTCTTTAGTATTGTCCCATGAAAAGATTCCCAGAATGTTTTGATGATTTTATGTACTGTAGATGATGAGATATTCAAAGTCTGCTCAGTTTTACATTGAGGAACATTATTTTAAACTTATTCCACAGTTTGCAGACACAGGTTTGAGCAGAGTTATAAACCTCTAACCATTTTTACTTCTGAGAGACTATGCTTCTTTAAGATGCTCTTTTCATACCCAATCATGTTACTTACTTGTCGCCAATGACCTCATTAGTTGCAAAATGATACTGTAGCTCAGGGTTCGGCAGAGTCTCCGCCGCGGCGGTCCGGACACACGCGAATTATCGTGTAAATTCGTGATGACACGCCCCTCTTGGGCATCACTGGCTACAGATGATCATCATGCTACACTGCTTAGTGCTCAGTAGTCAACGTGTTATTTTCGTGGTAGTACTTCTAGTGATGGGTCGTTCTTGAGCGATTCTTTCATTTTAAATGAAACTTTACTGTGACTCGTGAATAACGAGTCGCCTCGTGGGAGTGATTCGCGCTTGCACAAAAACATCATAGTCTCTGTATTGGGATTACTGATTCACCTGTTTCCAGTCTTCGAGTAATTCGTTCATCACGTCACAGCCCCAGTTAACATTACTGTCATGTGATTAACGAACGACTGGAAGTTCGA
>JBBIGC010000082.1:18879409-18881547 GCA_037576955.1 Lepidarchus adonis | reverse complement strand
AGAGAGAGAGAGAGAGAGAGAGAGAGAGAGAGAGAGAGAGAGAGAGAGAGAGAGAGAGAGAGAGAGAGAGCATGTGGCAAAGCCACTAGACAGTTCCTGTCATGGACTACATGACTCTATCATAATGAAAAACATCACCTCCTTCCTTCTGCCCCACCAGCCATAAAGAACAGAATCAGCCACTAGACGGGCACAGTGGAGAGGAGGGGAGGGAATGTACCGCTCGCCAAATGTTAATCTACATCTACATCAGCTGCCAACTTGCTGCCGTGGCTTACCTCTTCCACTGCGACCCACGAAACGCAGGTCGTTGAAACGGGCCACCTGGTTCTTAATGGCTGCGGTCGCGTTACGGAGCTCGGCTGAATAGTTCTCATCGTTTCCAGCCATCGCTGTCACCAGTGTGCCATCGGGGATATCACCAAGCGCAACCACCTAGGAGCCAGAAGCATGGGTTAATAAATAATAATAATATGAATATAATAATATAATAATAATAACAACAACAACAATAATAACTTTTAAATTTATTTTTTATTTATTTATTTTTAGATTTGTTCCAGCCATCAGTCACTATTATGCCGACAGGGATATCACCAAAGGCAACCAGTGGTTAGATAATTATAATCATAATAATAATATTTTGACATTTTATAATTTTATTTTGTGTGTGTATGTGTGTGACCAGATAGCACCTGCTACTTTCATTTTGTTTATTAGTGTTGTTATATGAATTCTTATTAAGGCCAATAGCCTTGTATTATATTATTGCATTATATAGTTCAGTCCACTTGCACTGTATATGTTTTTAGTTTTTATTACTTCCATGTATTTAAGTTCCATTGAGGTTCATTTTAACTTCCCCCAACACACAAAGCAAACAAGCCCTCAAACGCTGTGCAGCCTTATTTTCATATTAACTGTAATGTGACTGCAGTGTGAGGGCGCATACAGATGGTCCCATTGTCTGACAGGGCATTAATGTGCCGCTGGCCATGGAAGTAAGAAGAAGGAATTTCAGATTGGCGGAGAAATTAGTGTCCATAATTACTAAGGGACCCCCTCCCCAGTAAAATATAACTATATCTTTATCTCTCTCTCTCTTGTGCTGGACAGAATTGCTTCAAAGGAATTTGGTGAATATTTCAAATATGCTTCAGTATAATGACGCATTCTATATAAACAGGCAGGATTTCCCTATGGGTGCATGTAAACAAACAAGCAAACAAACAAACAGAATAACCCCATTTCCTTCAGGAGTATGTGTGCAGGACGTCCCGTGTTCGGTTACCTTGAAGGCGATGGGCAGGGTCTTGTTGCAACGCCAGTGTGTGGGCAGCACAGAGCACAGGAAGTTAGGGCTGTCAGTGCGTACAAGCTCTCCGGGGTGGTCAGAGAGCACCTCCACCATATTCCGCTCAGACACACGCCCTTTGGCCACAAGGGCGGCGCCACTGGCCTCCTGCACCTCAGCCAGCTTAGCCGAACCCAGGCTGGAGGATGGCGGGGTGAAGCGGCGCCCTGGGGCAGGGTCTGGGTCGCACACACACACACACATTGGGCAAGGAACGTGTAAATAAATAAAATAAATACATGACAAAATAAATAATTATAATAAATAATTAAAAACAAACAAGCATCTAACTATAGTTAATACATGTTAAATAAACATAGATAGAAATAAATGTGATATGGATATAAATAATTAAAATAACAATAAATAAATAATATACAGAAAATACATAAATAATTATATAGATTCAGACATTAAAACAACATTACCTTAAATAAATAAATGAATAAATATTAACCAACGTTCGTTTATTTCTTAATAGAAGAATAAACCTTGTCAAAAAGAGGATCCAAGTGATGCTACAAAATATTTTCTGGAATAAAACAATAATAATAAAACTTATTATCATTGGCCCTGACTTTTATTTACAAACTAAAAGTCCCTGTAGAGATTAAAAGGCATCGCCGGCCCTGGGGCCAACAAACAGATTAAACCCGTGAAGTGAAGAAACACTGGGCCTGAGACTCAGTGGAACACTGCTCGGCGCCACTGGCAGTTTAGAATGACAGCGGCAATTTGGAGGAGCCTGAAAACAGCCAGAGCTCAGAGCAGAGCGGAGGGTGAC
>JBBIGC010000082.1:18869409-18874409 GCA_037576955.1 Lepidarchus adonis | reverse complement strand
TTGACCAGGCTGTCAACTCTGTCAGGTTACCTAAGCACAGATTTAGCCCCAGATGAAAACGTCCTGCCCAGGGGCAGTCTGTCCCCTCTGCACCCCCAGAGACAGCCCACCCTGGGGCCAGTCGTGCTGGGCACACCGGATCAATAATGCCCCCTGAGCTTCCTGGGGCTTGGCTAATCAATTGCTGCCAGAACCAGTGGGCATGCAGATTCTGCATCTCTTGTTCATTTCCCCCATAAAGATCTGCATTTCCAGTTGCAACGTTTCAGCCTCGAGATCCATGCATTTTTGATACCGGTCACTGTTTTGCCAACAATGACCCATCTGTCCCTTTTCCCTCCCTATATTTAATTCTCCCTGTCCCCCACCTTTGCCCCATCCTCACCCCTATCTTCTCGTTTCCCCCTCTTCACGTTGCATGGGCCCGTTAGTTAAGAGAGAGGGAGAGAAAATAACTCAGCTTCAGTTCTCCTCAATAATTCATGTGCTTGTATTGTGTGGACGCTGTTAACTGCTGCTTAAAAGTAATTAATTGATTTTCTGACATATCAGTTAGCAGCTCAGCGAAGTGACAGAGCAAAGCACTCTGCCCTGTTCTCTCACTCTAACACACACATACAGCACACACTCCCACTCACACATGAGCATAATCCTGGGGCACTAACACTGCACACTGATGTTGTGTGCACGCATGCGTAGGGCCTCAGTTTATTTATTTATTTTAGAATAAAACAGACCCTGTCCAGCTGTATTAACATTTCCATGGATAAAATAGGCTCCTTAAAAGAAGTGACGTCAGGATGGAGAAGTGTATTTTCCCATGCTCTACCAGAGCAGCTCACTCTCTTATAGTGTTGCTGACCGAGACGCCTTCCTGGCTTTACACAGAACCTCACTTCTTCTTCTTCTTCTTCTTCTTCTTCTTCCTCTTCCTCTTCTTCATATAATAATAATAATTATTATTAATAATTATTATTGTTGCACCTTTTCTTCTTCTTTGACAACACCACCAACAACAACAACAATAATAATTTAATAAGTTAGTTATTTCAGTTATAACAGTGTAAGGCAAGACAGGTTTCTCTAATAATTATCAAAATATGATGATGATGATGATGATGATTATTATTATTATTACTCACCAATAAAAATTATTATGCAGTTCATTCATTATCTGTAAAATGCTCTATAGCTCCTGAGATTTGAACACAGCACTTGAAAAAAAGTGCTCCTCATTAGATCAGACAACATACACCGTAGTGATACTTCCTACAGTATCTTAATCACATCTTCTGCCTGCAGCTGAGTTTTAAGGTAAAAGCTATTGGAAAGGCACAGAGGGACTGGCCAGGGGGCGAAAAGGATGGCAGGGCTCTTAAGAGGATAACGACACAGCAGTGTAATGGTCCTGGTGTGAATTTCAATCTGTTCCCAAAACTGCTCCCAAAGGCCCAGCACATTCTAATGACAGCTCCTTCTTTTCAAGTGTTCAGGCGTCTTTATGTACATGTAAACAACAAACACTTGCAGCACATATGGCTGATGTGTATAGTGGCCTTCAGCTGTAATGAAATATGTCAGGTTCAGCATAGAGTAAACCTGTGAATGTGTTGCAGCCATGGCCAGAATGGCATTGGAATATACTGTGAATAATTCAAAACTGCTCAACTTGGCAAAGACTATCAGCCTTATGATGAGCACTTCGTGCAAAATCGCTGATTGATTTTCTGACACAAGCAATAAGCATGCACAGGTTGAAGCACAGAACAAGAAAGGAAGGAAATGGAGAGAAGGAAAGAGAAAGATGGGGGGCTAAGCCGTAGATAGAGGGTATTGTGTTGAATGTGTTAATCCCTCCGCATCTTCAAGGAAGCCAAGGGATGACAAGAAGAACACTTTCACCACCGTGGGCATTGTATCTAGTCACTGTTTCAGCTTTATGTACACCTGCCACATCTGTTGTTTACCCCTTTGCTTAATTAGAAAAATTACAATAATAGATGTAAGTGGATGCTGAAAAATAAATAAAATGCCATATTTTAGGAATAATACAATAAATCTTTGTTTATTTTACTGTCAAAAATTGTGATTGGGCAAAATAAGAAGCATTCACCAATCAGTGCAAAAAGAACCAGATTGTGAGCAAATTAAGTCTTTCAACATTTACAGTACATAACTCTCAGTCCATATAAGGCAAGGCCGGCTCTGTATAAAGCTAGTTAGTCTCCTCAGTTCCAAAATAATAAAACCGTGTACTTAGATGATATAACACAGGGCTAAACACGCTTCCCAACATTTTTATAGGTTTGCAAGTGTCAAACTCTAAACTTGTTACATTAACAAAATAAATTTCAGTTGATGAGTGAGAATGCTGGAAATCTTTTCTTTGAAGAGGAAAATTCTTGTTTTCATTACATTTTACAAAATGAGTGCTGGGTATACATTGGGATCTCAAGCCTGGTGTGGCCTTGTGTGGGCCAGAATAGTGCGTGGGAGGGAGAGGCCAGGGAGCTACTGGAGACATGCCTCAGGCACCATTTAGTGCAATGTTGAATTGATGAGAAGTTGCAGTGAAGCAGAAGCACATACAAAGATGGCTATAAAATGTGTTGGTTCAATGCATAGACACAACCTCCTCTCTCTTGAAGTCCACATGCAATAAATAAATCTAATACTTTATATTTCTCTATGGCTTAATGGAATGACATTGATGTGATTAGTGATTGTCTTCATAATCCGGAATGCATTCAAAATGAAGGTAATTTCATTTTCCCAAGAAAATTGCAAGAAATACTTCCAGGAATATTTTTGAATGCAGGGAGTTCTCGTAAAACTGGTTTGAAATAATATGCATGCATTGATGAAGTATGGGAAATGCATTATTCCATACAATCTATCCATACAGCATATCTATAAAATATAAAGGGCATCACTTATTTTTTATGTCACATCAAAAGTTTTTTTTTGTGGTCTCTCCAATTTAACTCACCCAGAAGAACCACTTTGATCTCACATAACTTAATTTATTTCCAATATAACTTACTCTGTATGTGCATACATTGAGGTATTATGATGAATTTCTTGTATTGATGTTGTTGTACATAATGACAAATGTAATTTCGACTGAAAGCTTACAGTGCATTAATTACCTGAAAGTCAAAATTAAAGAAGCAGAAATCAAAGGCAGCCAAGTGATGCTGCCCTGCAGCAGGAATGGAAGGATGATAGAGGGATTGGAGGTGGAGATTTGAGAGGAAACAAGAAGCAGCAGCTAGAAGATGACTGGCACGGAAACTCTCTGTAGCTGTTGGCCATGCCTCTCACAACCAGACGTGTTTATTATGCTCCGCTCATGGCAGTGGTGGGTATGGATATCTCCAGTACCTTTGCTGGTCACTGATCTGGACTGTATAACCATGTTGGTCCATTGTGAGGTGATGTTGAATTGCATGATGGGTGGAGAAATAAACTGGATCTTCTAAAACACATTCAAGCCAAGAACTTTTAAGAATTCTTAAAGCTGGCCTAATGGTTATGGAGAGTCACTGGCTCCCTACTGAGGTGTCACTCAACAACACTCTACAAGACCTGCTTTTCTGGAGATGCTCTGACTCACAATAAGACCTTACTTCTTCCAGCACAATAACTTCAAGAACTGACTGTTCACATGCTACCTAATATATCCCACCCCCTGACAGGTGCCAGTGTTGTTCACTTCACCTTGCAGTGGTCTTAATGCTATGGCTGATGTTTAGATGACAAAAAACTCTCAAAAAGAATCGCAAGTTAGTGACAAACTGTGAAGCTAGTGACTAAGCAGCTGTACTATACGCTAGAAAAAGAGCGGCTTTGTTTTGAGAGAGACTTTTGGTTCTGCTGTGCTGGTGGTTGAGGATGGATCAGTCGTGGTCGAATGGGCAGATGGCATTGACTCAGAATTCAGACCTCAAAAACACAACAACACACAGACAGGTCGGCAACATCCACACACTGCTGCCATTTACACAAGGACATATAGGACAGTTGCTGACATGCTTCTGTTGAACTGTAAACTTTAATGCTTAAGAGACAGGTACCCTGCCTCAGGTTCCCTCACCAAATATAAAAAAAAGCATATTTTGTCACTAGGCCTTTGGTTCAGTGTTGTAAATCTTTCTTTCAGCAGTGCAGGCACAGGTGTAAAAAGACACACAAACTGAGACCATGGTGTAACTGATAGCTGATGTAAACTGCGACCTGCTCAGAATTTATCTCTTGAGATGAAGATGGCTAATGTGTTAAAATCAGTTAAACACAAATTGAAGCTCGGTACTAAATGCTAGAGTGCTAGATGCTAAAGTTGTGCAAGCTTGGTGTAAAAGCACTAAAGGCAAATGACAATTCAGAAAAACATAAAATCACAGCTAAAATTCCCCATATAACACACAGGTTTTCCGAGGCCTTGGTCTAAACGGCATTATATCTTTACTCTTAAGTATAGAAAGATTTGATTTGATTTGTTTTGATTTGATTAGAAGTGAGGAGATAAATGTGAATAATTTATTTAGTCAGAAATTCAAGGACTAAGATTTCCTTTCTACTTTTTATCATTGGATGTGAAATTGGAGTAAAATTGTATTTATAATGCTCCTTTAAATTTTGTTTTAAATGTAACTTATTGAAACCTGCAGAAACCCTGCATAACATTAAATCCACCTGCCTTATATTGAGTAGATTTGACCTCATGACCTCGTAGTGGTCTTAATGTTATGGCTAATCGATGTACAGCGCATATTATAAAGCACATTTTTGAAAATTCTCATCTAATTTCTTCATTTGTATATACATATTTCATCTCAGCAAAAACTTTTCAAAATGTAAGTATATCACAATACAGGTCCTTCTCAAAAAATTAGCATATTGTGATAAAGTTCATTATTTTCCGCAATGTACTGATAAACATTAGAGTTTCTATATATTTCAGATTCATTACACACAACTTAAGTAGTTCAAGCCTTAAA
>JBBIGC010000082.1:18838031-18854191 GCA_037576955.1 Lepidarchus adonis | reverse complement strand
CAGATATCCCCCTAAAATAGCTAAAACTAAAAACAAACTAAAAACTACTTCCAAAAATATTCAGCTTTGATATTAATAAGTTTTTGGGTTCATTGAGAACATGGTTGTTGTTCAATAATAAAATTATTCCTCAAAAATACAACTTGCCTAATAAGTCTGCACTCCCTGTATAAAGACAGGTGGATTATGGCCTAGTGTATAGGATCAGAGGGTTGTAGGTTCAAGTCTTGGCCTAGGCCCCATTAAGGTACTACACAACTCACTGTTGATAGCTGCTTGCTGCTCAATGGGTTAAAGGTCACATTTCACAAAATTCTTTAGTAATCATCTGAGACCCACTATTCTAAATCAGTGTTATGTAATGTTTATATGTGTACTTGCACATACAATGTATAAGCACCAAAGAAGTACTGTTCAATCTCTTCAGCTTGACATCAAAGATGCTATACAGAACAATGTTTCTTCAAAAAATCGTACAGCCTGATTTTCTTCTTCTTCTGTGTCTGGATTATTACTCTTCAGTATCCAGCAGTAGTCCACATCACACTCTCATTCCAGAAACCTTGGTAGTGATGCTCCATTAACTGAATTTTCTACTTGCACCTCACTTACTCTTAGATCTTAGACTAATGGCCTAGAAAGTTCTCGCAGAGCCGTTCCAGAGGAGCTAAACAGAACTGGCTTATGCTGACAGTGGAATCTGATAAATGTGAACTGTGGTTCTGAAAAGCTGGTGCCATCTAACCTGCTTAAGAGTCAATTTTACATCTACAGCACTTTTGACAGCTGACGTTCTCACAAAGCAGCTTTACAGAATTCAGAGTCGAGCCCCTAATGAGCGACTGAGGAGAGGAAAAACTCCATGACTCAGAAACAGATCCTCATCTGGTCAAACCTGGCGAAGAACAACAGCCAAAAATTACATTTCTAACAGTGGCAACTAGAAGCCTACAGCTTGTTCCAGCATCTATCCAGACTGATACAACTTTTTTGAAGAGCAAATCCATAGTAGGGGGACTAGTGGTGGTTACTGGGGAAGCTCTGATTGGTTCGTTTACCTAGGTGGCCCTAATAGTCCAATAGAATAAATCCTGCTTGGTGCCCAAACATGATTTCTGTCCAAAACAAACTTTTTTGTTTTTGACAAAATGGTAACACCCACAAATTATGTATTCGAAATTTCTTCACATTCTCAAGCAGAATTTTTCTACGGACTCACTCAAAGTCCATGATTACCTCCATGGATAAAATTAGCTTGTGAAAGACCTAGTAGTAGAAATGTAATGAGGATTAAATTCATCATTTGATTCCCTTTCTCCCTACAATGAGGAACAAGCTGGACTACAGTGTTTCAGTTTAATCTGAGGTTTAACTAGATCAATAGCCAAACGGCCAAGCTGTTGATATGATATGATGTGGTCAGTCAATCGATGCTCCTTTGCCATTCTAACTGCACCGCCTTTGAGTATTAGATGAACGTGGGGTTTGAGTATTTTAATTAATATTCAATAGTGCTTATGCATGTTTAGGCCAATATTTTGGTATTTGGGATAAACCTTTTGCGAACACACCCCATAACACAAACTAAAATGTGACCTTTAATCCATCCACACGTGGAGCAGTGGGCTGCTTTGAGTAACAGTGTTGCATGATGGAACCTTGATCTGGGTTGGAACTGAAACCTGCTAATTTCTGATCACAAGGGCAAGGTCCTAACCACTAGGTCACAACTTCACACTATTGTTGTGGGCAGAACTTCATCCTGGCACTATACATGTGCAAAGCCAGAGGACTAACCAACTGAGCCACTCGGGATAAGAGTGGAAAGGTCCATTTATATTATGGGAAATTTATAGATAACTAAAACAATGTATAATTCAACTTTAACCACTTATGGCTTATTGGAACAAGGAAGAAGTATAGATTAAATAAGAGATATATCATCTCTTACAAAATATATATTATTATGGTTTGAATTTTACAGTAAATTCAAAGGACTTGGACAAAAGTATAAGAATATGGTTTAATTTTATATTGTGAAATTGTGAACACAGGCAGCACTACAAAAAATATGGCCTTTAACCCATTTACACTTGGAGCAGTGGGCGGCTGTCAACAACAGCCAGGGAGCAGTATAGCGGAACATTAAAAGCAATGTAGGACATACATGCAATATTGTAACAATAGTACACTGTCAAAAAAGGCACATTTCCCCACATTTTTCCTACATTGTGTACGTACTCTCAAAAGCACAACATTGTTATGAAAGTTCTATTGTGTAACTTAAATGAGTTTTCAATTAAATTATTGTACTTTTAATAGCAATATCATTTAAAAAATAATAATTACCCAGGGTTTGTGGAATCAGAGTCACATAAAATATATCAATTTAACCAAAAGTTCACTAAAAGTGGAAAAAAACTTTCTAGAATTACTATATTTCTTCAGTAGTTTTTTGCAACTTCCATTATGTAACTTATCCCCCATTTCGAGCATTCAGCAGCACCATCTGTGCTCTTAGACCCTTCCGTCCAGCGGTGGCGCCATTTGCATCCCCCCCGTCCCATTACAGTTCGACATGGGCTCGACAGTGGCCTGCCAGCTTGTCTAGTGGACAGCAGGCTCAATATCAGCAGTACCGAAGACCTCCAGTCAGCGAGTCCCTGCAAAGGAAGCAGGCCGTAAGGGGCTAAAATCCATCCAGGCGGAGCGATGCACTGGGTGCAGCCAGGACAGGAAATTCAATAGATCCCTAGCCACTGACCAGCAGCATGGCTCCTGCTGTCATCCGAGTCTGTTATGGTGACATAAGCATTTATTGGTATTCTGCACTGAGATGGATCAGGTATTATGGCCTAAGATGGTCCAGAAATGACTCTGGACGGCTATGAAGTAGCACATTCAGCTGAGCTTTCAGCATGGAGCTCTGTCCCAGAGCAGAATGTGGGTGGAGGATTGGCTTATTAGCATTTCCCACAAACAGTGTGTTAAATGTTAAGTTGATTAAATAAATTATGGCCGGTACCAGCAAGACCCTTGTTTACACTGGGTGAAATATGGGCATTGATCATATCCATCTAGCACATGGATTGTAGCAGCTCTACAACAGAGGACAAATGAAGGAATTATAGTCTTTTTCTGAAGTTGCGGGGACCTGACAGGGTGACTGGTTTCCTTCTAGGGTGCCTGTGGATGCTGATAACCAGAATCAGCAATGGGCAAGTGTTCGGCCACTTGGATAAAGGCCCTTCGGCTCCAGCCTGCAGCATTGGACACGGGCCCTAAGGGCAGCCATAAATCCCTCATAAGGGAGGCTGTGGTCCACAGGAGCATAACAACAACCTTATAAAACCATCACCTTTAGTTAAACACCCATAGATATATGGCTTGGAAAGTAGGCCCCAGGGATGCCAGAAAGGATGGATGAAGAAGTAAAGATGTAAATATGAATCAATGGAGGTGGTTTTGAGAGTAGGGTGCTGATAATGGAAGGAAAGGGGTTGCCTAAAAGACTCCAGAACAACCTCAACTTCTTGCTTTGGTGCAAAATGGTCTTTGCAAAAGAGCACACCTCTTTCCACCAACTTTTGGATAAAGGTGGCTTATTAAAAAAATCCAATGTGCTGAGGTTTCACAATATTAGATGCATGTCATTTAATGTGTATATGTATTGTTCCAATAATTACTATCATATAGATGATGCAAGTTGGCTTGTGTTTCTTGCAAACTCAGCTAGCCGAGAAGAACTTTTTATCCAAAATAAGATTTTAAAATTTATTCCATGATGGACTAGGGTTAAACAAAGAATATTTTTTATAATGAAATTGCAATTGAATATATAAGTGTTGAATATATAAATAGCAAGGAATGTAATTTTAATTATATTCTACATTGCATAACAATATTGATAATATTGTTAGTTTATATACTGTAGTTTAATAATAATGGGCCACATTCACAACGATTTTGTCATTTTAATAAAGAATGACATTTTAAGAAAAAAATCATTTTAATAAAATATTTAATTTTAATATATGGTGGCTTTCAAATGTACACCATGAAAACACTGACGAAACTTTGTAAAAACTGTATCAGTGGAACTTTTAGTTAGTCTGGAACTGGAACTTAGTATTTTTTATGCTTTTTGGCATGAAAATTGTCCAGGGAGAAAATAATCACATTTAAACTGAAATTGAGATATTGGTAAAAATGCAATATTTTTTCCAAATCATTCAGCCCTATGATGAACTAAGTCTCAAGACTGTATAGTCTTAGCAAGTACTCTTGGACCACATTAGGCCAAACAGCACCACTTGGTAGAACACAGGCTTAAACAACAATATTTTCCCTATGGTTTTATCTAGATGATTAGGCTACATGCTAGACACCGCTTTAAAGACCTCTTCCTGCCAGAGAAAGTAACGATAAGCACGAAAAACGAAAGCTGGTGCACGCTCAGCGGTTTCATACAGGCTTGTATGTGTATAGGAGGGTGTGTATATGGCAGATTTTAGGACAGAAAAATGCAAAGAATTGCAACCGCAGAAATGATAAGGAGAGACTCCTCACATGTTGCAGGCTTGCATGTGTGCTGCAAGTGCAAAGAAGAAGCCTAACAGGGACAACATGGAGACCACAAAGAGCAAAACCCACCAATCATGTTGCAAGAAGTTTCAAACCAACATTGCAAAAGCTTGGCAGCAACACTACCTTTGTGTACTACATATGTGAATATTTGCAAATAATGTACTGCAATGGATTTGACATGGAGCAAAACTACATTTGGTAAATGTTAAAAAAAAGCTTATGAATTAAATTAGGTCTTTGTTATTAATTGAAATGTATGGGACTGTTATCAGCAAATGCCACAAATGTTAAGAGTACAGTTTTGGAAAGCAAAGGATCATTCTACAAAAATCTGCATTGAAACCATAACCAAATATATATATTAACCCATAATGCACACAAACGCACAATCCAAAAAAGTATTGTAAAATAGTTGTAAACAGTTATTAAATGAAAGAAAGCTTGTTTACGTTTGTCAAGGGCTGTCTATAGGTGCATAGAATGTATATTTATGGGTAACAAAATATGATCAATACATGACCAGAAATGCCTGATGTATCAAATATGATACAAAAAATATATACACGTTGTTGTTTTTATTGCTTGGGATTGTTTGGCTTTTGTTACATATTGCAGGCTTTAAAATATATTCATGTGATATACTGCTAAAACCTGACTGCTTGCTTATGTTATTTTGACATATAATTTAATGATTAAATGAACATTTATGTATAAAAAGGAAAATTGAATTCATGCAGCAGAATATTACTGAATAAGATTAAAGATAAAACCTAAGATATAATAGGAAAAGAAAGATAAGCTTAACATATAATAAAAGTAAATGTATGAACTGAAAGGAGTTTCCAACATATAACTTATAATGAGCTGAACGTAAATATGTAATACTATGTGAAAATTACATTTACAAAAACATTGTAAACACTTACTTTCTATATATAGACCTTATCAACCAATGAGTGAACAGTATATTTTGAAACTTCCATATAGTATTGGATACTGTGAATTTGTTTTTCTTTGACTGCAACCCAAAATCTCAACCTAACCCTAAATCCAATAAAAGTGTAAATCGCTCTGTTATCATTATTTATTGCTTTTATTTACTAAAAGATATAGTTTGTTTATGTTACCTCATTAAATAAAGTTGGTTACGGCTTGAGAATTATTCTTTTTTAGCACTGTGGACAGAGTCAGCCTTGTCTGTAAGAAACAGAAAAGTTCCTTCGTGACTTCTGGTTGGTGAACACATGTGAACATGTGTCGACTGCAACTGATAAACTTCCTGTGTTAACTGACAGTGTTCGGAAGGCACACCAAATGTGCATGCGTTAAAGAGTCAGGAAACAAAAACAAGGCTGCATATCTTTTTTCACACACAATATGCAGACAATTTGTCAGTATTTGAAAAGAAATGGCTCACTACTTTATTAAAAAAAAAGAAAGTCTTAACCCAGTGTGGCCTTGCAACATTTACATAATTAAATCACAGGGATAAATTCTAACTCATGGTTTCAGGCAGACACCAAAAAGTCGAAACCCAATTGGTGATCACTGACAAAGGTTTTCTATAAAGATCACAAATAAAAAAGCATTTTTTTGATTTCCAGAAAAGGTGAAAAATTGTAAAATGCAAAATATAAAGGAAGAAAGAAAAGAAAGGAAAGGGGAAAAAAAAGAAATTATCTTTTATTTAACAGTCAAAAGTACATAAAATGTATTTAAACACTTTTTAAATTTGATACCTCATAAAAATGGCAGGGCCAAAATAAAAGTGAAAATTGACATCATTTTGAAACATACTACATACAATAACTAGAAACAGATGAGAAAGAACCAAAGACTGGGACTGTGCTAGAAAAAATGGATCATGTCTGAATGTGCGAAACTTCATTGTCAATTTGCTAAAAAAGAAAACGAAAAAAAGGACAAGTCTCAATGAAAGATGGCAAAGGATTCAGGTGTTTCACCATCTACAATACATAATACTGTCAGATGTTTAGGGGAATCTAGAGAATTCTCAGTCAGTGTAGAGCAAAGCCAAAAACCAGTGCAAAATGTGTGTGACATTCAAACCCTTAAAAGACTTAAGGGTTTGATGTATGAAGGTAACATTCACAGTAGCATTTGTTTCCAAGGTCTATTATGGGATTTTGGAGAGACATATGCTACCACCAAGGTGGTGTGTTTTTGAGAAGCACACGTCATATCCCACAACAAATGCCTACAAAAGAGACTGATGTTAGCTATATGTGTGCTACATGCATGAGTTCTGACTTACAATAAAATTTGTACTACGCTGCATTTGGAGGAACGGAACCCTGATATAACTCAAGGACCCCCTGTATTGACTTACTTTAGTACAAAACCAGATTCTTGAAATTTAACATTTTATGATTGAACAGCCTGAACTGAAATGTTGTGCTTTACTGGACAGGAAATAACATATTCAACATGGGTAAAATATTATACAGGCTTTAAAATGGTGATACATTTTTTTGTATAATTAATGGCCATGTATGGTTAAAAATTATGTTTCTGGCACATGACATAATTTGTTAAGTATACAATATTACTCCTCTTGCAATTCTGTTTCAGGTTGTAATTTCTGGGTGTGTTAATGAGTTTCTGTCTCCCCCTTAATCTCTATGTCATCAAATCTAACCAGCAGCTTTCCCTGGGAGTGGAGGAAAGCTGTTGGGTCTGTAGTCCATCCTAGACATCTGATACATTAGCAAAGAATGCTTCCCTACATCTTTGATCCTCAACCTCTTTGAGCATGGGAAAGTGGCTACACAGAGATGAAAAATTCAATGACCAAACTCTAATGCTGTTAAATGCTGCTCTAATGCTGCTTTAAAACTGGTAATGTTGCATGTCACAATAGAAAGAAGAGCATATTTCAATATATATCAATTAATGAAACAATAACGACACTTATTGTTGTATATTTGCTTGCCTACAGATGCAGCAATCAATACAAACTGTATTAAATTTGACTCTAAATTTGAAAATACCGCTATGTTGTTGATGGTGGAGTGAGGTTAACCAGTGGAACACTCAGTAACCCACATCCCTGTGGTTTTCAGATTCAGCCACGAGATTTCAGTACACCACTGACACACAAACTGCGAATTGCCGTTTTGGTTCTGCTTCTCTTACTTGCCCATAAGCTAACATGTGCTTGAGGCATTAACTTTTGATTGATCTTCCAAATCTAAAGAAAACTGTAGAAGCCAGCCAAAACAGACTCACCCCTGACTAAGCATGACTGGTAGGACGAGAAGGTCTCGAAGATGCTGTTGGAGGCCATAGCGAGGGGCTGCTTCTCCTCCTCTTCACTGGAGTCCAACACCTCCAACTTGACCTGGCCTCTAATTTTGAACACCTCTGTACTAAGCCCTGCAAAGACCAACGGTACAGCCATGATGACAGGTCAGAAGATCTACACAGTCAATGCATCAAAGGGTCAGACTACTCAGATATCCTCCACAGGACCCAAAATCTGAAAGAAAATCCCAGGGTTACACACCCACACCCTCAAGCCCTTGGCCGTCCAGGGCTGGTCCAGCTGCAGTGTCAGGACAGCTGCGTCCTTGCATGTTGTGCATGGTTGGGAGAAACTGCAGATAGTGATCGGTGGTCAGACTGCGGTAGACTGATGCTTACCCTTGTGCAAAAGCGAAGGAGCAGAAATGTGTCGCTGTGGTTTCACTGTCTCTCTCTCTCCCTCTCTCTCTCTCTCTCTCTCTCTTTTTTTTTTTTTAGTAATCCGGGTGATTCACACTGACATTGACGCCGTACACAGAGCACCCTCCTATCCACCTAGTTTCATTCTGTCTGTCTTCTGGTCCACTCTGCTCTATCTTCAGTCAGAGAAGCTGTGACTGGTCACGGTCTTGGTTTGTGGTTGTGGTGGCCCACGGAAAGCTTCTCCAAAGGCAAGCGACAAGTTTAACTCTTCCCTTCTATAAAAAAAAAGTAACCTAACCCTAACTGCTCAAGTCCCATTGGGCCACTATGGTCACATGGTCCCCTGCAGAGCAAATTTCATTGTGACTTTTGGAGATGCTTTCTTTTACACAGTTGAACATGGTGGCATGCCCTCACTGCTCTCCAGTCGCTCGAGAAGGGGAAACTGATGAGGTTTTTTTTTCTTTCAGTTGAAGAAAGAACAGTGCAACGAAATGGTAAAGAGCAAGTAGGTGAGAGAGCATGTGTTGATGAGAGGGTGAGAGAGAAGTGAGTCAATGCACACTAAGTATGCAAATCTCTCTCCAGGAGAGAACACAATTAGTTCAGTGTCAGCAACATAGTTGGACCGCTTCGGCTTGTGAGAATTTACATGCCGTCTTTTCATATCGGGTTCATCTGCTTGTTTTGCGAGCGACGAAGGTGTTTACTTGCTGTAACTCAACCCAATTTAAAATTTTTTCTATGTTGTAAACACTCAAGCCCTCAAATCCCTTAATTGGGATGAACAATACTCCAAGCAGTTCCCAACCACTTGTTGGAAAAACACCTTCACAGTGTTAAACCCAACTGGTGCATGGTAAATAAGGTTTGGTGAGAGCATAGCCCACGAAAACCCGCCCATACTCCAAATCACAGGTGTGTTCCGCATGAGTACTGCCCACATAGAAGCTTGTCCATCACCCAACAAAGTGAGTTTCTCATTTAGTGCAAGGCACACCGCTTTCCTGCAGAAACCCTCAAAGCCCATTATATCACCCTCAGACACCTGCGTCCACTCCCAGCCCTGTAACGTACCCTTGCAACACCTCCACCTGCACTACACATCCAGCACATGCCGAACACGCCCACAACCGCGTTCACTTCCCCACATGGCAATTGAAGCTCTGGGGTCAAGTATGGTGGGGCGGAGTGGGGCAGTTTGCATCAGCGTGCACAGCCAGCTGCTACTCCACCCACCCCAGACTTGGGTTTTCAAGGTAGACACGGACACACTCCAGGCCTAAATAGGTGTGCTAGATCTCTTTAACTCTTAAATACCCAAAGTTATTACACATCTACTGTATACTATGCAAAGGTAATTGCAAAATAACACAATCAATTACATTGTGACTTTCTTGATATTATGATTATTTGATGTTAAAAATATATATATTTTTTCAATATTTTGGCAAAAAATGTATATATGATTAATTTTTCATTAGTTTAAAAAAAACTTTACAGCCATCTTCACATCACTGATGAAAGTAAAATGACATTTTAATGCAATGTAAACATCAGCTTACATGATAAAAACAGAGATGCAAGGTTTTGTTCTGACAACAACAATATAATAAACAGCAACAAAATAATGGCAATATCAATATCCATCAAGAGATCTGAATCCACAAGTTTTTCCATAATTTTTAGAGTTTTAAGTAAAAGTGATGGTTTGTGAACACACCCCATTTGCACCACAGTGAAATGTGACCTTTAACCCAACCACATTTGGAGCAACAGACAGCTATTACCAGCACCCAGGGAACTTGAACCTGCAACCCTCTGATCACAAGACAAATCCTAACCACTGGGCCAGATTTGGCAGGGGTGGGATTCTAACCTACGTCTCTAGAGAGATTGATAAATCCTGCACCTTAGACAGCTCAGGCAAGCTTTCCTGACAGCTTTCATTACTTTAAAAAGAACATTCATGGTAATGGTTTCTACGTTAACTTGACATTGACCTCAGTGGAACCTGGCCTGAGACCTGAACCTGCGACCTTCTGATTACAAGGCCAAGTTCCTAACTACCACATCTACAAATGAGAATTCATTCACATCAAATTACACCATGCGCCAGGATCAGTATCACTAGCATGACTATGACTCCTGAGGGACTAAAATAAAAAAGCCTTCACCCAGAGAAAGATTGGTTCCTTTTAAGTGTCTTGGCTGATCTCTGTTGTTCTTTTTTCTTTTCCCACCTTTATCCATTAGGGCAGGGGTGCTCAACTCTAGTTCTGGAGATCTATCAGCCAATCTGTCTCAAGGTAGGAATGTTGGACTTTGGTCTAGCAGGAAGGAATTGCTTCCTTTGGTTCAGCACATATTTTTTATTTCTCACCTGATGGTGAAGTCTGAACTGATATGGTAGATAAACTCCATAACATTTCTATTCTAACACTTCAAACCAACCATTCAGCATTCTGCAGGCCTTCTTGATCATCCATCATTTGGGCCTCCTTCTTACTTATCCCAGATTAGACTATTCCTGGACCATCTTTATGTGGTTCAGATGCATATTCTGGACCTCATGCTCCATGCTATATGCATTTAGCTGACCCTACCTCTACAAATTAAGAATCTTTCATTGTTGACCAGAGGAGGATGGATTACCTTCCAATGGTTTCTATCTCTTGCTTAGGAAGATTTTCCTTGCCTTTGTCGCTCATTGGGGGCTCAGGTCCTGAACCTGCTTTGTGACAATTTTGCTATAGATTTAAAGTTGACTTGACTTAACTTATTGGACACTTGACCCTAAAATAATCAACTAAATATATAGCAGGTTCTTCATAATAATAGTGGGTGAAAAAAATATTATGGCACAGCTTTTCAGAGTAGTTAAAGAACAAATAAAGTCACCGTAATTGTTTTTGCGGCAGTATTGGTAACTTTAAGTTGTTCTAACTTGGAAAATGAAATATCCTGATTAGTATTGTTGGAGAATGTATTGTGACAAGGGATGGAACAATTAATCAATGCATCTATCTCTGTTTTTGACCTTTAATAATAAAATGTTCAGTTTTTAATCAGCTTGCATGGTTGAGTTAATGGAAATTTTAGTTTATCATATTTCCTTCTGACGACAGACTCCAGTATCAAATCGAATCAGTGCAAACTTTAAAGCACAACAAATTGTTGGATCGATGGCTAAAATAATCAACGTAGAATCAAATTTGTGATTTACACCTCTAATTGTAACATTATACTTCCAAAACATTTGAGTAAAAATACTTTCAATACATCTGCATTCCATTTATTTGAGTCTAACTCTAACATCTTGTAGAAAAAGTAAATAAAAGTTATAATTGTCCATCATATAAGAGTAGGGACTAATACAGAAGACATTTGAGATGGTGGTGAACTGGTAACCTCTGTAAACCAAATATGGACAATGTACAGCTGCAGTTTCCAAGAGATTTAGGGTCGGACACGGTTAAAGGTTAGCCTGGAGTGATTCTGTCTACAAGACCAGAGTACACTGAGAGTATGTGAAAAGCATCAGTAGGTACACTAAGATTTTAATAATAAGCACTTCTTCAATAAAGGTCTAACAAATACATCTGGTCTTATTCTTCAGTGAAAATGCTATTGGTAGTACAAGAAGCAAAAAGGAAACAAAAAGTGTAACAGAACAAAGTGCCCCTGGCTGAGTCTTGGTAGATATTTGGGGTGTACAGCTGTATGAAAGAACACACTCCCTGCTGAGTTCCCACAGCAACCTGCTGTGCTTTTGGACTTCCAGTTCCCCTTCCATCAGACAGTAGTAGTCTTAATAATTCAAACCTTACACTTGTCAGCCACTGGAACTGTTAGATTTAGTTATTTCCTTAATTAATACAAATGAATAACATCAACAAAAACAACATCATCATCATCAACAACAACAACAACAACAACCACAACAACAACAATTATTCTGAGATAGCTCCTATCTCTAAATTATGGGGGTAATTTGGTAAACTAAAACTACATATAGTTTGCACTGAACAGTGCTATATTATGACATGTTTATTATTACATGATCAATGATCAAGTTCACTGCTAAACTGTCTTTACTACAACAGCATAGCTTCATAGTAGATGAAAACTGAAAACATTTGGTGCAACAAAAAATATGACAAATACCCAGGACTGTTGAGTAGCAAGAATCCTGTATAAGATAAGAATGGGATTACATTCCTCTACCAAAAATCTAGCAACTAGTCTCCTCAGTACCCAGACACTTGTGGACTATTGCTAAAATAATGGGATACATAGTGGTAAACCAACTTTTTTGAGACATGTGGTTTCCATCAAATTCAATATAAGCTTTTTTTCTTAAAATGGTAGATTTACTCATCTGTTTAAACAGCTGATATGTTTTTCACATTCTATTTTGAATAAAATTTGCTTTAAAAGATTTGCTAATTATTGCATTCTGTTTTTAAGTAAATTTTTCGACAGTGTCTTAACTTGAAAATAAACTGTGAAATCTAGGGTGTCAAGTCAAATCAAGTCAAGTAAATTTTACTTACATATCGCTTTTTACAACTGCCATTGTCACAAAGCAGCTTAACAGATTCTGGGTCTGAGCTCCTACTGAGCAAATCAAAGAGGATAGAGGCAAGAAAAAACTCCCTAAACTATAGGAAGGAACCAATGCTCAGAAGGGGAACCTATACTCCTCTAGTCGACAACAGAGAGTGATAACAGGAAAAGATACAAAAATAAATAAGTAAAAAAAAAAAATTAACAATGATTTCAGTTTGAAGAGGCTTCAGCAGTTCCACGTGTACAGATGGGCCACTGAGTTATGATCAGGTAAGTGGTCCATGGTTCTGTCTGTACGGGCTCTCCTCAGACTTTTAGGGATGCTCACTGTTGCAGGTGATTAAGAATGATGGACATTTTGGTCTGAGTACGAAAGCTCTGGCAACACTCTCTATGACAGCATAGCTAAAGGGGAGAGTCAGAAGGTAGCACAGACATGAGGGTGTCCTGGGACATAAGGCAGCCAACCACTCAACTGTCAACAAACCAGAGTGAATGCATTAGACTCGGGGTCATCAGCATCCAGACATCCCAGTTTACCAGAAAACTCTGTTTTAACATCTGTCACGCACACCAGATCACGTGATGTCCGGAAATGACTTATGTGTGAGAATATTTAATCAGGACACTGCTAGACTCATTCACACAGTCATTGAAGTCCATGCTTCATGCCGACGTGTCCTCTCTACCCCTGTTCTCCGGTACCATGAGTAATCTAGCTCGGTTGAACTCCACTTACTCTCTATCATTGTGTGTGCATGTGAACGGAACATGTTTGGTGCGTGTCTCTTACTCCACTACGGAGCGTTCATAGATCATATCGCATGGCTTACCTGCTCTTTCGCGTCTTTCCAAGTTATTCCTACGTTTGCACGAAGATCCGCGTTGCTGGTTCTTCCGCCTTCTTTGTTTCCCCGTGACAGAATGACTGTCTCTCTTAGCCAAGCAGACGTGGCCCGTCTGTGGGAAATGCTAAACCAGCAGTCGGCAGAAATTGCTGCCTTGCAACACGAAGTAAACAATCTTCGCACTGAAACAGTCAACCTACATGCTGAGATTACAATATTACAACAGATTTTACAAGCACCGGCTGCTGCGGCTCCTCCCCTGGTCGGCCGCTCCAGCCACGCCTACTCCTCCTCCTACTCAGTTAATGCCAAAAATCTCACTCCCTGACAAGTGGAATGGGAAGAATGGGAAATGTGATGTTTTCCTCACTAACCTCTCCCTTGTTTTTGAGTTTCAGCCACTGACATCTGATACATCTAGAGAATTGAACTTCTTTCATCTCTCCTCACTGGGTAGGCAGCTGAATGGGCAGCGGCGATCTTAATAGCAAATTCTCCTACTGCTCACAATTATAATGAGTTCACCCAACCGCTCAGGGCCACCTTCCAACATCCTGAGAGCGAGGTGGTAGTGGATTCCTGCCTGTTTCACCTGAGACAGGGTGATCGTACTGTAAGCCAGTATTCCTCTGAGTTCTGGACGCTGGCAGTACAGACTTCCTGGGGCGACGCGGCACTACGTACTGCTTTTTATGAAGGACTCAATCACCGCATGAAGAGAGAGCTGGCCGCTCGCAAACTTCCTGTCACCTTGGTCAACCTGTGGCTAGCTGGCACGCGCACGTTTCCCTGTGAGTATCACCATACTAGTTCCACATCCAAAATTCTACCACCCATCTTGGAGACTCCTTCCACGGGAGCGGGGGAACCCATGCAGATAGGACGCACTTCCCTGAACGCCACAGAGAGGGAGCGGCGGTTTCGCGAGGGCTTCTGTGCCTACTGCGCCTATCCTGATCACCATCGTGCCGTCTGTCCTCTTAGGCCGGGAAACGACAGGACCAAGTGAAGTGGGAGGAGCTACCACTTGGTCTGAATAGTTTCTCCTCTGACCAATTAACTGTTTCTCGGCTTGTGGTTCCAGGAAAGCTCCAGCTGGGTCACCAACTGATCGAAACCTCCTCCGGGTGGCTGGTAATTTTATCGATCAGAAATTTGCTGCTCAGCTGGGACTTGAGACTTCCCCTCCGGTCAACATTACAGCCGTCCCCTAACCAACAGCCCTATTCTTCTTTGTTCCACTCTCGTCACTATGTTAATTTGATGACCACTCTGAGTCTATTCAATTTCTAACCACCAATCTTACTGCTCCTCCCATCATCCTAGGACACCACCTAGGACCTGGCTGTTCCAGCATGATCCAATCATCTCCTGGACTCAGCATCGTGTTCTTCAATGGGGACCTACCTGCAAGGAACTCTGCTTGACGGCCCAGGCTGGGAAATGCTCGGAGGAGTCCCAGACCACCGATGTCAACCTGGAGACCATTCCCATTCCATACCGTGACCTGGCTGGGGTTTTCAGCAAATGGAGGGCTCTGCGACTTCCTCCTCTTCGGCCATACGACCTGTCCATCGACCTCCAACTGGGCATGGTACCACCCCGTGGCCGCCTGTACTCTCTCACTGCGTGGGAGGAGAAGGCCATGGAGGAGTACGTTGCTGAAGGTCTGCGCAACGGTACCATTCAACCCTCTACTTCTCCCGCCACCGCAGGGTTCTTCTTTGTCAAGAAGAAAGACGGAGGTCTCCGTCCCTGAGTCGACTATCGGGGGCTAAACAAGATCACCGTAAAGAACCGACACCCGCTTCCTCTCATCAGTACTGCACTGGACTCTCTCTCTGGTGCTAAGGTCTTCAGCAAGCTGGACCTCAGGAGTGCGTACAAGCTGTTCACCACTGCTCCTATCCTTCTACATCCGGATCAGTCCAAACCGTTCGTTGTTGAGATGGATGCCTCCGATGTGGGCATAGGAGCCCGTCCACTCGCAATGAGGTCAAGACCGGAAACAACACCCTTGTTGTTTCTTCTCTAGAAAATTCAATCCCACACAGCAGCGTGACGGGGTAGGGGACCATGAACTGCTTGTCATCAAGTGGGCTCTAGAGGAATGGCGTCACTGGATTCAGGGCTGCAGTGAGCCATTTACGGTCTGGACGGATCACCAGAATCTCATCACCATCAGAAAGGCTCGCCAACTCAACCCTCTACAGGCAAGATGGGCTCTGTTCTTTGAGCAATTTAATTTTAACATCTCCTACCGTCCGGGTACCAAGAACACCAAGGCCGATGCTCTCTCCCGTCAACATCTGGCTGAAAGCCCCCGGACGGTTCCAGCTCCTATCTTGTCTCCTCATGTCGTCATCGCTTCTCTCCGGTGGGAGTTAGAAGCAAGGTTATAATAGTTTTGGATTTTTCATTAGTTTTAGTTTTTATTTCGTTTTGACTTTTTGTTTTCAAATTCAG
>JBBIGC010000082.1:18816503-18837931 GCA_037576955.1 Lepidarchus adonis | reverse complement strand
ATACAAGGAATTTGATTCCGGTAGATGGTGTCTCTCAAGCACAGCAGTAAAACAACAACAACAACAACAACAACAACTAAAAAACATCAATGTAAAATAAACAATGAAAAGACCATACTACTTGAATAACATCATTAATCCAGTCATTGTGCTCGTGCAGGAACAACACAGGCATAATTTCATCTTCATGGACGACAATACTCCAGCTCAGCGAGGTCACTACATTAACGAATAGCTGCTGAAGACTGGGGGACCTTAAATGGAATGTCTGCACTTTCTCCAGACCTGAATCCAATAGAAAACCTATGAGATCAGTTGATTTGCCATGTAGAAGTTCCAGAGCTCAGTACCCCAGAACCTCAATGACCTGAGGGATGCCCTTCAAGAAGAGTGAGATGCCATGTCTAAGCAGCAATAAGTCAACTTGTGAACGGCATGAGATATCATTGTTGTCAAGCTGTAATTGATTCTCAAGGGCACATGACATGTTATTGAGACACTGACATTTTTTGTTGTTTACTCACCACTGTTGTTGGCTTTTGTTTTAATAAATAATTTGAGATGAGGAAATCGCCATTGCAATACTTTCATTATATAATATCACCATAGAGTGTACTTTTTAGATTTTTCATAAATTTCACTTGAAAGCCAAATATCCGTAACTTTTTGTGAGTAGTTTAATTGTATCAGAGCCAAATAAAAACAAAATTAAAAACAGCTTAAAAAACTTTTAAAAAAGCTAATTATTTATATACTATCTCATTTCACTTTTATTAATCTATTAATATATTATTTATGCTGATATTGAGGTGCCTCCAAGTCCAAGAGTTTTATTGCTGTTAATGATGTTTCATTGTTTCGTACATATGACAATAAACTTGAACTTCAACTAAACCGTGTAAACTCATAAAGACTCATAATCCTAATGGATAGAAAAAAAGTGGTTCAGTTAGTTCAAATTCAAGAAAAGCTCCAAAAGCATACTACATTCATATGTGCTCATGGACAACTTGGAGTGAACTCACTACACCTGGCAATGAACAGGTGAGTTGAACCAGGTGTGTCAAGGAAATCACCAAACTGTGCTGGGCACCACTGTTGTAACAAGAGTAGCAAGTAGTGGTGGTGAGGAAACACCTGGGACAGGTCCATCACAGAGTCGACATCAACACAAAAATATTCAATCCTTGGGGCAATTCAGACTTGACATACATGTCTTTTGTGTGTTGGAGAAAACCAGAGCTCTTCCCTGAAAGCCACACTGACATGGAAAAACTCACACAGAATTTAACAGAACTGAACACAGGACCTTCTAACTGTGAAACAACAGTGATACTGCAGTTAGCAATCATCGCTAATTTACACCTACTTATATTCAGCTCATGACTTAACATGAAACCAAATAATGTTTACTCTAACTATACTTTCTGCAGCTCCATTTAACAATTTATGATTTGCTTTAGGATGACCACAACTAAAGCTCATACAGACCATTTAATTACAGCCAATTCCAACTGATAATGGGCCTAAGACAAAAGGCCAACCCATAACAGGGCAACACAGAGACAGACAACCATTCACATATGCTCACACCTACAGTTAGACAGCTCTCTGGTCTTGGCCATGGTGGAGGTTGGAGTCTGACTGTTTGAAGGTGTGGACAGGTGTCTTGTATACAGATAATGAGTTCAAACAGGTGCCATTAATACACGTAACAAGTGGAGGATAGAAGAGCTTCTTAAAGATTAAGTAACTGGTCTGTCAGGGCCAGAATTCTTGCTTGTTTGTAGGTGCTAAAAACTTATTTTCTGCACCATTATAAATATAATTTTTTAAAAAATCATACAATGTGATTTTCTGGATTTACATTCTGTTTCTCACAGAAAGGCACCTGTGGCAACCCAGGGTTCAAATCCAAGACCACCTTGCTGTAAGGTGACAGTGCTAACCCCTGCAGAACTTTACCACTAAAAAGAATATTTTAAATAAAATAAACATTAATTTGTCATGTTGTGTCATGTCACATCTGTCAATCTCTTGGGTTGGTTTAGGTCTTATCTGACTATTCACTATCAGTTTGATTTCTCTCGTAGCAAGGTATGGGTTGGTGTTCCACAAGGTTAAATTTTAGGCCCATTACTGTTCTCCCTGTATGTGTAAGGTCCAGGAATCTGGATCAGGAGCAGAGAAAATAAACAGCATGAATAGAGTCCCAGGTTTCAACACAGCCCATGATTAGTAGTTTTCCTTATTATTGTCTCCTGGTTTTCCTGACTCTTGCCTGGTTTTTGGAATTGGATTTTGGATTTTGGATTAGGTGGATTAAACTAAACTGGTTGCAATTGAGCTCTGTAGTTATTCATTACAGAATACTTCGGCATGGAGCCCAGCTCAACAACCCTTTAAGAACAGCTCTCACTGCAAGAGCAAAGACTGAATAAACTCCTTCAAGTATCCTCTGGGTCATTGAAGAATGCAGTTTCCACGGTTCTCCCACTCATGCAGCATGTGTCACTGGTGGCTCTTTCTGAATGCTACAATGGGGACCCTGACATTTGCAAAATGTTCCTGATGCAGTGTGCTCTTTACTTCTCTGCCAATTGAACGAGGTTCCCTACAAATAAAGACAAGATCAGGTTTTACATCTCTCTTCTCGGGGTTAAGGAAAGCAGAGAGATTCAGCGACATTGTATCATGACCGATGACGGAGCTTTTCTGGTGTGCTTCAAACAAATGTTTGACCATCTTATCGATGGGAAGGATATAGGAGATAAACTATTAGATTTATGACAGGGGACATGCACCACAGCTGAGAACGCTTTGGAATTCCACGCTCTGGCTGGATGGAATAATCCACCGTTGTTGGCAGTCTATCAGAGGGGGCTTAAATCAAAAGAAAGAGCTCTTCTGCAAGGGGGACTTTATCAAACTGGACGCCTACAAACAGATGTCGACTGGTTGACAGGTTTCTGCAAGACCAGAAAGCCATCAAGGTACTGTCTTCCTTCTCCTCAATGTTCCTGCACTGCCAGACTGAACCTGAACCTATCCAGTAACAGTCATGTTGCACCCATGACAATTTGTACTTTTGCTGTGGATCATCACCTTATGAAATGCCCTGCTCAGCCACCCACAGACAAAACATAGAAAAAACTGAACTCTGGTGCAACTCTGTCTACCCATTACTGTATATGTAGGTAGCAGAAAAGACCATTGTTTTAACAGCCCTCATAGACTTTAGAGCAGCTGGCATTTAAATGCAGTCTTCCACTCATTGAACCTAATGAAACCTTTATGAATATGAGCGGTGGATGGCCAACCAATTGGCCCTGGTCAGAAGATGTGGAGTTTTTGCGGTGACTGGGGGTGACGGTGAGCCTCACATCTGGACAGCATCCAGAGAACAAGGACCAAGTCAAACGACTAAACCAGGAAGTGGGACTGTAACTCAGAGACTATTGTACCTATCGACAACAAAATTTGCACAGAATTCACTCTTTCATTATGTACTTCATCTCACTCCTTTCCAATGTGTATTAGGTTGTCAGCCTCCACTGTTTCCTTGGGAACCAGGGCCTACTGATGTGCCTACAGAGGATGTCTGGTTCAGGTGCAGTGTAGTGATGTGTGGGAGTCAGCTGACGTCCAGCTGGGTAGGGTGGTTCAAACTTATAAGAAGCATGCTGATAAATCATGACGACAGTTTCAGCCAGAGTTTGGCTATCCACAAAAGCAGATAGTCCACGCAATATGATCTATGAACGCCATTCACACACACAGCTGTTGATTGGACCGATCAGTCTGACCGTTAGTTTGGGGATGGAATCCTGACGAGAGACTGATGTAAGAGTTGATAAGTCGGCAGAAGGCCTTCCAGAATCTGGCTGTGAACTGGGGACCTCTGTCCAAAACAATGTCCTGTGGGAACGGACAACGTCTTCGAGCATGATGTTGGCGGTTTTGAGGGATGAGGGGAGTCCAGAGAGGGCCACCAGGTAGACGGTCTTGGAGAAGCGGTCCACGATAGTGCAGATGGTGTTCTTCCCTTTAGATTTGGGAAGGCCCGTCACGCAATGTGTGACCAAGGACGTTTTAGAACAAAAGTTCTTCACCAGTAGGGGCGTTAGGAGTTTTGGAGCGGGCACATACTGTACAGGCCTGGACATAGAGTCGAACGTCCTTCTTAATCCAGGGCCACCAGGAGGAAGGAGATGGTACGAGTGGTACCGGGATGGCCTGAAATGGCTGAATCGTGGGCCCATTGTAACGCCTCCCGGCACATGTTGGTGGGAACGTACAACCTGCCTGCCGGAGTTTCCACAGGAGGAGGCTCCAAGTTCTGTTCCTGACGGACCCGGTCTTCTAACTACCACTGGAGTGGAGCAATGACGACATGAAGGGCCAAGATGGGAGCAGGAACTATCCGGGGGCTCTCAGCCAGAGAGAGCATCGGCTTTGATGTTCTTGGTACCCGGACGGTAGGAGATGCTAAAATTAAACTGCTCAAAGAACAGCGCCCATCTTGCCTGTCGGGGGTTGAGTTGGCGAACGTTTCGAATGGTGATCAGGTTCTGGTGGTCCGTCCAGACAGTGAATGGCTCACTACAACCCTGAATCCAGTGACGCCATTCCTCTAGTGCCCACTTGGTAGCAAGCAGTTCACGTTCCCCTACCCCGTAACGCTGCTGCATGGGGTCGAATTTTCTAGAGAAAAAACAACAGGGGTGTTGTTTCCGGTCTGGACCTTGCTGCGAGAGGACGGCTCCTATGCCCACATCGGAGGCGTCCACCTCGACAACGAACGGTTTAGTTTGATCTGGGTGAAGAAGGATGGGAGCAGTGGTGAACAGCCAGCAGAGATGATGGAAAGCGGAGATGGCCTCTGAGGTTAGACGAAAGGGTCGGTCAGGAGGTCTGGTAAGGGCAGTGAGAGGTGCTGCAACTGAACTGAAGCCCCAGATAAATCACCAATAGTAGCTGCTTAAGCGACGTGGGTAGGGGCCACGAGCAAACAGCTGACAACTTCTGAGGATCCATGGCCACACCCTTGGCGGAGATAACGTAACCCAGAAATGTGGTGGTATGCTGGTGAAAGGCACATTTTTCCAACTTACAGAACAGTTGATGGGCAACCTCTTCAAAACTGCCTGAACATGCTGGGTGTGTTCCTCTAAGGATCTGGAGTAGATGATGATGTCGTCCAGATAGGCGAAAGTCCAATGTCCCAGCATGTCTCGAAGCACATCATTAATGAGTTGCTGGAATACGGAGGGGCTGTTACAAAGCCTGAATGGCATGACCAAGGTTTCATAATGACCAGTAGGGGTTATGAACACTGTCTTCCACTCATCTCCCTCCTGAACGCGGACAAGGTTGTACGCGCTCCGGAGGTCCAGTTTGCTGAAGATCTTGGCACCCGAAAGAGAGTCCAGGGCGGTATTGATGAGAGGAAGCTGGTGACATTTTTTTTACAGTGATCTTGTTTAGTCCCCGATAGTCTACACAAGGACAGAGACCTCTGTCTTTCTTCTTGACGAAGAGGAACCCCACGGTGGCGGGAGAAGTAGAAGGTCGGATGGTACCGTTGCGCAGCCCATCAGCAACGTACTCCTCCATGGCCTTCTGTTCCCCCGCAGTGAGAGAGTACAGGCGTCCATGGGGTGGAACCGTGTCTGTTTGGAGGTTGGAGGAAGTCGTAGAGCTCGCTGTTTGCTGAAAACCCAAGCCAGAGCACGGTAAGGAACGGGAACAGTCTCCAGGTCGACGTCAGGGGTCAGGGACTCATCCGAGCACGTCTCATCCTGGTTTGACAAGCAGAGTTCCTTGCAAGTAGGTCCTGCGTCCAGGAGATGATGGGATCATGCTGAAACAGCCATGGGTGTCCTAAGATGAGAGGAGGAGCGGTAAGATTAGTGATTAGAAATTGGATAGATTCAGAGTGGTCCTCGATTAACATAATGACGGGAGTGGAGCAAAGGAGAATGGGGCTGTTGGATAGAGGACGGCCGTCAACAGCTCTAATGTTGACAGGAGGGGATAGTTCCTCAGTCTCAAGTCCCAGCTGAGCAGCAAATTTCTGATCAAAAAAATTACCAGCCGCCCCCGAATCAACGAAGGTGGAGGTTTCGATCAGTTGGTTACTCAGCTGGAGCTTTACTGGAACCACAAGCCGAGAGACCAACTTCACTTGGTCCTGTCGTTTCCCGGTCGAAGAGGACAGACAGCCCAATGGTGAACAGGAGAGGCGCAGTAGGCAAAACGCTGCTCTCTCTCTGTGGCGTTCAGGGAAGTGCGTCCTATCTGCATGGGTTCCCCCGCACCCGTGGAAGGAGTCTCTGAGATGGGTGATGGATTTCTGATGATGGAACTGGCAGGATCAAGATGATACTCACGTGACAACGTGCGTGTGCTAGCTAGTTGTAGGTCGACCCGGAGGCTCAGCTGGATCATCCCTTCCAAGGTGACAGGAAGTTCGTGAGCGGCCAGCTCACTCTTCATGTGGGGACTGAGTCCTTCGTAAAAGGCAGTACATTGTGCAGCGTTGCCCCAGGAAGTCTGTACTGCCAGCGTCCGGAACTCAGATGCATACTGGCTTACAGTACGATCACCCTGTCTTAGATGAAACAGACGTGAGTCAACAACCACCTCGCTCTCCGGATGTTGGAAGGCGGTTTTGAGCTGTTGGGTGAATTCATTATAATTGTGAGCGGTGGGAGAATTTGCTCTTAAAACTGCCGCAGCCCGTTCAGCTGCCTGCCCGGTGAGTAGAGAGGAGAGGAGAGTGATACAGGATCGCTACCAAAAGCGAGAGGCAGGTAGTCCACGCGATATGATCTATGAACTCTCAGGCGAGTAAAAAGCGCGCACCAAACGCGCTCCGTTCACACACACACAACAGACTGAGAGTAAGTGGAGCTATACCGAGCAAGGTTACCGGTAGAAACAAGAGAGGACACGTAGGCATGAAGAATTTGACTTCAATGACGGTGTGAAGAGTCTAACAGCTTCCTGTTTAAATACTCTCACACGTGAGTCATTTCCGGTACCTCTGGACGTCATGTGATCTGGTGTGCGTGACAATTAGAGTAATGATTAAAACAGCCACTATGCAGATAATAATATTCTTATAACCCAGTAACAATAATGTTTCATCAGGATGTCATGAGTTCTAATCCCATCAATACCAAGACCAAGAAAGTTAGTGACCACAAGAATCTTGTGGTGATCATATTGACACTCAGATATAAAAAACAAATATGGATAAATAAGCAGAGATAATATTATCAGGCTTTAAAGTGTAACATCACTTTAGCTTATCCCCAAATTTTAGCCGTAACCCAGCAAAATCTAATCTTATGCTTCTTTGGATTCAATTCATTAAATATTTTTCATGATATTCTTAATACATTAAAGGTTTGCTCATGCCCACATGCATGCACAAAATGAAGTGTTCTCTTCTGAAGTTGTTAGCTGCAATGCTGAAACAACTACTGAAAACTTGTATGCTCTTTTTCCCTCATGCATTACAGATCATCTCACCCAAATACACAAATTTGACAAAATCAAAACAGCACAGAAAAAGAATACAGGCAAAAAATGTTAAGGGGAAGTTCACATTTTATCATTTAACCTTTATGAAAGCTTATTGCTTGTCAAGGGCAGTGACCCCTGACCCTTACTAATATCTTAACCACTGAAACTAGACTTCTAATAGGTTAGGGTCAAGGGTTAAAATAACTGTGGCTTGTGGGCTGCAAAACTACTATCTCACACAAATAATATCCTGTGAATAATTCACGGTGTGCATTTAAGTAGGTTTAAGTTTACATAATACATGCTCTATAGACTTATGGACCCTGCCTTTGAGTTTCTGCATATGAACAAATAAACAATCATTTACAAACTGGAACATATTCTGCATAAGGTGATGACAGCTTAAGGGGAGCATTTTTCTTTTCACTTTCCTTCTTTCCTTGCTCTCTTGTTGGGGCTACAAAGAAAAAGTCAGGAGCTTGACTGAGCATGGTAAATGAGATAATTGGCCCCCTGTGGATCAGCTTAGAGGGTGTGGAAAGAGAAGGGAGAGAGAGACAGAGAGAGAGAAAGAAAGAAATGTTACACATCTAAGAATTTAGGCATGAAATGCAGACATAGTTGTAAACTCTGCAACAACAACACAGTGTGGAAAGAAAGTGCAAAACTGTTGTAAAGAGCAAGATTAAGTCTTGTTTTACCAGTTATACTCCAACAATAAAGAAAATGAAGGTATAAACAGGGGTATTTGAAAACATACCATAGAGCAACTGCTTATTTAACAAATAATTTAAAAAAAAGGTTCTGATAATGTAAAGGTTCTATACCAGGGGTCTACAAATCAGTCTCTGGAGGACCAGTGTTTAGCACAGTTTTCTCCCTGATCAAACATGCCTGGTTCAACTTACCTGTTAATTGCCAGATGAATAATCTTCCAAACATTGTGTGGGACTCCTATACGATCTCAATATTTAAGTCCAGGCTAAAAACTTATTTGTTGATTCAAACCTTCTGTTAGTTCTAGACAAGGGGCAGACCCAGAGGGTTCTCAGGCACAGATATTTCTGGTGAACTGGGATGCTTGGATGCTGTCGCAACCACACACCCTTCCAACCCTTCACTCAGGTTTGTTGGCGGTCGAGTGGTTGGCTGTCTTGTGACCCAGGAAGCCCTCATGTCTGTGCTACCTCCTGGTTCTCCCCTTTAGCTGTGCTGTCACAGAGAGTTTTGCCAGAGCTCCTGCACTCAGACCACAATGTTCATTACTTTAAATAATCCATAACACCGAGCATCCTTAACAGTCTCACTCTCACTCTCCTTCTCCCTCTCTCACTTTCATTCTGAGCTACTCTGAGCTTCCAGCTCCGGATTCATATCTCACTCTGCTGCCCGGATCATGAGGAGGAAGATCATCTGTGATTACCCCCCACGCCTACTAAAGAGAGCATGCATGGACAGAAAGCTACCTGATCTCCCCTAAGGAACTGCAGATGCCTCTTAACATTGAACTCCTGATTTTATTTATTCATAATTTTCTTCTCTTCTTGTCACTCTCTGGTGTCGACCAGAGGAGGATGGGTTCCCCTTCTGAGCCTTGGTTCCTCTAAAGGTTTCTTCTTATAATTAGGGAGTTTTTCCTTGCCACTGGTGCTTTGGTTTGCTCATTGGGGACTCGGACCCGGATTCTATAAACTCTGTAAAGCTGCTTTGTGACAACATCAGTTGTAAAAAGTGCTGTATAAACAAAATTGACTTGACTTGAATTGACTTATATGTAAAGGGTTATATGATAATAAAGATTTAATCCTATAATAACCTTAACAAAATGTACAGAATATAACTACATCAGATGTATATTAAAAATGAAGAATAATGAATTCTGTAGGTGATTTTTCACTAATACAAGTAAAACTGCCAGTCACCGATATGGAAGCATAGGTAAGACATTTTCAAGCCTAACCTATCCCTAATTATTACGCTTGATCCTGCTATTCCCACACTCTTAAGTGTCTTAAATCTGAAGTGCATTTTTGGCTTCTTTGGATTCAGTTCAAGAAAAAAAGGATGTGTTCTTAAACATTAAAATATCCTTCTCACACATATGCTTTGTGAAAAGTAAGTGTTCCCTTTGTTTTGAAGTGGGTAATCTAGGCAGCAATCCTAAAACAAATGTATATATTATTGAGAATTCATGCTCATGTTCCTTTAATTCCTTTATTTAAAAATTATTTTTTCCTCCAGATCAAATGTAGAGCAGGGTCCTATATTCAAAATAAATAAATCAGTCCAAGAAATATTAGAAACAGAAGTGGAAAGGGAAACACTAGTTATAATTAAAACATGCTGATAAAGTGCAGCTATTAAAAGATAAGAATATAAGAATAAAATATGATAGCAAATGAAGTTAAAGTCATATGCATATAGGGATATAGAACAGTTGAATATAATTATCTATATTTGAATATAGATATTTAAATATGTGCATTATCTGTGCAGTAAAAAGGTGGTGCAAATACACAAAAAAGTGATGTTAATGAGTACAGTAGTACTACTGATGCTGATGTTCAGTGAGCTAAAAAATAAATAAAATAAAAATTAATTAATTAATTAAAATAAAAATAAAAACACCATAAGCACATTAGATCTATATAAAAATAAAGAAAGGTAAATTATTAACTGCATAATGAGTGTTTTTTTTATTTTTGAAATTTTACCTAATGTATGATAGTGTTTTTAAAGTTAGTGTAAAACTAATGTCATAGTTTTAATATATTTTAAAACTTTTTAAAGCTTTTCAACATCTAACAAGGGACAGCTGATAAAACTAAAAGACAATTCTGAGCACAAAATAAATTCTCTATATTATAGGAATGCTCAAATACATTTCTACCCAGTACATCTGGAGCATCTTGTTGAATGCAGTATAATTTTTGTGTTTCTTTTTTTTTTTTTTTTTTTTTTTTTTTTTCCTGGAAATGAACAGGTACCAAAACCAATCACGTGTGTTTTGTGTCAACAGGTTTGATACTGTTATAGTTAGGAAATGCATTTAAATTAATATGAATCCACCAGACACAGCAATAGAGGTCGTTATTACAAATATAAATACAAATACATATGAATATCAGTGAAGAGAATAAACATGAATTTAAGTCTTTGAAAGTTTTCTTAAAGCATGAACGTCTAAGGAGCCGCAAACAATATTGCTTCCTTCTACAAGGAGAACAAAAGGTTTTATGGTCCCTAAAGGGGGAAACTGGCTATGGCCTGGAAGGCCCTGGGGGGCAGTCTGTCTGGTAACAAATCATAATCATCCTAACAGGTAGATGGGTGAAACATGTTGGTGATGGTGCAATGAAAGATGGCCTTCCACTAAAACTAATGGCACAAATGACAGTAACTTGACGACTTAACAATAACAATGAAATGTCCTAACGACAGGTTTACAATTCATGATAATGGCACAGAATTGCAAACTGTAGTAGCAGGAGGTGGTCATTTCAGTTTGTGCAGTAGAGGAGGAGGTAGGTGGAGTTCAGCATGTAAAATGTACAGTGCCCTCCATAATTATTAAGACCTCTGGTTAAGATGTTTTAAACCCCTTAAAATTAAAATGTACAAATCTGACATTTAAATAAAATTTTAAAAAATTACTTAGAAGTAATTATTTTTAATAAAATCAAGTGTGCCACAATTTTTGGCAGTCCAAAAAAAACCCATGAATGTTTTTGAAGAACTGCCCCAAAGAGGTCACAAAGTCTCATTGACATCCATGCCAAAAAGGGAGACAAGCAAGGAAACTTGTATAATTACAAACATAAATGTCTGGAGTTTGCTAAGGGGTACTGGGACTTATACTGGGACCATGTACTTTGGTCAGATGAGACTAAAATTGAGCCTGTTAGCAACAAACTTTCTGTGGGTCTGGTGTAAATCTATGGAAACACCTCAATCCTACTGTAATGTATGGTGAAGGATCTGTGATGTTGTGGGGTTTCTTTTCTCCAAAGGCCCTGGGAACCTTGGGTGCATGACATCAACTTGTTGAAATATCATGTCATTTTAAATATTAATCTGGTGGCCTCTGCCGGAAAGCTGAAAATGGGTTGTTATTGGTATTCCAGCAGGATAATGACCCTAAACGCAAAAATGCCTCATCCCATCAAACTCCTCCAATGGCCATCTCAGTCCCCAGACCTCAATCCCCTCTAGAAAGAAGAAATGGTCAGAAATCAGTGTCTTCTGTATTTTACAACCTTGTCAAATGTTAGAGGAGAAGATTAAGTGTTGTTGGCAAAAGGGGGGTTTAAGAATTATCAATAGCAGGGGTGCCAACAATTGTGGCACACGTGATTTCATGTAAGAAATTTATTTCTTTTTTTTTCTGGATGAATAAATGAACTTAAATTATCAACTGTTTTTTTCTCTTTTTATGTGTTGTAAGTCTATATTTACCAGAAAAAAACAATTTATTAGAAGCATAAGAACATATTTTAACCATGGGTGCCAATAATTGTGGAGGGTGCTACATATGGCAAGATTTTTTAAAAATATTAATCGATGGAAAAACTAAACTGGCAATTACTGGGAATAATTTAATTGTACTTCATACAAATACACAAATAAAGTCATGTGAGATACAACAGAACATGCCAATCTCTCAGGAAAGCTAAAAAATATCCCTACCAGTCAGTCTACATACTCATGCAAACAGTATTAAGGGGCCATAAAGTAAAAAAAATGCTGTCCCTCCTGTTGTCATCTAAAATTAATCTATAAATCAGGTTTTAATGATCATAAATTTCCTATTGGACCAAACTCCCAACATGCATCAGTGAATCTTGGGTGGCAATTTTTGTATCAACTTTGGCATGTACAACCACCTGGAACACTCCACAAGAGCCGATGTTTTGAAAATGCTCTAGCAATCACAATAAGGCCCTCATGCCCCTGCTTCCAGCACATCAACTTCAAGAACTGACTCTTTACTTATTGCCTAATATATCCAACCCCCACTAAGACAGTGCTTGCAGATAAAGATGATTATACTAATGACACATAAATTTGATATGATGTCATATTCCTAATTAAAATAAACAAAACAGTTACATGGACAACATAAGTACAACTTTATGTTTATCATTACAAGGTGAAACCTGTCTTTTTAACAACCAGGGTATGCTGTTATTTTTCATACTGAGAATAATAATAATAATAATAATAGTTTTTAATTGTGGGTATGTTTCTAAAACCCAAGGACACCTTAAAGAGCATAAAAAGTAACAATATGAAGATTTCATAAAATTCATAAAATCAATAAAAAATATTTGACAACATTGTAAATCACTGAGAGTAAGCCAGTTTCAATAGATGTGTTATGAGTTTTGACTTGTAAAGGGGAAGAGGGTTTGTATTTCTGATGGTGGAAGTTAGCCAGGTGAAAGTGATGTCAGGTAGGAGTGAAGTGTTCAGTGGTATCATGCCAAAATTAAAAGAACCTGGTAATGTTTTCAGAAAAAAAGTATGTGGATGTCTAAGGGCCTGGCACGGGATCAATAAAGGTATCTAATTATGTTAAATAAATCTGTACGTTGTGTAAATTTCAAATAGCTCTATTTGTCCAGGACTGGCTGCCCCAGAAAATTCAGCTGTCTGATGCAAAAATAAGTCTCTAAGAATGCCAGATGTTCACTATGAAATCAGGTAACTCTTGCAATGGAAAAATCACTTTGCAAAATCTCATAAGGGCAAGACTACAGTTTGCCAAACACAATATAAGGCCTTTTAGAATTATGTGACCACAGCAGCAGTATGAGTGTTTTCTATGAGTATTTTTCATAGCAAGAACCCTAATTTCCCTCTAATAAAGTGGATTAATAAAATATTATCCCTACTATTAAGCATGGGGCTGGAAATGTTATTATTTCTGCTGGAGATCCTGCCTCAAAAACTGGGTAGTTCTTTAGTCTTGAATTCTTGTAGAATGTTTGAATCTACAATTAATTTACACAATGCTTCTTAAAAGAAATGGAGTACTGAAGAGTGGTTTGTCGACATGATTAAAAAAAAAAAATTAAGGGTACACTGCTTTTTGTATGGTGATTGTGTGTGTGTGTTGTGCCTGTCTAGGGTCGCCACGTGCCACAATGTCTAGGTGGCACCCAACACACTCTTTGGCCACCTGCCTGTTTTCTCTCACTGTTCCTTTCAACAGAGCAAAGATGTTAATTACCGAAGGCCTCTCTTACACCAACACACTGCTAGTGGGTGGGTTGTATCACTTGATTGCCCACACAGTAATTACTCTCTGCCTTGCCCTACTGACACATGATCACCAAGCAGCCATAAGGCACTGTAATTACAGCTAACACACAGGCACACACACACACCAGCGCACATGCAGGCTCCTTAATTACAGCCGACACATACACCAGCACACACACACACTTAGAAAATCACAGCATCCACTGTCTATAGGCTAATTACAGACCGTAACAGGAGCTAATCAAGCAACTAGCAGGTGTGGAGTGTCACATTGTTGGAGAGTGAAGCTTACTGGCATTTCTCCTCAATGGAGATCAGAGAAGAACTCTGTATTAGCAGAATAGAGGAATAGAGGAAAAGAGAGAAGGTAATGAAAGTCAATGGGAGAAGATGGAAATGCCATGTCCATCTGTACAAAGTATTATTTGGCATCAGCTACCTGCTGTATGCATTATTTATCAGTGACATTTCATTACTTATACCTGCCAATATTCATGAAGAACCTGATTTATTGATTAAATTATTACCGGGGCTGTTAAAAAAATTATAATTTTGATTAAACGCAGATGTATTTATTTTAGGCCAAATAAGGATGTTTAGGTAAAATGTGAGGTGAGGTGTAAAGGGTGGATATATGTTTTATACTAAATGTACTGATCATGTTAAAAACAAGAGAAAACTGTAAGGGGGGTTTAAAGTTGTGGTACCTAGTGAAGTCCAATAATCACCAGTAAACTCTACTCACTGTGAGCACCAACCCTTAATTTTGCCCTCTCCATTTAATAAAGTTGGTGAATCCTGGAGGTGGAAAGTGGATCTGGAGCCTCATCCTCTACTATGTTCATTGGTTGCAGCTGTGGCTCCATTCAGCAGCTGCTACTGTTAATTTGCTGGAGGGTGATTGATTCATTGTTGTCATCAAAAACTGTCCTGTGTTCTGTTGTACGGTGGACTTTGGCTGCGTGTGTGTGATGTCTTAGTGTTAACATGTGATGATCACCTTAACTTTGACAGCTCTAATTATTACATTAATGATGCAATGATAATATTGACTTTGCTTATATTTAGTTTTACTGGGGCTTTATTGAACCATTCATTCAATTGCTTCTCCTTCCATTCTTTAAGAAGAAGCAGTTGATTGGTTAGCTTAAGACTGCAGTTTGAAAGTTGGACGGTACATATACATGTAGGTTGGGTGGAAAACCATGACGTAAAGCAACTTTTACAATAATTTATTCAACAGTTACACTCATGTGAAAAAGTTAGGAAGCCATATGAAAGCCTTTTTGTAACATTCTTGGACATATGGATATTTAATTCTAATTTTAAAAGTACTGGGAGACTCAAGTAATATGACTAAACAATTGAAACTGAGGAACATACTTTTCAAAATATTTTGTAAAATGTAATTCTACAAAATAATGATTTCTGGTGAAAAAAAAATAGGACACACTCACCTTTATTCCCAATTAAAGATCGCACACAGACGTAGCACATAAGGTGCACAAGATTAGAACATCATTACTCAACGTTTTGAAGAATATTTGTCCTATTTAACAGTTGAGAGAGCTGTCTGAGGCTTCCAAAAGAATATTGTAGCAACTTATAAATTTGGTAAGAGATTTAAAAAGATCAACAAGAATTTGCAAACAGCCAACCCACTGTCCCAAAGTCTACAAGTGGAGGACTTCCAAAACAATTGTTAACATGCCCAGGTCCAGCTGTTCAAGCAAGTTAACCCTGAGAGCAGACCACAAGGTGCTAAAAAGAAGTCTCCAAAATTTCTAAAATCTCATCACAGGACCTACAGCAGGCTCTTGCTACTGTTGATATGAGAGTGCATGACTATCAGAAAGAGACTTTAACTTGCATGGGAAGTATGGAACATGACAATGACCCAAAGCATACCAGTAAATCCAACAAGGACTGCCTTAAAAGTAAGAAATGGAGAAACCTGGAGTCAAAGCCCAGATTGGAAGATAGGTAAGAGACAGAGAGGAGGGAGAAGAAATGAGTGAGATCATGTCGGTCATTGTTTGGACTGTGACCATGGCAGTAACAGATTTATTTATTTATTTATTTATTTATTTATTTATTTATTTATTTATTAATTTTCATTGACATTTGGTTTACATGTTTGACCACACTTTTATGCAACATTTTACAGCTGAATTAAAATCAACTAAAATGGCAAAGCAATTCGTAATCATAATATTTCCAACACCATGTTTTACAGGTAAACTGGGGTTTTTCCTCCTGAAAAACTGTCTAATTAAATGAAAAACAAGGGAAGGGAGTATAAGTGTCTGTGACAGCTGTACCTGTGACAAGCTTTTCTTTGAGTTGAACTCATGGCAAATAAGATTTACATAAATGATGGCATAAAAAGCTTATTTTATATATAAGTCGTAAAACTGCTGCAGTTATTGTCAGATGCAGACTGCTGAAAGATAAATAAAGCAGGAAAGGACAGGGGGTATGTTTTTACAAAAGGGCGTGTGCAACTGTAGCTGTCTGATTTGAATACTTCAGAAGAACAGAGAGGCAGCTTTGTGTAGGTCAACAGACAGTTTATTCATTTCAGTACCAGTCTAACACACTCTGCTGCATTCAGCAGTGCACAGGCCAGAAATAGATGTCCCACTTTTAGAAAGTCAACTTAAACATGAGAGAACCATTCATTAGATAAGAAAGATCACCTTGCAAATGTGGCCCAGTCTGAATTGACAGAGTAGACGTGACAGTTTGAGCAGCCATGGGCAAGCAATAAATAAGTGTAGAGGTAGCAAGAGGAGTGATGAGGATTAGATATGATAAGAATGACAGGCTGTGAAAACTTATACCATTTTCTTCTTTGAAGTTCTGCATATTTCATAATTACTATAACAAGCTGCAGGATGAGATGTCCAGTGGAGATTTGAAAGCTGGTTTGTAATCAGGTGTGAGGCGGTCTTGGTAAATTATGGGGTGGAGCAGAACATAGTGGCCAGTAGGCAATAAAGCAGTAAGGTGGACACTGCAAAGATAGAAATGGGGCAGTTGTTGTGCATAAAACGTTGTTGGGCATTGCATTTAAAAAACCAAACAACCAAACAAACAAATACATATATGGATAAATAAATATTAGCTTTTATAGTAGGGATGTCCCAGTCAATGTATATTCCCAACAAATGATGACTGTATTATCACATTGTTCCACAAAATGACATGAACCTGTGTCTTGTCTATTTCCCAAGTATATTTGTCTGCCTGGTTTACACACTCAGCTGTATGAGATCAGACAAACTGATGTGCTTCAATACTGCACACTTTAATTTAAATGTGGCTTTAATCCAGTACGCAGTGAGGCTAAGTATCAACCCTCGGCAAATATTGGAACTCCAAATGTCTGCTGTAAAACTAATTACAGTCACATCTTATAAAACATTTCACATGTTATGGAGAACCTTTCTGTAAAGCACCTGGTAGGGTAGTGTCTGAAATGTAGTATTGAGAGGATCAGGCATATTGTTGCTCCAAAGATAAGCAATATACAAAATGATAAGCAAGATACTACATTCTGCTCATTCAAATGGATGATTTTAGTTTCCTCCTCTGTAATTTTTTTTTGCCTTTTTCACTGACTCAAGGAAATTTCTCTCTCCATTAAAAGTGTCTTCCAGTGTATCTTCCAGTATGTGCCGAATGAACCCACAATATTGTGTATCATGAAGTACTCACATTACAAACAGTACACATGGCCACTGGACTACTTTCATTTTCCAGTCTAAATATGTTCGCATTGCTACAAAGCTCTCTATTTACAGCATCTGTGTGATGACAGATTAGGCTCCCTTCATGTAAATAATAAAATACCCTGATCAGCCCTGAGTCCGATCTTTGAGAGTTGATGGGGACATTTCTATTTTGAAGTAATGGTTTGCCAAAAAAAATCCCAAATCCCATGAAGTCGAATAAGTCATGTTTCCTGCCTTTAGCTTTGCATTGAAATTATGAGGCAGCAAGTCTATTTGTCTTTACAATTCAGCATTCTTTGGCTGTGACAAGGGAGTGATTATTAATCTCTCATTATCAGCTACTAGCAGTACAAGCTTAGCTTGTACAACCCCTCTCACTAAAACTATCAATACAAATCAACTATCAATATATGAGCAGTGGTGACCTACTTGTTTGGACCTTCTTGCCCTTGGGACCTCATAGACATCCTATATGCATACATGCTCTTGGAGTGATATTTGTTGGTAGTAACAATTTCCTACATTAGTTTACAATCTGTCTGTCCACAAGTTTTAAACCACAAAGCACAGATTTCAAAACACGCACGCATATAGTGTGGATAGGTACAGTACCCTTGGGCAAGGTATCGTCCCGTTACACTGCTCCCTGGGTGCTGTTACTTGCTGTCGCTGTTCTGCATGTGAATGGGTTAAATGCAGAGGTCACATTTCACTGAGTAATAGGGTGTGTTCACACCTACAGTTATGTCATAGTCACAGAAGACCTGTGTCCAGCACAGTTTCATAACTCTCCTACTCATACACCCTCTTTAAACCATGGTAACATGTGAGTTGAACCAGGTGTGTTAGAGCATTGCCCTCCAGTACCCTATCTTGGGAACCCTGACATACAGTACAGCAGTGACACTCACAAATACTTTGCTTAATACAGCACTTTTTGTAGATTCTATGGCTAGAGGTCCATTTTTGGATAGTCTGCTAGAGCAACATTAAGACCACGCTGCTGAACCCTGGTTGGATTTTCTCAGGCATGCTCTTCTAACATTGGTCTCTTTTTCATTATCTCTCTTGTCTTGTTCTCTTTTCGGTTACTGTGAAACAGCTCACTTCCTCTTTCCACCAGCTTCACATTCAACAGCCACTTTCATGCAAAACACCTTCTCGGGCCAACTGGTGCAGCTCCAGAAGAGCACTGGCCCTAAAACCAATCCTAAGCCTCTTTGGGTTAGTGCTGTGTGCTGAGAGAGCATAGTGTTAAGACCAGAAGGCCTCACATTGACCTCAAATCATTAGAGATAACAAACCGACGTATTGAGTAATAATGGTTAGTGGTTAAGCCACTGGTTCTTGGGTCATCACAAGCATTGCAATAATCCCCCCCCCCCCACCCCACCCCACCCCACCCCACACACACACAGCAAATAAGAATAGATGAAAGACTCCAGAAGTGTTGAGTCAGCATTAAAGGGCAATGTTGATTTCACATCCACATGGTCTTGATCTACCAGAAAATCTACTATCCATCTAATATGTCATTTTCAGACATGGCTTTTGGATGAGGTGATGTCTACAGAAGCAATCGTGCCTGTGACTCAGGGTTTGACTATTAAAGCTTATTCTATCCAAGAGACAGAAGGAGCAAAATCAGTCAACACTGTCTGGCTACCCCAGTGTCTGATATGCAAAACCAAGAAGCAATAAAACAGCCCATGGGGAAGTGAGGTGGGTGCACAGATTGGGTCTTATTTATCAGACAAGGAGAGACTTTGGGACTAAGTCCCTGATAGCTTAAGCTCAACCCTGGGTATTTGCTTGCCTATCATCATAGCCATACTACAATTGGAAAGCTCAAGCAATGGCTTCTTCACCTGTTACCAATTCACCTGCGTATTGTGGCATTCAAATGTGAAATGTTTACTTCAACTGATAATAAACATCAATATGATAAAATAAAGGTTGTGAACTATACATCACTCAGCCATAACAATAAGACCACCTGCCTAATACTGAATATGTCTCCCTCATGATGCTAAAACAGCTGGTCCACTGTGTGTTATGATGTCTTTCTATCAGTGCCAGCATTAATATTTTGCTCCTGCTTCACATTATGCACATCAGTTTTGATAAAACTGATTGTTCATTTGTTAAATATAAATATAAAATATATGAATATAATATAAAACGTACTGAGATTTAAACTTGTCTGAGATCGACTTAATATGTATTATTTGAAGTAAGAAATTATGTATTTTGTATTTAAAAAAATTTGTTATTCCTGTATGATGTTTGGACAACTTATTTTTAGCAAAAATGTTAAATTCATATAGTGAAAATGTATATGTACGACAGATTCTTTGCACAAAAATGATTTTTCGTTTTGAAGCAACCAACATTGAAAACAGAACAACACCTATTCCCATATTTGACAGTGTAAAACTCCTCAGATGAATTCACAGATAAAGCGTCACCTCTTTGGAGTCTTTTGACTTGACTTGCGCCACGTTGATACCCAAACTATGACATTGGCACTTGAGGCTAAGCCTCATGTTGTGGTCACATCACTTGCCCTGTGGTTGAGTCACAGTTTATAGCATGGTTAAAGCAAGCCTTGTAGTAAAGCCATAGTGGCTGATAATCACAAAACCATTTCGACCACAGTTTTGTGTGTGTTAGGGGATTTCCTCTTGTGGTTGGCTAACAATATGTAATAAGGGAGAGATGTTCTCAAGCATTTGCATCTTTCCTAAATAGATTAACTGGCCTTGATTAAATCAATAGATAAAATATAAACCTATAAAAAATGCTACAAAATACTTGTAATAACTGTTTTAAAAACCTCTGGTTTGGTGTTACTGATAATAAAACGATGTGCTTGGCAGGCTGCTGGCCCTGACTCACATTACTGGAACTTTGTCGACTCATCACATGGCCCATAACTCATGTTGGGAATGCTATGGTCAATCCGTAGCTGCACTCTTGGAAACATTTGCCTCTCCAGACTAAGTAACTTCACATCAAATTTGTCCAGAGGTCATCATGTATAAACAGTGATTAAGACACTTACTCACTGTAGCGTTCTCATTCTTTGTGCACAAGGGAAGAAATGGGAATTTATTTGCCAAAGGAGAATCCATGGACCTGTGTACTGTAGAGCTTCAATGTGTAAAAAGTTTGAACTTTCTCGTCCAAAAAACATGCCATGGGAAGAGAGTCCTAAGCATAGACTGCCACCTGTAGGCAAGACAGGGAAGTGCAAGTTCCTATTGTAGAGGAATATAGACTGTTAAAATAAAAAGAAGTTAGTATATAGTTCCTCATGGGAGCTTAAAGAACTTTTAAAAGCATAAAGAATTTTAACATGGTTCAATGTAAAGTGCTAGGAAAAGCTCTTAAAGCTTTAAAAGGTTCTTCAAGCTCTTACATCACAAAAAAAGATTTATGTACAGAACCACAGTTGGCATTGATAAAAAAATGTCTCATGTCTTGGAGGATGGAGCTTTGTTCATTCTGTTCAAACCTTGCCTCCACGATATCCACCCTGAATTGATGTTTCTCCACATTACTCCTGTGGTTAAGAGCCAAATCAGGTCAGACTTCAGACTACTGTTTGTTTGGCTGATCACAGTTTGTTGCTGAGTGGCAGTCTGTTGTTGATTAGCAGTTTAAGATGCTGGGAAGAACTTCTGGTAACTATGCAGGAGGAGCAATTAGCTGTTGGAGAAATCACATGACCTGCAGATCCGTCAGAGGAGCACAGTTAGTCAGTCAGTGGTGGACTGGATACTGTGTGTTATATGTTTTTCACATCTGCTCTTATCATAACTGAGAGAGAGAGAGAGAGAGAGAGAGAGAGAGAGAGAGAGAGAGAGAGAGAGAGAGAGAGAGAGAGAGAGA
>JBBIGC010000082.1:18801137-18812049 GCA_037576955.1 Lepidarchus adonis | reverse complement strand
TTGAAAGTAAGTAAAAACGTGTCACGTTCAGACGACAACACCGATTGAACTAGCGGCAAACAACGCTGTAGACAGGATATAGTGAGATAAGATGAGATAAGATAAGATAAGATGAGATAAGACGAGATGAGATGAGATGAGATAAGATGAGATAAGATGAGATGAGATAAGATGAGATAAGATGAGATAAGATGAGATGAGATAATCCTTTATCCTCCCACAAGTGGGAAATTTCACAGAAAAGACAGCAAACAGAGTGCTTAGAAAAAAAACAATAAATAAGAAGTTACTTTAAGAAAGTTACGCGTAAGATAAATATAAGACAAAATAAAATAAAATAAAATAATAATATAAAATGTAAAAAGTATCTACACAAGTAAGTAAGCCGTATGTTAAAGTGTAAACAGTTTAGGAAAGACAAGAAATATTGCACAGGAACATATTGCAGAGGAATATTGCACAGAAAGAGAAAGAGAATATGAATACTGCACGTTATGTGTGATGGCGTTTCAATTGTCAGTCTGTGGCATGTGTGTGTGTGTGTGTGGTCAGCTGCAGGTGTTGATTATATAATATGACAGCAGCTGGAAGGAAAGAAATCTCCTCCCACACCTTGGGTGCAGCATCCGCTCACCTGCTTTACCTGCTTTACATGCTGTCTAGATCTTAGAGAAAAATACTCTGGAATACACAGATATTAGAGTGAAAAAAAGACTTCAGGAAAAATAACTGAGGCTCAGACACACTGTAGGAAAAGTTATGCACCCTTACAACAACGGTTATCTCTGAATCAAAGCACTGACCTTGAGGGTATAACATGAGTCATAAACCAGTCTCTGCAGATTTGTCCCAACAGAGCTTGACAGTGATCTCACTGTTCTCAGCCACCCTAACACTTACAGCTGGATTACTTGACCTGCAGTTAATGCTACTACAGAGATGAAAAGACGGCATGACTCATACAGTGGCGCCATCTTGAAAGTCACGTGATGGCAGATTTAAAATGTAAACATCAAAGACGTATTGATTGAAAATCTTGCTTGAAAAGATCTTCTCCTTTTCTAATTTACAAACCCAAACTAAAATTATTTAATTTTTTTAGGAACGCATCAGGTGCACATGCAAAAAATTCATCACATCAACATCAGCACATCAGAAAAACCTATGAGTCTCATCAAAACACAACTTTTCAGCCTAAAAATACTTCATGCTGGAACAAGCAATCTTCCTGGGTTTATTCATATCTCATACATGTAGGTGAACAACCCCTTTAAAAACACACAAGATCAACATGAGATTCCCTCAATTTTACTTTCTCAATGGGAAAAGCCCCTCATGGTAAATTCAGCGCACTTGGTATTCTGGAGGATATTGCTGGGGTTTCCAGTTTATATGGATATTTCAGGTTATAATAATACACTTTAATGCACCAAGTTCCTCTCTTACTTTTTATATGAGCGAATGAAATAATTTCTCATGGCCCATGAGAAACCACCTTGGCCACAGGGGCGTTTCAAAGATTTTTTTTTTAAACTATCAACTGTGTGGGGTGGTCAGAGGGGAATGAGCACTGGATATAAAATACAATACAGTTTTGAACATTAACTTGGAATAGACAGTTTATATTGATTAACATATTTTGTGATTAAATTGAGCCATACTTAAATGCGAAAAAAATCTGTTTAATTTTAACAAGCAGGTCCAGTTAGTTTGATTACAGCGCTTTGTTCCTTTGCAAAACACGTTTTAGATAAAAAAAAAAAAACAAAACACAGACACATTTGTGCCTCTTGCTGTTTATATAACTGCAAATTCAAAGCAAGTTAAATCAAACATATGAAGGAAAGTAGCAGCCACAAAAAAACAGTATTAAGTGTAGCTCAACTACAATACTCAACGTGACTCTATCGGAAGCTTTAGAAGCACGTGAGAACTGTCTTTATGCAAATAAAGGCAAATGTTTTCATATTTACAAGCTTATAGTGGAGTGTGTACATACCCTAAACAAACACGTGGTCTGTTATCCAGCTTGGTCTCTGCTTTGAAAAAGCCCGCTCTTTAAGCTGTGGAGATAGAATCCTATAGCGAGCACGTCAGTTTTTCGTGTCGGTTTGTCTGTGATTGACAGCAAATAATATTTGTGCATCGTCAGTGACACCGTTTAGACCCTCCCCTTTACTGAAAATGGCATTGTCCTTAATGTCACCTCACTTAATTTGTGTCAGCATCAGGTATTCGGGGACTGAGGATATCTCCGGAGTTTAAGATTATGATTATATTAATACACACTTACACACAAACTCACTGAGATTTATTATATAAAATATATAACAACAGGCAAACATTACAGGGGGCAGCTGCTGTCACTTCTTAACACGACGACATCTCGTTCCTCTTCTGTGTCTTTTAGTTGATAATCTGGACAAATACAAATCTCGCAGTGCTTGGGAAATTACAGGCCGCACACTTTCCCACGCGCATGCGCTGAAACCCTGCAGTTGAAGGAATGGGGAAGAAAAATTAGGGACAGGTTCAGATTAAACAGTAGTAGAAAGAAAAGTCAAGTGAGTTTACAGAGAATTATAGTTTTACCTTTTCTGCCAGAAAGTGATCAAGACTGGTCCATAGGGTTGTCCAGCTCTTCACCTCCTCATTTCCAACAGAAGAGTTAGCATACTGGGGAAAAAGAACATTCAGTCAAACTCTGTTTATTATTGTGGCCTAAAGGTTTCAGCCTTAGCCTTGGGCTACAACCTCTGTTTGCTACAGCCTAGTGTTGCGAAAGGTGTGGGGGAAATGGATAGGTTGCGGGCAGAAGAGGGTGGAGGCAGCGCTTTGTGTGTGGAGCCAGAGGGCACCGGTTAGCAGCGGATTAAACCGTTAAAGGTAACCCTAGCTTATGCTAGGCTAGGCTAGGCTAGGCTTCTCGTCCTGGCTGTTACTTAGCATTGTGGTGAAGCCTTGTTGAGCTTTATTTTTCTTTGGGGCACTTCTGAGGTAATTAGTTAACCTCCCTGCGACTTCCTTTCTCCACCCATGTCCCAGGGTCAATCTTTTCTTTTCACCTACTTACACATTGGCTCTGCTGGCCGAGTAGATCTCGTAACTGCTGGAGCTCGTAGATGTTCCATCTGGTGGCTGTTGAGTTCTTTTGGAAAATTTCAGAGACAAACCATAATGATGTCTGCATCACCAAGGAGTAGTTCTGCTGTACAAACAACAAGAGAAGAGCTATGAGCCTTTAGGAGTTACCACGTATCTGTGCATGCACAATTACACGTACAGGTGCCGAAGGTGTGTATGTAAAATCAGAAATGTGGTGTCCTAGCTGTGCAACAAGAGTTTTTGTTGGATTTTGCGTTAAACATTTTACTATATCTTACATAGAGTTACTGTAAAGTGTGCTTGTGCACTTTATATTGTTTCTTTCTCATCTGCATCATACACATCTCCTCATACTTATATATAGTTTGTAAGATTTCTAGCTTTATTACAGATTATTAAAAGTTTTACATTTGTTCCTTTTGTTTAAGAGCTCTGTAACAACTAAATTTCTCATTATAATAAAGGTTTATTCTATTTTATTCTAATGTATTTATTCATTGATTTAAAATATTGTTTTTTTAATTATATATTGGTGACAATACATGCTAACTCCAGTTTCTGCTAATTTCATGAATGATTTATGCATTTAACTATGTTGTTTTTCCAAAAGTCCATTAATAAACAGTGTGCACATTTGGCACAAACATCTTCTGATGGCCTGAAGAATGGCTCCTTCCGTTAGAACTTGTAAAAATGTTGCTACACTAACTTGCTAATAGTTCAACCAACACTTTGTAATGCGACACTGGCTTACATCATACAGTGAAGAATGATTTAAGAAACCCATATGTCCAAGTTAAATATTGTGAACCAGTTTTCTAGCCACATTAATGAGATAAAGATCTATAATCATCTAGCCTCATCAGGTCATTATGTAATATTTTCTGTAACTGCCATTCAACTTTGAGAATTTCCCCATAGCTGATTATTCTCATTGGATTATGGGCTACTTTGTAGAATGTTTAGCTTCTATGTAGCCAACATGCATTTTTCAGCTTCTAGGCCCAAGCTTGACAGTAGCACTAAAAGGTTTGAAACGGTCTTTATCTACATGGGTTTGCAGGGGGGATGTATTAGCTTGGTAATTGACTAACAAATTATTTGATCATTTACATGCAGATAGTGGCCTGTCTTTTTTAATTACATGTTGCTAAACTGCAGCTCCACTTTAACAGGTAGACTTCATGCTTACACTCCATGTATTTGATCTAATAATAATTTGTAATGTTGTATTTATATCCCTATAACTCCCACATTTGTGTAGTGCACATTTTCAGATTGCTTGTTGTCTATTCCTTATTCCTTATTCCTTATTCTTTGTTCTGGTTTGTTTTTCTTGGGCCGGGGGAGGGGACTGAAGTTTCTTACTGAAGTTGCCCGTCCAGTCTTGTTGCAAGATTCTACTTGTAACCAAATGGATGTGCTCATGGGATGGGACTAAAGTACAACAAGCTAAAGCTGAACTAAAGTACAGTGTTGAAATTCAGTCACTGTTCTTTCATTTTATTAATATCATTTGACAAAGCTTCAGTTTTAAATGGTAAAATTATATAGACGCCATATCACGTTTCCTATGCATTGCCCCATTGTAAGGAATAACTAAACTGCTCATTTATGGGAATAATGATTTGAAGCTTATAAAGCAGGCATCACCAAATGGCGGACCTCGGTCCGGATCCGAATGTTCCTTAAAAGTAGCGTGGATTTTAGGGCAACATAAAAAAAACTTTTAGTGATGGGACAAATGTGAAGGAGTGCTTAAACGCCGTTGCTGAGACATTATTTGAGGGAAAACAAAAAGACGAGATGCGTGGAAAAATAAAAATTGTCAGCTACAATGTGGCCTTTTTTTTCTTAAAAAGTTGGTCCTCAGTTTTTTGGGGTCTGGGACTTTCTTATTTTAAGAACAAAGAAGGGAAAATGCTAAGTCAGTGTTCTGTTTGCACTTTTTAGTTATTGTTTTCTGAGTTGACTTTTTTACTTGAAGTGTTCCTCTCTTTAATCTGAAATAAAGGCCTTACTTTTATTTGCCTGGCACTACTAGTTAGTTGTGCCTTCATTGCAAATGAACAATAAATATTGTTGAAACCATATGAAAATGTCGACATAGGGGAAGACTAAGACATAAGATGGTCCTTGTTTCGGACCTTCTGCTTGGACTTTTAATTGAGGACCCCTGTTATAAAGGAATTGGGCGCACGTGAATTCATGTGAATGGTTTAAAAATATTATTATATTTGCCGTATGTGCTACTTAATAAAAATGCTTAAATTCGAGCTAAATAACATTTCATTTTCAAGCGTGCGTTATACTAAGGACGGAAGAAAAATTTGATTTTACCCAATATATTTAATCAGGGACGTTAGCGGGTTTGTGTAATTTGATTAAATGAAGAAATATTTTTTGGTGAAAGCTTTTCTAGATATTTTTTTAAAGTGACGTCTGGCGGAAAACATTGTGAAAGGGTGCGGGACTAAAATCATACTGTTTTTACTGACTTTGTATGTTGGGCTGTATATTAAATGTAAATGTATGAAATGTGTTCTAAAACTAAAGTTAATATGATTTATTCACTATTTGTTGATATTGTTATTGTGTGAAATTCACTGTTTGACTCTTAAGCTCGTTCACTTCACGAATGTTGTGGCTGATTAATGTTATTTCATTATACGGTTATTAAATATATTTAATTTAAATGTGTAATAATGTATTTGATTAAATTGCCCCCACATGCGCGCGCGCTCGCCCTACCTTGCTCGGGATCTTGGGCATCCTGGGCAGCCGCATGGCCTCCACCTCTGTGATGCAGGCCGGTGGGCGCAGAGGCCCCTGCAGAGGAAGAAAGAAGAGAGGATCAATACTAATCGTGCTGTTTCTGTTTTTACCCCTTTATCGCAGTGCACCCAGGCAGATTCTAAAACCCCATCAGATCAACCACCCCCACCCACCGCAGCAGCAGCTCCTCCACCCTATACAGCAGGTAAATATAACAGTCTTACCAGGTAACAGAGCTTGTGCAGGATCTCTGCTCCCCGGTTCAGTGTGCGCTCGTCCGAGCATCGGAAGTCCGCGAACACCGCACTGTAGAGAAGCAGGAAAAATATCACAGCGTTCATCACGCTGGTGTCGTTAGAATGAAGAAGTCCGCTCGCGACAAGGACTATAAGAAGAAGAGCGCAGAAATTTGTATGCCAGAGGCCAGTGGGAACCCCGCGATGGAGTTGGAATTTCAGAAACAGAAAGGAGTTACAGTTCAGCTCGAGGCAGCAGCGAACACTGTCTGTCCATGGTGCGCGCGCGAAGACAAACAAACACACCCATCCCCACTTATCTACCCATCTTCTCACACGCATATTCACACATCCACCAACCTTCTCTCTCACACACACATCCACCCACCTGTACGCACACACACAGGCACATAAACATACACACACAAGTCCAATCACGTGGTGTAAAGTAAATTAAATTTTTTTGGCTTATGGAGGCGCGCGCGTGATTAGTGATGTGTGGGTTTCCCACCGTTCCTGCATTATAGACACACAGCTGCACTTTCCAATCCACAGCGCAAGTGAAAACAAGGTGAAAAATGAAAAGGAAAAAGGTGAGCAGCAGTAAGATGTCGTCATCGTTGAAGAATGTCCGCTGTTTTGTGTTACGTCAGCACAGACTGACAACACTATCAAGGTGTCAAAAATCTTCATGCAATGAAATCACCTTTTGTTCCTGAAAGAATGTTTCAGTGGATGGTTCTTTAAATAATATATTTTTTAATAAATTGAATGTTGAATTTCAAAAAAGGAAAAGGAAAAAGGTGAGCAGCAGTAAGGTGTCGTCATCGTTGAAGAAAGTCCGCTGTTTTGTGTTACGTCACCGTTAGGTAATCTGTGTTATCAGTCTGCTTGTGTGAGGTGTGGATAATGAAAGTGATTAGTTTTCACTTTCCCGTCCCTGTGTATTCCCGCGCAAATCCTGTCGTGTCTGGAATGAAGTCACAGGATTGCACTAAATTGCAATAAATTGTGCGCGCCCAAACCATTAGTTGACTGCCCCTGCTGGTTGGCTGACCCTGGTTAACTCCCTTTGGTTGACTGACCCTGGTTGACTGACCCAGGTGAACTGACTTGACTGCCCCTGGGTGACTGACCCTGGTTGGCTGATCCAGGTTGACTGACCCTCATTGACTGACCCTGGTTGGCTGACCCTGGTTGGCTGACCCTGGTTGGCTGACCCTGGTTGGCTGATCCAGGTTGGCTGATCCAGGTTGGCTGATCCAGGTTGACTGTCCCAGGTTGGCTGATCCAGGTTGACTAGCCCTGGTTGGCTGAGCCTGGTTGACTGCCCCAGGTTGACTGCCCCAGGTTGACTGCCCCAGGTTGACTGACCCAGGTTGACTGACCCAGGTTTACTGACCCTCATTGACTGACCCTGGTTGGCTGACCCTGGTTGGCTGATCCAGGTTGACTGGCCCTGGTTGGCTGGCCCTGGTTGACTGACCCTGGTTGGCTGACCGTGGTTGACTGCCCCTGGTTGACTGACCCAGGTTGACTGACCCTGGTTGACTTGCCCTGGTTGACTGACCCTGGTTGACTGACCCTCGTTGACTGACCCTGGTTGGCTGACCGTGGTTGACTGCCCCTGGTTGACTGACCCTGGTTGACTGACCCTGGTTGACTGACCCTCGTTGGCTGCCCCTGGTTGACTGACCCTGGTTGACTGCCCCTGGTTGGCTGCCCCTGGTTGACTGACCCTGGTTGGCTGACCCTGGTTGACTGACCCTGGTTGGCTGACCCAGGTTGACTGACCCAGGTTGACTGACCCTGGTTGACTGACCCTGGTTGTAGCACTGGCATCACGGAGGTGGTAGCTCGTGCAGAACTGGGTCTGAAGGACCATGTTGTATGACCTGAAATAACAGGTGTACTTATTGCTTCAGACTCTGCTCAACATCTCTGCAGAACATCATCAGTATCTTTGTTTAGGGATGAAGACACATGGAAGCGCAATAGAACATTTCTCATTATACAGTAGCATATTTCAGCCGCTTGCATTACTCCACGCATGTCGCTGACCTCTAGCGCCCCTCGCTGGCATGGAGAGGTAGATTTGTTCTGTCGCTCAGTCTTTTCTATAGGCACGGATGCACAGAATGATCTATGGTACATTTAAACAGGCTTCTCTACAAGTTACATTCACAATCAAGGTACAACGACCAGTAGGGGTCAGCAACGCTCCTCAGCGCAGGTCCGCCTGAACGGGCCATTCTCCACGTGTTGTTGGACATGCTCCGCCCCTGCGCGACGATTGGGTACAGGTCAACGCGCACGAGGCCTGATTTATGGGTTCCGGATTGGGGAAACTGCAGCATAAAAAGTTCAATTTGTTTAATTTCTCACTAATCTTTAGTAAAACCGTTAATAACAAGCAACTGCAACGTAGTTAATTGATGAATTTTTCTGGTGTAAAGTTCCTGAAATGTGGGGACTGGAAGCAAGCATTTCAAATAACGTTAATATTTTTTTGGCCTGTATATTTTTAAAATCTAAGGAATCATATCATAATTTCACAAAGAACAAAGCCCATCCAGATCTGCACATTCTACCACTCAGTGCATGTTGGTAAAGCCCTCAACACATCTTGTATGACCTGAAATAACAGGCCTAGTTATTGCTTCAGACTCTGCTCAACATCTCTGAAGAACATCATCAATATCCTTGTTCAGGGATGAAGCAGGAAGACACATGGAATCTCAATATTATACATTTTCATTAATGAATTCATTCATTCCTAAAAAATCATTATTATTCAGTCAACTTTTGGACCATATCTAATGATCTATTTTTATATAATGTGTTTTTTTAAAAAAAGGTAAGACTTGCAAGGTTTTGATGTGAGTTTTTTATGAGACCTTTATTTATTCCTGTGCTAAAAAGTTCACACTTACATTTACATACATTGGCCTTCACAACAGAGTAAACCCAGGGTGAGGAAGTGTGAGTCCTGGGCAGGAAATGAGATAGCTGGAGCAGGGGAAGAGCTGTGTGGCTGCCCTCAGTGTACAGGAAAGAGGTAGTTTCCTTCCAGGGGATGGAGAGAGATGGAGAGAGAAGAGGGAGAGAGCGAGAGAGATCAGGTGCTGTATATTTCCTTATCTACCTCAGACTGACAACACTATCAAGGTGTCAAAAAAATCTTCATGCAATGAAATCAGTGGAAATCATCAATGTTTCAGTGGATGGTTCTTTAAATAATATTTTTTAAAATAAATGGAATATTGAATTTCATTTCGCTTTGCTTACTTTAATAACTTACAAGCAATAATCTGTGTGTGTATACAGTGGGTACGCAAAGTATTCAGACCTCCTTAAAGTTTTTCCTTTTCATTAATGTATACACAGCTCCTCATATTAGACAGAAAAACACAGAATTTTTGACATTTTTGCAGATTTATTAAAAAAGAAAAACTGAAATGTCACATGGTTCTAAGTATTCAAACCCTTTGCTCAGTATTTAGTAGAAGCACCTTTTCATCTAATACAGCCATGAGTCTTTTTGGGAAAGTTTTTCACACCTGGATTGGGTATCCTCTGCCGTTCCTCCTTGCAGATCCTCCCTGGTTCTGTCAGGTTGGATGGTAGACGTTGGTGGACAGCCATGTTTAGGTATCTCCAGAGATGCTTAATTGGGTTTAAGTCAAGGCTCTGGCTTGGCCATTCAAGAACAGTAATAGAGTTGTTGTGAAGCCCCTCTTTAGAATTAAGGCCAAAAAGTTTCGTCTTGGTCTCATCAGATTAGAGAATCTTATATCTCACCATCTTGGAGTTCTTCAGGTGTATTTTAGCAAACTTCATGTGGGCTTTTATGTGTCTTGCATAAAGCCCCGACCGGTGGAGGGCTGTAGTGATGGTTGACTTACTACAACTTTCTCCCATTTCCCAACTGCTTCTCTGGAGCTCAGCCACAGTGATCTTTGGGTTCATCTTTACCTCTTTCACCAAGGCTCTTCTCACCCAATAGCTCAGTTTGGCCGAATGGCCAGCTCTAGGAAGGGTTCTGGTCGTCCCAAACGTCTTCCATTTGAGGATTTTATGGAGGCCACTGTGCTCTTAGGAACCACAAGTGCAGCAAAAAAAAATGTACCCTTGTCCAGATCTGTGCTTTGCCACAATTCTGTCTCTGAGCTCTTCAGACAGTTCCTTTGACCTCATTATTCTAATTTGCTTTGACATGCACTGTGAGCTGTAAGGTCTTATTTAGACAGGTGTGTGGCTTTCCTAATCAAGCCCAATCATTCAAATACAGCTGGACTCAAATGAAGGTGTAGAACCATCTCAAGGATGATGAGAAGAAATGGACAGCACTTGAATTAAATATGAGTGTCACAGCAAAGGGTCTGAATTCTTAGGACCATGTGATATTTCAGTTTTTCTTTTTTAATAAATCTGCAAAGATGTCAACAATTCAGTTAATTTCCTACAATATTGGGGTGCTGTGTGTACATTAATGGGGAAAAAAACTTGAAATGATTTTAGCAAATGGCTGCAATATTACAAAGAGTGAAAAATGTAATATATGTATAATGTCATAATGGTGACCGCAGACCACTTCTCAGTTTCTGTGCTTTCTGGCTGATGTTTAGGCCACTTTTGAATTATGACATATATATATATAGGTTCTAATTTATATACATAAATAATAGTGCTCTTCACAGATTTACTATCAACATATGAGATCAGCTCCAGCTTCCCTGTGACACAAAATGGATATGTGGTTTGTAAAATGAATGAAGGAATTAACAAATAAAACT
>JBBIGC010000082.1:18785448-18797820 GCA_037576955.1 Lepidarchus adonis | reverse complement strand
GTAATGAGGTCTGAGTGACCAAACGTGCAGAAAACAAACAAAAACAAAGAAAGTACTAGAGAGCGCAGTACCGAGGCTGCCATCCGCGGCGCCATCATGATTATCTTTACACATCCTGCAACTGGGCTCCTGCCTGGTGTGGTAGACCCCAGCCTTTATTGATCTTATACTTTGAGCTTGTTCCTGTGCTGCCATGATTAGTGCCTCTGAGCTGTTTCTCAGTCCAGCTTTGTCCAGCCACTGGTAGGATTCTTCTATATCAGTCACTTGGCAGGTCTTGTGCAAGTGTTTGTCTTTCCATGATTGTTCTTACTCCTTTTCCTTTTCAGGTTTCTTTTGTCTGATGTATTCACTAAGCACCTTATCAGTCAGTCCATCTTCCTGATGTATTCATTTGATCTTCACTGATTCATCCTGGACAGTGGCTCTGACGCTCACTAGTTCTCGGCCTCCTTCTTTCTGCTTAACATACGGTCTCAATGTGCTGGATTTGGGGTGAAACTCTCCATGCATTGTGAGTAGCTTCTTTGTCTTAATGTCACTGGCCTCCACCCCTTCTTTTGGCCAGCTAATTATCCCAGCGGGGTATCTGGGGAAGGCTCAGTCAAAAGGTTGGAACCTTTTGTTCTCATTCTAGTACCCAGGTCGGGTCTCCTGGCTTCTATATCCCTGGTGTATCCCTTCAGTCTTTGCTTGGAAGTTTCTAAGACCTCAGCTAGGGACAACTTCTTGTACTTTTTACTTCAACACACCATCATCAGTTCTGATATCTGACGAACTTGCTGAATAGAATATGACATATAAAACAGCATTAAATCATGAATGACGTTGGTATAATAATATTTAGATGTGGTCCTTATCCACATGCACCAACTTTTCCACCTCACTTACTAATTCTCTTTAACCCAACAGAAGCAGGAGAGATGGCAGAGGATAAGTGAAGACAGAGAGAAGACAGAGCCCCCCCTTACCCACTCCCACCTTTTCTCCTCTTCCTTATTTCTCAATCTGTTATGTCTTGACATCCCCATTAACTCATAAATCCAATACAGTGGAGCTCAACAGTATTTGTGCAGTGAGAGGATGTGGGGATGGGGGAGGGCTGAATGTGGAGAGAGGCTGAGTGAAGAGCTAGGAGGACAGAGAGTAGAAGAGTGGAAGGGAAATGATGGGAAGATCAATTGGTCCCTGGACTGTCACTCTGCTCACTCGTTTTCACATTCATCTGTCCCCGTTGCCTCACATCTCTCCATGTCTGATGATCCTCTCGCCTTGTCCCTGGCCAGCCTTGTAGATTCTGCAGGCGCGGCCGTTTGGGGCCCATAGTAATCTGATTGAGTGGGGGATCAATGGCAGGCTGCGGTCAGCGATCTGTAGTTGCTCCAGCTCACGTTCCAGGCTGACCACAAGTTCCTCAAACCGCTGACTCTCAGACCAGCATGCCTTGACCACTAATGGTCCAAGAAACCAGGGTCTGCAAGGGAGATAGATAAGTACCAGCTTTTTGGTCATTACACCAACAACACCAAACAATCTCCTCATCAAGTTCACATCAAGCTTCTAAGTTTTCAAACTTCTGAAACCCTGAGAAGATCTTTGCCTTTCACCATGAGGTTGTCCTCCCTGGTCCATGGGCAGTGTTTTGGGGGAAATGAATATGCTGTATCTCAAATGCTGCCTGTCCGCAGCCTCTATCATGTCAGGGTCCACCCATGGGTGTTGGTCAGGCATCCTCTCCTCTTGATTGTGTTTGTGTGTTTCTTGTGTGGTTGTGGTGTTCTCGGGTTTCCTTAATGGTTCCCAGGATGCGCTGTGGCTGCAGAAGAGGGTCAATGAGACACATGAGATGCCGCCCGGTGGAGGATACTGCACAGACACTAAAATACATCACTGAAATTTTCCAACTTTTATTCCAGTCAAGACATGCTCCTCGTAATGTGCATGTCACTACAGTATTGGCACATTAGCCACTAATAGCATTAGTGGGCGAAACAAGACAAGAGTTGGAACTGCATGTAGCTGAGAATGACTTTACACTTGCCACCATAGTCCCTCTGTCATGAGCCAACTTGTTTTACTCTTTAACATACTAAAAATGCAATGTTTCATAGAATGGACTGCATCAGGGCTGAACAAATTTTTTTTTTTTTTTGAAATCACAATTTGGCTGTGAAGAGGGCTGCAATTGTAATTATAGCCTATATTTTATAACATCATTGACCAGTTTTTAATCTGTGAGTTTAATTAAAATGGTACTCATAAAATGTTTTTATTATGAAAATAGAATTAAGAATATAGTATAATAGATTTTTTTTGTAATAATTAGATTTTAATTTTTTTGCTATATATATCAAGAAAAGTTTTAGAACAAGTCCACACCAGATACATGGTCCTCAAATGTGGATACTAGTATAAGAAGGTAAGAAGAAAACACTTTATAAAAATCTTTGTGAAATCTGTGTCAGTGGGGTTTAAAGCAAAAATGTCTTCTTTAGTGCAGTTGGTAAACGAGGACCAGCAATAATAATAATGCAGACCTACAGGAATTACTAAATGACTTTACTAAAAATGTAGTCTACAAAATTGCAATTAGATATTTTCACTAAATTGATTAGCCCTACGCTGCAGCCAGTCCCATGATGTAGGTGGGGAAACTTCTCACCCAGCACACATTTTTATGATAATCATACAGATTCAGCACTATTCTGGTGAGTACTTGAATGTTTGCTCAATATCTTTGTAGAAACTAATTAAACAAAGTCGGCACATCTGACAGGAACAAATGGCTTTTAAATGATGTCAGCTGAAGTGAATATGCAAGCGTTCTTGTGCCTCTTGGCTCCAAAGGCAGATTGCTGATTGATTTTCCTAGTGTGTCATTACATATTCAAAAAATTTCATGCAAAAGTAAATGAATGGGTAGGGGAGTTGTGAGGAAAAATCTGAAGTGGAAGACACTGGATTGCAGCATCGGTAGACCAAGAAGATAAGCTGTCTGGCATTGGAGTGATATCTGACTGATTACATCCCAACTCTATAAGAATCAATAACAGATGGGTTCTTTGTCAGGAGTAAGTAAACATTACAAAAACAGGAACAGGTACTTTCAAGCTTATTATTTGCCCTGTAGTTCTGTAATTAGTGACATGACCTTCGTTATAGATTCTCCATTAGTTCTTACTGTAGCTTCTTTTCCTGGAATGCACACATGCATGACATTGACCCTGTAGGTACAACCATTACATGCTCACTAAATTAATGTAAGCAATTAATTAAAAGGATGTATTTGCACAAATGGTTTGTATTTGTCCCTTTCAACTTAAGCTTTTAAATTAGTTATTAACTTATTAAATTATTTAGATTATTTACCTAGATTTGATTTATTATTGAAAATAAAGATTTCTAAATGGCTCTATGCTTCAATATAAGTTTATAGAAAAAACTATCAGTTAGTACAGTACACTCCATGTAAATTTGCAGAAACTCTAAAAGGATTTTTAGGGGGCTAAACACAAATCTTTTAAGGCATTGTTCCAAACAATTCCTCCTATTTGGCACCAACATTTTTAATAATTATTACATTTTTGTGACCACTAAAACTACCCAAAGTCACTTCCTCAGCTGTGAGCCGGATGGAGGCCAAAGCCAATGTCTTCACATGCAAATATTTAGGGTAAGGAAAAATTTAATAGAACACACTAGTATATAGAATACAATAGAACACAGTCTGATATAAAACAGAATAAAAAAGGATGATTATATAGAATAGAATAGAATAGAATAATGGGATATAGAATATCATGTAATAGAATAGAATACAGTTGTATATTGACATATAGAATATATAGAACTACCCAAATGACCCTGATCAAAAGTTTACATATCCTGGTTATTTGGCCTGATAACATGCACATAACTTGACACAAACAGGTTTGAATGGTTATTAAAGGAACCATCTTCACATGTGATCTGTTTGCTTGTAATTAGTGGGTAAGTGTAATAGGTCAATGAGTTTCTGGACTCCAGACAAACCCTTGCATCTTTCAACCAGTGCTGCACTGACATGTTTTGGATTCTAAGTCATAGGGAAAGCAAAAGAATTATCAAAGGATGTGTTGGAAAAGGTTGTTAAACTCTACAAAACAGGAAACGAATAAAAGAAAGTAGAAAAAATTCGATAATGCCAATCAGCAGTGTTCAAACTCTTATTAAGAAGTGGAAAATTTCTGTTGAAACCAAACCACGGTCAGGAAGACCAACTAAAATTTCAGTCACAACTGCCAGGAAAAAGTTTTGTGATGTAAAGAAAAACCCACAAATAACATTCTGGAAAAATGTGGTGTGGCTTTTTCAACATCCACAATAAGGAGGCACTTGAAGAAAGATCGGCTTCATGGTTGAGTTGCCAGAGTCAAGTTGCAATTACTATGCACATGCCACAAAGTATTACAATATGGCAAACAGCACAGAAACAAGTTTCAAACCTTCTGGCGCAAAGTCATTTGGAGTGATTAGACTAAAATTTTACTTTTTACCCACAAGCATAAACACAATATTTGGAGAGGAGTCAACAAGGGCTATTATGAAAAGTTAAACCATTTTCACTGTGAAACATGGTGGTGGATTGCTGATGTTTTGGGGATGTGTGAATTACAAAAGGCACAGGAGTTTTGGTCAGAAATAATGGCAAGATGAATGCAGTAGGTTATCAAAAATACTGAGGGAAAATTTGCACTCATCAGTCTGGAAGCTGTGTATTGGACGTATTTAGACATTCCAGCATGACAATGATCCAAAACACAATAACCACAATTATCATCCATATTCTCTGAAAAATGGTTAAGAAATCATAAATAGAACATATAGAATATATACTGTAGTGATATAAATGTCTCCGCCAAAAAATTGGTGTCACTATAGACTCAGATCTGTCTTTCGACTCACATATAAGTAATGGTAATCAAACAGTCTTTCTCCAAGAAATCACCTTGTGTTGCTGAAACATTAGTTCATGCTTAAGACTAGATTACTGCAATGTCCTGCTATTAGGATGAAGATTACAAATTGCAGCAGCTTGGGTCCTTACATGGTCTTGCCCCTGAATAGCATAGTAAACTTACAGTCATTTAATTGGACACTCCATTTAATATTCAATTCTTTATTAAGAAATGTTTACATGGCAATATGTAATCTTTTGATTTACCTCTATGAATCATTCATTAAAGAAAAGATATCAAGAAAAATGTGTTTTCTGACTCAGGATAAATGTAGGACACCCTACCCCCTTTATAGCTAGTTTTATACCTTTTGGCTGAAAACTCCTCAATACAGAATTGTTTGAACTATGAGATGTTTGAATAGTTTTTTGAATGTACAGCCTGTTTCAATTCACCCCACATCATCTCAGTGATCTCAATCTGTTTCTTCGTTTTCAGCCTTCATTCCTTGGTGGATTTACTGGTATCCTTTGGGCCATTGTCATATTGCAGGTTCCATTTCAGCTTTAATGTTTAAACAAATGGTCTCACAAGTTTCTTCAACATCCTCTGATACACGATAGAATTTGTGGTGGATTCTATGATGGTGAGCTGACCAGGTCCTGCTGCAGCAAGCATCTCCAAACCATGACACTTCCACCTCCATGCTTCATAGTTTACATAGGTGTGAGGTTCTTTTCCTATAATGCTGTATTTGGTTTATTCCAGACATTCCATGTCCTCTGTCTAAATAATTGCATTTTAGACTCATGCCACATGATGATCTTCTTTCTGAAGGCATCAGACAACTCTTTTGATCTCACCTTGGTGCTCACTCTCATCCCACCAACCATGAGCACACCAAAATGAATGTGTGAGGTTAAATTGTGCAAACCTCCTTCAAAATGCTGAGAAGCAATGTTCTAATTATGTGCATCTGCTGTGCTACACCTGTGTGTGTGATCTGAGCCATTTTAAATGGGGATAAAGGTGAAAGTATCCTAATTTATTCCTCATGAGAAATATTTTTTTTGTAAAAGACTAGTTTTTACAGAAGATTTTGAAAAGTATTTTTTCAGTTTTAATTGTTTAGTTATTACTTGAATCTCCCAGTTATGTTGCAATTCAGATTGAATATCTGAATAGAATAGAATGGAATAGAATAGAATAGAATATATTGTCAATGAGAAATATTTGGTAATTAATAATAAACTAACGATTACTCTGTGTAGGTATGAGATTGGGCAACTGAAGTGTCAGACCAGATATGGGACCCACAGGGTTTAATGGGTTATATCTTTGTTCTTGTTGTCAGAACATTCCAGGAGTCCTTGGATACTTTATCATGCTATCCAATTTCTTGAGGTGCTTGATGTCAATCCGGTCCTGATTCTGAGCATGGATACCATTGATTTCCCAGCAACAGTACCAAGCAGTTGGATAGCCTCTCCCAGATAAAAAGACCAGTCAGGCAGATTCAGCATCTCCTCAGCCTCTGGTCGGCCATGGTCTGACAGCCTGCTGCGTCTCAAAGTCTGGGAGAGCAAAAGAGAAATGATTGCTAAATATACTTTCATTAAATATACTTTGCTTTAAAAACCTAGAGACTATGCTGTGCACCATTAAATTATACATTGCTGTAAAGCTAGTCCATCCAATCTTCAGTATTATTTTAACACAATGCTTCTCGTAACTGTTTGCAGTATGGGACATCAGTTTCCATTAAAGTGTATGATATTACCCTGAGAAGCCTGCAGAGGGTGTAGCAGTGTCACAGGAGATGCTAGGCTGCCACAGAGACATCAGTCAAAAAGTGCAGTTCTGGAATCAGCCTCTTTTACCTTTGATTCAATGCATTTATATCTGTATATACTCTTTGATGTATTCTGACCTTTGCATGGACTCAATGTTACATTTATACAAATAAAGGCCCTATATGTCAAAAAGAACTTCTGTTTCTAAAAGCAGAAGGTCAGGACATATTGAGAGTGATGCTGTAAAATGCTTCACAGACTCAAAAACAACCAAAACAAGTCATCAGTGAGTTTAACCAAACATGAATAAATAGAGACAATATGAGCGGGCTGCATCTCCTTCCCTGCTCATTTCTGTTTCTATCTGAGAACCGCAAAAGCTTCATTTTGAAAGCATACACAGAAAAAAAAAGATTTGTTTCTCTTCCCCAGGGAGAAGTAAGACCCTTTTAAGCTCTGTCTCTCTCTCTTTCCCCTCCATCCTTCCACCTCTTTATCCTTCTCTCTGCAACTCTGACATCCTATCAGGCTCAGCGTCCCTGCAGTCAATAGCCCATTAGTAAATAAAGAATGCATAATTTATTAAATATGCTTCAGATACATATTTCAGCTTTGGGTTACCACTCATGTCTCTTTCTGGAGTTTGCCTTTAATGATGTCCTCTCCAGTAGGGGCTCCTGGCTCAAGTGTCTGTCACTAACAGTTTTCGGGTTGTCGAATAATAAGAATTGTGGGTGTTGTTGGTGCGAGATGTTGTCAGTCTTTTCTTGGCTGTAGCAATGCTATGACAGCTGAGTTTTATGTGTGTTACATTTACTTTGAAAGATTTGACCAAAAAGAACAGAAATTAATAATATTAAAACAAACCCCATTTTCAGAAAAGCATAAAACATAAATACTTTCCAATATTTTCACTAATCAATTCACATTTATAAAAATGTACAAGGAATCAAATTAAATCAAATTAATCAAGCTTTCTTCCTATAATTAGGGAGTTTTTCCTTGCCACTGTCACCTTGGCTTGCTCATTGGGGGCTCGGACCCAGATTTTATAAACTCTGTAAAGCTGCTTTGTGACAACTGTATAAATAAAATTGACTTGACTTGCTTCATATAAATGTTTGATTTAATTTCCAAAATGTCAAATATACACTTTATTGTTTTTTTCTGGGAAAGAAACAACTTCTTCAGACAAAGGAATATCATCAGTGACTCAGCTGTCTGGGCGACTTTGCGACTTTGTAGATGACTATCCAGAGAAGAAGAAAAAAAAAACGTGGTGGACCTAAATGTTGAAGTGAGGTTAGGAAGGAAAGAACAATAAAAAAAGAAGTGTAGTTGTCACGCTAACTTATTCACAGACAACCCAAGTCTGTGTTAACAATAGACATAAAAAAAGCTGATAGACATAATTGACCACAACACATTCAAGAATAATAATAATAATTTTCTAGAATTTGTGTCATTGTTTCTGATAATCATTACCCTCAACATAAACTCTAATATCTTTGAATTCTAAAAGTGTATAAAAAATACATTTCAGAAACGTCCTACTAATTTTGATATACGATTTCACAAAAGTGCGTACAGCCCTCACATTTTTGTAAATATTTTATTGTTTCATTTCATGGGACAACACTAATGATATGACACTTTGATACAATGTAAAGTAATCAGTGTACAACTTGTATGTAAATTTACAACGTGTACAACGTGTTAATTTGCTGTCCCCTAAAAATAATTCAACACACAGCCATTAATGTCTAAACCACTGGAAACAAAAGTGAGTACACCTCCAAATGAAAATGTCCATATTGTGCCCAAAGTGTATTTTGTGTGGCCACCATTATTTACTCTCTTGGGCATGGAATTCACTAATCCTTTTCCACTCCTACATGACAACATCATGGAGCTGGTGGATATTAGAGACCTTGCGCGCCTCCCCCTTCCATTTGAGGATGTCTCACAGATGCCTAATAAGGTTTACCTTACTCTTAGTTATTTTAGCAAGGTAGTGGTGGTCTTGGAGGTGTGTTTGGGGTCATTTTCATGCTGGAAAACTGCCCTGCAGCCCAGTTTTCAAAGGGAGGGTATGATGCTCTGCTTAAGTATGTCGCAGTACATGTTGGCATTCATGGTTTCCTCAATGAACTGTAGCGGCAGCACTCATGCAGCTCCCAACTATGACACTCCCACCACCATGTTTGACTCTGGCAAACACTTGTCTTTGTACTCCTCATTTTATTATATTTACTTTCACTTTCACGATCACATCAAAAAAGGGGAGGGGGCAGCATTATATTCATTGAAAGTCGAGTGCATTGTAAGTTGAGGACCCCCTGTATACTGTAAAAATGGACTAATTAATAAATGAATTAATAGAAGTAAGTCAATAGTGGGATTGTGATCAGGCTGCCACCCTATCCCTGCAGATTCTGCAACAATGCTGGCAGCACTTATAGATGTATTTTTAAAAGACAAACTCTTTTATGATGCTCAGCATATTCACTCAACTTCTTTAGACGACCATGGTGAGGCCTGTTCTGAGTGGATTCTGTCCTGTTAAACTGTTTTATGGTCTTGGTCACCATGCTGCAGCTCAGTTTCTTATAGCCTAGGCCATCTTTATGTAGAGGAACAATTCTTTTCTTCAACTCAGTGAGTTTTATGCCATGAGGTACCATGCTGAACTTCCAGTGACCAGTATGAGAGTGTGTGAGAGCAATAACACCAAATTTAGCACACCTGCTCCCCATTCACATCTGAGACCCTATAACACTAATGAGTCACATGACACTGGGGATTTTTAATTAGGGCTGTACTCACTTTTGTTGCCAGTGGTTTAGACATGGCTATGAGATATCTTGAGGGGCAGTAAACTTACACTGTTATACAAGCTGTACACGGACTACTTTACATTGTATCAAAGTGTCATATCTTCAGTGTTGTCCCATGAAATGTTATAATAAAATATTATAAAATTGTGAGTGGTGTACTCACTTTTGTGAGATACGGTACATATACTTTCACATATACATATACATTTTTGCTTTAGTAGAGACAAGCAGGAGGCTGATTGGTTTATCAGTCCAAATGTACGAGAGCAGAAGCAGTCCACAGAGACTGTTAAGACACAGACTTGTTGTTGTAGTTTATGACAGCTATAAAATGAAAAAAAAAAAAAAAAACTACAGGAAGTCTTATCACACCACACCAGGGTTAGGAGTCAAATACCAGCTATCAGGATGACCCATCCTGGATCAGATTTTCAATATTTATTGATTTGATTTTTTTTTTAAAATATATGTACAGAAATGGTAAGTGACGGTTGACTTCTAGCAATTTTAGCTCTGCAGATCCAATATTAAACTACAAAAGACACACTGAGACTAATATCTTTGCTAATCATCTATATCTAGACTGATATGTTATTACTTCTGGCTCCATATGGACAATCCAAAGGTTGTGTGTCCTATGACTTCTAGTATTAGATCCACATCGCCAGTGCTAAACACAAGAGGAAACATTTGGGATCTAAACATGCCTTCACTGATCAACTACTACATCAGAGGAAAGTAGAAATTTCTTTCTATTCTTTGTTCTGCACTAATGTCCCCAATAGTTAATTAAACTTGACATACTTTGTAAGTATGTTCATTCAGCAAAAATATTTACAAATCAGTAGCAAAAAAAGCATTTAGAAATAGAGATATCTGAACTTTCACTAGTGCCGTTGTAAAAAGAAAAAGTAAAATAAAATATGAATATGTATACAGGGGGACCCTGACTTATGACTGGGTTCCGTTCCTCAGTGCGCAATGTAACCCAGTGCGCAATGGAAATGTGTCAAAACCTTCTGGCTCTGTGGGTCGTATTTATTATATTTACTTTTACTTTCGCAATCACAACATAAAAGGGGAGGGGGCAGCAATAAAATCATTGAAATTCGAATGCATTGTAAGTCGAGGGCCCCATGTATACTGTAAAAATGAACTAACTAATAAGTCAATAGTGGGATTGTGAAATTTAAAAAAAAAAAAAACTAACCCTAACCCTAAATTTCCTGAGATGTATGTATAAATGTGAAGTAGGTGAACCTTTCTGCTGTCCATATAGGCCCTCCTCAGAAGAGTGGTGAGTGGTTTTTAGAAGTAAGACATCATTACAGATCAGACCTCAATGATTGATGGTCTGGTTGTTACTTTACAACTTTACGCACATTTTCACATTTTTCCAAGGATTGTCCTTCCTTTACCTTTCACTGACTTAATTGAAGATCAAAGAAATCCTAATATGGACAGAACCATGCTCCACTTAACTGATCATAACTCAATGAGGCCCACCTGTACACAAGGAACTGCTGACACCTCTTTAAACTGAAATTAATATTACAGGGGGTACTCTAGTTATGTCAGGGTTCAGTTCCTCTAAGTAACTAACTCAGGCATGTAATGATGCTGCAGAGGTTATATTGAACAGCACTGTGCTTTATTAACAGCAGCAACATGTATGAACACTCTCATATTACAGTAAAGCATTTAGGAAATGTTGCTCCAGATAGAAATTATCTTTTTAATGCTTTAACATAACACCACAGCAGTAAACTGATTTGGATTGCATTGGAGAGGTGACTTGTGAAAAAACCCAGGCACCTCGCCCACTCATCCACATGAACTCTTATTCAACACCAACAGTGAATACAACATAAACATCTCAGCAAAAACAGCACACAGGGAAAGCCTCTGTTTCGCCTGTTCCTTCACACATGCACAGATTCTGTAAAGCTGCTTTGTGGCAACATCAGTTGTAAAAATTGCAATAGAAATAAATTTGACTCTACTTGACTACAGTGAAACATTATCAACAATGTTTGCATAAAAAATGTTATATTGAAAAACTTACTAGTACAGGAGCACTACTGTTGCATCCACAAAGAGCAAGAAGTAGAAAAGGAATTTTCAGAGTTAGTTTATTTAATTTTTTTTTTATTTTCTAATGGAAATATAACTTACAGTTCACATTTTCATTCACTATTCATTTCTTGATTTATGCATAGAAGACTTTTTGGTGTAGAACACACTACTACACATACACTTACCTACACACAGAAGACAACTGATTCTGTTTAGGTCTTATCTTTTTATTTTAGATCCTTCTGTCCACTCTTAGAGGAGCAATAAAACCACTGTGTTCAAAGTGATCCCCTTAAAGCCGTTTTTAAAAAGGTGCTTCTGAAAATGTGTGGGGCACTGATCACCATCTGAATGACAGTTAGGAAATGTGAGGAAATGGGGCAGATGTAAGTTGATTTTGAAGAATACCTTGTGTTAGCGTGGAGCTCCAGCTGAGTGGGTGATCTGATAAGAAAACAAAAGCTTGTTCTGCTTGAAATTTGTCAGGCAGAGTCTACTCTATCTTTGTTGGCCACAGTGGTCAGAGTATCCTGTTTGCACAATGTCTTCGGTGTCTGACATCATGGCACCTCTTTAGTTATTACCCCACAAGGCACCAAGACGGATGGTGCAATAAAGAACTCAACAGAATCTCTCTTCCATGGGAGTCTGTGGTTTGTGGTGTGTGTGTGTGTGTGTGTGTGTGTGTGTGTGTGTGTGTGTGTGTGTGTGTGTGTGTGTGTGTGTGTG
>JBBIGC010000082.1:18766062-18785348 GCA_037576955.1 Lepidarchus adonis | reverse complement strand
TTGTTCTATGTGAGAGTTCATGTGTTGAGTCATGTTTTATGTCGGAAACCTCGTATATGTTATTAAATGTCACAAAGAATAATTCCGTCGTGCGCATCTTTCCATATCACCCTGGAACTCTTACACAAAGACGAATGTCTTGGACTCTTTCACCTCTACTAGATAGTAATAATTTGTGTTGTTCATGCTGTAGCATGTCTTTATAGACTTCACTTAATGGTTATCAACTTATTAACCTTAATGATTATTAAGATTATTCTCTTTCTAGCCTCTCAAAGAGCACTTGCCATCTGCACTATTGTAGCACTGTATTTTATGATATGAGAACTGTGTTGAACTTCTTTGTAGCTCTCATCAGTAATGTCATTTCTGAATGAATCTTTGATCGTTCCTGTACCTGGAAGTCGCTTTGGACAAAAGCATCAGCCAAATAAATAAAATGTTAAAAAAAATGTATGCAAAATGTTTCAAGCTACAGAGCATTATTTGTACAGATGTGATGTTTTTTTAATCAAACTTTTTCTCCTTTAAGGTGGATGTTCAAAGGACAATGAATTCCTGAGAAGTATCTGACCTCCTGCTGTCAGTAACAAGGATTCATCCTGTTGTGAAGCTCAAATTCAACAGGAAATCTCTGTTACTGTGGGTAGAGGATCAGTGAAGTCTTAAAAACTGATCCAACAACATTACAACCAAATCATCAGCAATGTTCTTGATATCTTCTTGTTTGCTCAATTAGATTTTAAACAAACAAAAAGAAAACAATAAAGGTTCTGTGGAAGCACAGAGAAGTTTCTTTAGGTTCTCTAAATAAGATCAGGCAAGGCAAGAACCTTTGGAAACATTCAATATAATGAAAAGGTTTTATAGCTAAAGACATTTTGCCAACATACAAGTTTGACTCCTTTTTAAAATTTGAATGAATTTTACACAGACTCTTATCTGGAGAACTGGAGAAAAGAGACTATAATGTTTTAAAACGCCTCTTATTATTTTCTCATCATTTAATTCACCAGGCTGTACCTACATCCCCTCCCTCAACCCTGCCTTGGTCTCACCCCACTAGTTCCTGGACAGGGTCAGCCCAATAGAGAAAGCAATAAGGGGAGGGGTGTTGTTGTTTACCTGTCACGGAACTCCTGACCTCCGCTCTTCTTCGCCGTCCCCTGGAGACCTGCTGCTTTCTCCTTCATGCCCCTTTCCTGCTGTAACAGTCCCAGGCCGCCCGCTTATAATATCAATAGCAGTCTCAGGAGGTTTTCAATTAGCTGGCCAAGTAGCGCTCCATGCCAGATAAAAAGCTGTGGAATGGAACGAAATAAACATAGACTGCCCAGCTACTGTGCAGCTGAAGCAGCTACAATTCAGAAAAGTTCTCTTCTCAAAGGATAACCAATGAAAAATATGTACAGTATAAAGAACAGCCTGTTGTTAAAAAAAGAGCTTTTTAAAAAATGTTTATGTATACTTTATTATCTATTTTTCTGATGCTACATATTTTAATCAATTGTTAAATATATATTATATATTATATTACATTATATATATATTCTCATGTGAAAAAAAAACACTACTCACAAAAAGTTTTGGGTGAAATTTCAGGTACTGTTGATCAATTGTTATGTGTCATCTTAGTATGTTCAATGTTTCAGTACTTTTTACACAACTTGATGTTTTCTAACAAAGAGGTTCACAACAGGTATTTGATCCATGAATCAACCAATACATTTCCTGGTTCAATCAGAATTAGTGTTTAAACAGTCTTCCTCATCATGCTGTTCACATTTTAACATCATGACCAAGACGACACCTAACACTTGATCAACAGTACCTCACCATTACAAGGCCTCAAACAGGATGTTCTCAGACAGAAGTGGCCACTGTGCTTCGAGTGTCACAGAACATCATTAGCAGGTTGCAGCAAAGATACAGAGAGACTGGAAGAGTAACAGAAAGACATAAAAGTGGACGTCCTTTGACCACATCCCACACTGATGACCATTTCATTGTGAACAGTGTCCTGTGGAACCAAATGACAAATGCCCCTCAACTCCATGCACGTTTAAAGTAGGTGAGAGGCACCCAAGTGTAACGTCAGGCAATTCAAACTGTTAACATCAGCGTGGGCTGTGTGCTAGATGACCTGCAAGGGTATCTGACCACACCACCAGGCCCATAGATCATTTACACTGGACAAGGGATGCCAATGATGTTGGAGACATCAAAGAGAGAGCTATGTGTCAGCCAGTTGTCACCAGATGAGCCTTTGGGCAGGTGTGTCAAAACAGATCTGCCCTACACAGTGAAAAGCCCATGCTACCTGATAACATCATTAGTACAGGCCTTGTGCCCATGCATGAACAGCACAGGCCTAATTTCATCTTCATGGGCAACAGTCTCTAGTTTATTGAGGTCACATCATTAGGGAACAGCTCCTGGAGACTGGGGAACCTCCAGTGGAATGACTGCACTTTCTCCAGACCTGAATCCCATAGAAAACCTATGGGATCAGCTGAGTCGCTGGGTAGAGGCTCGTAACTCTGTTCTCCAGACCCTCATTGACCTGAGGGTAGCCCTTCAAGAGGAGTGGGATGCCATGTCTCAGCAGCAAGTCGAATTGTGAACAGCATGAGACATTGTCAAGCTGTAATTTATGCTCAAGGGCACATGACACGTTATTGAGATGTTGACATCTTTTTGCTGTAGTTTGCTCTCCACTGTTGTTGGCTTTTGTTTCAATAATTTGTTTGAGATGAGGAAATCACCATTGCAGGCTTTTACTTAAATGCAAAAGTATGAACGTTTTATGTTTTCCATAGTGTAGTAGTGTATATATAGTTGTGTGAAAAAAGTACATCCCATGGATTGTTTTTTTCAACATATTTGTGCATGCAAACACTTTGTTATACAATGCCTACAGGTAAGGGTGATATTGAGTCATAACATCTATTCATTATGAATTCAATTAAATAAAATATTCTTCTGTGGAGAAAGTAAGTGTGCCCATGCCATCAGAAGCTAGTATTGAAAGAAAACCAGATCCCAGCAGTCAGGTTTAGATAGGGTGAAGGCTGCACATAATCTGGAACACCAGGTTCTAATTTTATAAAAGATGTGACAAATTTTGTTTTTGTTCATTTGATTATGAAAAATTTAAGTTTTTGTTTGAGTATATTCAACTTTCTGTGTAGACACTGTATCAACAATAGTAAAATGTTTGTCTGATTAATTATTTTGATAACATGAATTATTTTCAAGGGGTAAACTTATTTTCTCACATTCATATATTAATACATATTGTAATGGTTTTCTAGCTGGGAAAGCCATTATTGACACACTCGCACACTGTAATGCCTTTTTAACCAGACGGAGCTGGCCAGGTCTTTATTTGCTTGCTGTACCAGACTTTAAAAAGACTAACCTGTACCGGCGTGCTCCCTAGAAACTAGGTTGCACACAAGCATTACCGCGTGAGCGAGGCATGATGGCGGATGCCCACAGCCCGAGATACCCAGCCACCAGTGGTAGCCTAGTGGGGCAGTGGTTAGGACTTTGCCCCTGAGATCTGAAGGTCACAGGTTCAAGTCCCAGCCTGGGCACCACTAAGAACCTTGAGCAAGGTACCGTCCCCACTTCACTGCTCCCTGGGTGCTGTTGATAGCTGCCCACTGCTCCATGTGTGATGGGTTAAATGCAGAGCACAAATTTTTGTTGTGGTGCACTGTGTGTTCATAATGACAGAAAAATCACTTTCACTTCACCAACACCTTCTGCTTTATGGTAAGTGTGGACATCCGCCACCAGCTCGCTCCCACAAACACTGTAACACAAGCAGAACATAACACAACACGACAATAAATCCCCAACCCCACAAAAACACACACAATAACCTAGAACAATAACACACACACAGACACACACACTGCTGTAGCTCATTTGCATACATCCCTGCTAGAACCAATGGGAGCTGCCCCAACCACTACAATATCTTTAACTTTGGAACAAGGTGAAATTACATTTTTTTGTCCTTGAGTGCCTTAAGGCAGAAGGTTTAGCATTAAAATCATTAATAAGTTAAGTTCATATAATAAAATAATGAACATGCCTTAATGTTTGTTCTTGGTATAACATAGTATAACTCATTTGTGATGGAAGACATGCAGGTATGTATACTACATTTAATGGTTCATTGATAGCAATACTCAAGTCATTTCAAGTGAAGACTCTACATATGACATTGTCACAAAGCAGCTTTAAAGAATCCATGTTCCCAATTAAAGACAGAGGTGAGTAAACCTCTTTAAACTGGAGGAAAAAACCTTGGGAGGAACTTTAACTCAGGAACCCATCCTCTTCTGGTCAACAACGGAGAACAACAATTAAATAAAAGGTAAATCGTTTTAGTTTCTAGCAGTGGGAGCTCCTATAGCTTGGAGGAATAGATCCAGCATATGACCATGTAGCATAAAGTACAGGGAGCTGATCTGTGGTAGTTGAACTGGTCTAGCAGAGGTGAACAGGAAGCCCCAATGGTGGATGAGACAAGAGGGGCAAGTGGACCAGGTGGAATAAAATGGACCCTTTGTGATTTAAACACTCTCAGGGTAGTTAGTGAAATAAATAGTGGTCTTCAAGATCATCAAGCATTCACCAGTGCAGTGTATGTCTCAGTTTCAGCCCTACAAATGTCTAAGTGGCAGATACAGGGTTGTGAAGAAGCTGTGAAAATTTACTACTGGTTATCTTGGTCTAATATAAAAATGTGTTTGACAATCTGAAACATGTGTGACAAATATGCAAAAAACTATTTCTCACAGCTTCTTCACAACCCTGTATCTGCCACTTAGACATTTGTAGGGCTGAAACTGAGACAGACACATGTATTTACATGACACAGTTTCTACATATTCATCTCACTTATTAAGGGGGAAAAGATATCCAAATTTACGTAGTGCAAAAAGGTATTGCCACCCTGCACATGGGTCAATCATGAACTACTCCAAAGTGCATCTACAACTCAGGAGGTCTAAAAAGAATGCATCATCATCTAAAGAACTGCCAGTCTTACTTGCCTCAGTTATTGTTATTGTTCATGATTCAACAGTTAGAAAGAGACTGGGCAAAAATGGCATTTATGGTAGAAGGAGATTGTTCCTCTGGCACCAGTTTTCCAGATTCCTAATCTCCTTCAGGTAGGCTGACTCGTTGATGGCCTGACCTCTGACAACAATGAGTCGGCCTACCTGAAGGAGATTAGGAATCTGGAGAACTGGTGCCAAAGGAACAATCACCTTCTAAATGTCAGCAAGACAAAGAGTTGATAGTGGACTTCAGCACCAGGCAGGAAAGGAACTACAAGACCCCCACGGGAGCACAGTGGAGAGAGTGGACAGCTTCAAATACCTCCGTGTTCACATCACGCAGGACCTGTCATGGTCCTGTCATATCAGCACCGTGGTGAAAAAGGCCCGGCAGCTTCTCTACCACCTCAGATGCTTGAGAGACTTCAGACTTCAGAACTTTTACTCCTGCACCATAGAGAGCATCCTGACGGGAAACATCTCAACCTGGTCCGGAAACAGCACCATGCAGGACTTGCACGTGAGACTCATTGCCAGTAAAGGCAAATGCTTGACTGCAGTTCTTGGCAGAACTATTTATTAGAAAGGGGGACAAACACTTTTACACATATACCCAAGAAGGTTTGGATAGATTTTTCCCCTTAATAAATGAAATTATGATTTAAAACTGCATTTTGCATTTACTCAGCATTGTCTAATATTTACATTTGTTTGGTGATCTGAAACATGTTAGTCTGTCATGTATATTTTGTCTGCACTATACTGTTTATTCTATAGCACAACTTCAGTATTCCAGTACTTTTCTGGGTAATTTAGAATAGCTATACTGCAATGCAACATCAGGGAAACACACACATCTCAAGCAGCTTTTGTATGCCTCTTACTTCATTTTCTTGGGCTTTTCTTTCTCTTTTATCCATCAGATAGCTTTTATTACTTTATGGGTTTATTAGGTTGTGTCTCCAGCTCTTATACAGCATGCTTAAGTGTATTGTTTCTGGAGGTGGGCTTAGCTGAACTCTTGGATGTCACTCAAGTAGACCACATTTTGATTTCAAAGCACACCATAAATCACAGTAGCGACATTGTCATCTAAATAGATTCCAGAATATGTTTTTTAAGAAACATAAATGCAAGATATACGGTCTGAGCATGATCAAGAAAATACTAAAGAAATAATGTAGAATTTTTTAAAAACTAAATAAAAATTATCCACAAGTAAGTTTAACTTTAAAGTATCAGATTAGTGCTGATACAGAGTTGTCCAGTGCTACATTTATCCACCAATGGACTGTATTAAAGAAAAAATATTGACCAATCGGGGATAACATTAAGACCACTGCAAGGAAGAAGTGAACATTTACTATCTAGTTATTTCATTACAATGGCATCTGTCAGGGAGGTGGAATATATCGGCAAGTCAGTGAAAGCACTGCTGAGTGCTGAGCTCATCTCAAATGGCCTGAAAGGCAGTGGAACGTTTGCTGCATTATTTGGGGATTTTAGAGAAACATAGTCTGCTAACATGGCAGTGTCTTTTTGTGGGAAGTCCATGATAATTTCATCAGGACAATGTCAGGCCTCACTTGACTTGCTACAGTGGTGTGGCTTTATAGACACAGAGTACATGCGCTTGACTGACCTGCCATCAGTCCAGATCTGTCTCTTACTGAAGATGTATGGAGGTTCATGAAGAGAGGTATCAGACAATGGCCCCCACAACAGACTTAAAAATTGATAGAACGATAGACAGATAGAAAGATGGATAGACAGAAAGACATGCATAGACAGATGGGTTAATAGACAGACAGACTGATAGATAGATATACAAACAGACAGGCTGAAAGATAACCAGAAGGGCAGATAGAAAGACAAACAGATTCATAGACAGAGAGATAAATAGACAGATAGACAGACTGATAAATAGACAGACACATAGAACGGCAGGTAGATAAATAGATAAACAGACAGGCAGACTTCCCAAGGACATCAGCCTACATTGAAATAGCCCTTAGTCATTACATATATCCACACAAATGGATGCACATCTTTCTGAAAAGTAACTGCTAAGAAAGAACACGAATATACTTTCTGATTTTTTTGAGGTTTTACTGTCAATGATTGTGACACATGCGTTTTTGATATATAGAATAATTTCTTAAATTAATTTCTTAAAATAAATTAAAGTGGAGTAAAGCTAATTTATAAATAAAGAGCACTATTTAAAAAATAGTGGTGCCCCAAGTAATGAAGTGTGACTATTATGACAATTATGACTAGTGTGAACACCTCATCACACAAAGTGAAATGTGATTTCTGCATTTAACCCACTCACCCAGAGAGCAATGTAGTGGGACAATACTTTGCTTAAGGGATCCTCGTTGGCACCTGGGCTGGAATTTGAATCTGCGACCTACTGATCAAAAGGGCAAGGTCCTAACCAGTAAGTGAAAGTGACAATTTCTCATTGTGAACACACTCAATCACATACACAATGCACCACATTGAAATGTGACCTTTGCATTTAACCCATCACAAGTGCACTCAGTGGAACCTGGGCTGGGACTTCCGGGCATCTGCAACCTATTGATTCAACTGTTTCAACAAGTTACTGTGCGTTCGAGTGTTGATGTAGAGATTTACTGAGGTTGCAGGACAATAAGGTGGTATCTTTTTCAAATACTTTATTGTTGTTTGATGTGAATGTGTTGAGTGCACAGCCTGTTTCTAAAAAAAGAAAAAAAGAAAGATGCCTGTCATTGTTTTCAGTGAAATAACCATGAACTTCCCAGAATAATTTTTTTAAAAAGTTGCAGGTCCCAGCTCGGGCACCCCTGAGGTACCCTTGAGCACCATCCTGCTTCACTGCAATAATCATGTGCTTCAGTAACAATATCTGACATTTAATGTTTGAAATAATGACACTTTCTGATCAAACTGCTGTATCCAATAACTTCATCATAGCTTGTTTTGGTCTGTGGACCTCTAATTGTAGGTTTGAGGTTAATGGGACTGAAAGCAGTCTATAAAGAATCAGTGACAAGGTACGTTTCTTTTGCTTTATCCCATCCCATTCACTCCATTTCCAGAGTTGGGCTCACTTTAACATTACGATAATGTTGTCACATTGTTAAAGAGGCCTCTTAGTGCTCGAATGGCTTTGCAATTCAGCCAGTGTCCCCATTACCTTTCTCCTGACCAAGAATCATCAATCAAAATATTTTTCAATCAGGGGGCATTAATGTCCCACCCATTCTATTTGTCATGGCTGCACCACTCACTTGACCTGTAGTTTTGCCAGCTGGAAGAAAGTAAGAAAGAAAGAATAAGAAGGAGCCAAGAATGAGATCTGAACGAAAAAATGGATAGAAGGAAAACATGGCATTAATTTCATTCTGCATCTATGTTTGACTTTTATTGGGGGGATCAATATTGTAGGAGTTCCAGGCAGCCCCTGAGATGGAGAAGTCCTGTAATCACAGATGAAGTGAATCGGCTGTCATCGTTGTTACCCATGTTGGTGTTTGAGACGTATAGCCCACTGATGTTCTTTCAAAGCAACCCAAAGACCCTGATCCTCAATGCATAAGTGCAGTTATGTCAAGGGTAGTAGAGGAGACATGCAGGGCTCAGCTGAAGAAAAGCTTTCATTACAATTTGTCTGGTGAAAAAGAAACCGACCATCAATTTCTTCAGTCCTTCTATATGATGACCTTTTTAACTTGCTATAGCGTCCACCTTCCATACTCTCCGATCTTTATCTCCATCTGTATCCCCCCATCTCTATGCATAGTATGGCACTAAATGTATAATTCATACCTGCTAATGGGAGCCTCAGTGCTACATACCCAGGATCAGATCTCACCCCTGGTTACCTGACACCATGCTATGTGCAGTAACATATACTTTAATTACGGTTCCAGTGGAACCAGCACCGAGTCCTATGTCCTATGACTTTGGGGACATGTCAGTGTTCTATGCTGTAAGGGCCTTGTCAGATTGGACGAGTGTTTATGGCAACATTTTAAATGCTAATTTGGAGTATCATGTATTTGATCATGTGTTTGCAATTACATTTCCACTGCATCAACAAATGAATTGTTTTGCTGCAACTGTTGTGACGATTGATATGCACTTCCATAATATGTAATCACTGTTCACTATTTAATTTAGCGCTGTATTTTTCATTTAAACATTAACATAATATTACTTTACTTGAATCTAGGTTAATTTATTCTATTCTCAATAATAACGAATATTTCAATATATATTTTTTTGAGTTTGTCTGAAATTAAATAAAGAAAAAGAGACTTCACCTTGATGGCAACGTATGTATCTCTAAAATTCCAATATAATACCTTTACAGATAAGCAAGTCACCCATGCCATGGGCACTGATCCCCCTCCCCCCTCCCCCAGGATTCCAACAATTTAACTGATAAACTTAAATGTATTGTGCAAATATCAACAAAACTAGGATGACACCTGTAACACACTCAAAAAGTTGTAACAGAGCTAAATAAGGTCTTTCAGCATCTGTAGTATATAATATTGTAAAAGATTCAGGGAATCCAGAGAAGTATTAGTCCCTGTAGGACATTGCCAGAAACCCTTGAGCCTCCAGAAGGCCCTGTATGAAAAACTATCATGCTACAGGTCATATGGGCTCATGAGAGCTTTAGAAAACTACTACTGCTTTATCTGTCTCTGCATCATGAAATGCAGCTTGAAAGGCACTGCAAATGTTTGCTATAGTGAGATGAGTCCATGTTTAAGCTTGAATTTGGGAAAAAAATGATTTTGAACTTGTTGTACAAAGATGAAATTAACCTTTCTGACTGTTACTGGTAAAAGGTCCAAAGTCAACATCTGTCATGGTATGTTGGGGAAGCAGGTTTTGCTTTCCACACCAAACATTTTTTGCTACACCCCAAGATATGGCTTGCATTTTCTTACACAGAGAAATTTTGATCCTATAAATTAAACTTGTATTTTATAAATAATAGCTACTTTTAATTAAGTCTAAACACTTTATAATGTATAATGAATTAAGAGCACATACAAACACAAGAAAAGTGTTCAGCTTGTGATATTCAGTTATTTGACTCATTTACTACAGCAATCTAATGCCATGTTTTAAATGTTTAAACAAATGTTAACAAAAGCAGAAACCTCACTGAACCACATAGGATAATAGTCGATCTGATTGAAGTTATGAGTAATCAATACTTGTCTGAGTAATCAAGACTGGAAAGTGGTTAATATTCAGCAGAGTAAACTTTAAATAAAGCTTACCAGGCAATATAATACCATCATTTGCATTTAAGATATTTTCATTTTCAATAACTTTCATGTCACACCATATGCCTCTTTTAGATTCTATAGCAATAGATTGGGGAATAAATTCAGATTCCAATGCAAAATCTTAAAGACCTGAAATCTTAAGTACTCAAAAGTAACAAGTAACACTTCCCCATCTTTGCGTCATTAATGTTTGAAATGTTATTGCAAATGGGATTGCAAAAACCATTTCACTCTTGTTAGAAAGTCTAATCTAAAGGGTAATAATCTATTAAAGAGATAATGCATTGATACATTCTTTTTGTGAAATTGTATGTGTCTCAAATAATGTGCACTCATATAGAAAATATACATTTACATTGTCATTTTAGTTTAATATAAAAAAAACAGATGTATGGAAGAAGAGTAATTGACCTTTATTGTCTGAAATGTGTTTTGCATGCAAACATGTCAAATCCATTAAAACATTTTTGGCAAACATTTCCAAAAATTAAAGAGCAAACATATAAAGTCCTTGGAAAGAACAGCAAAAGAGAAGGAAGATTGGGTGGGTGAGGTAATCTCTTTTTCTTTTTCTTGCATTCTTTTTCCTGTGTTTTCTTTTTTAAAGCTTATTAAATATTTAGCGAGCTGAGGGAACCCAGTCAGAGTGCGATAATGATTGATGGCTGGACGGGAGTGCAGCAGTTAGCACTAAAAAACACGCGATCAAGTTACAGTTCTTATCGATGTCACACCCATTAGAGTCTGCTAATAGTAACCAATCACTTGTACTGTCCTCCTCCATTTCCTTCAGGACCCATCCACACTTTCAGCCCTCTCTTCAAGCTGCTCCTCTCCTTTCATCCCTCAGTTTCTACTTTAGCTCAGTGTTCTCTTATGACTGAATGTTCATCCCCTTCACTGATCTGTCATATTCACATCACAGATGAAAGACAAGTACCCATCATATTGTGGTCTGTTTGATGACTGCACAGATTATATACGCTCCATAGGGAACATCTTATTGTATTGTATAATGCACTTGAATGTGGCATGGAACTGTCAGTACATGTGTAATTGGTAGCCATGATGTCTTGTTTTGAACAGAAGAAGTTTGTAGTTATCAGAACTTTCCCCCTATTATTCTCATTGTTCATTTAACTGTATTGCATTCTGATAGGAAAAGATAAAGCAACTTGTTGTAATTTAAGACTGCACAGAATGACTCCATAAATATTGGCACCACTCAAAAAACTGAACATAAACATTAATATAATATTAATATAACACATACTATGATTCTAATATTGCTCAAATGTTTGACAAATTGTTGCAGTTTTTTTTTATCTTATGAACAGTTTGTCTTGTCTGAAAAGTGAGTTGCAAATGTTTAGCACCCTTCAAGAATACTGTAAATAAGATCTAATTAATTTTTGGTGTCTAGGAGCTGTTGTCATGATTTTTTTCCTGTTTCACTAGGGTATAAATATATGAGGTAACAAACAAATAAGAGACAACATTCTTTTGTCATTCATCAACTTGAATAAAACCAAAGATTTCTGAATTCAAATGAGAAAATAAGTTGTGGAGTTGCATAGATTAGGGAATAGTCACTAAAAATATTCAATTAAAATAAGTAGTAAGCATAATAAAGACGTTTGAAAAGCATGGAACTGTTGAAAATTACACACACAAACTTCCCCCATTACTACCTCCATGACAAGAAGTGTTATGGACAATTTGCATGAAAGAAAACTTCCCTGAGTGAAAGATACATACCCAGGTGTCTTAACTTGCCAAACAACACTGGAATTACAGATGAAATCATGTGTTGCAATGAAATTGAGAATGTTGGACATGCACACATCATGTTATGTTTGGCAAAAACAAGGAACTGCATACAAAGCAGGGCTCCTTTTACTGAAATTGGTGGATGTGTTATTGCCAGTAGTCTATGGGCTCTAGGTAAGGTCAGTGACAAAATTAATTCAGTACAATGTAAAAACATTTTGCTAGAAATTTTGTTGCCTTTGTGTGAAGGCTGAAATGGGGCTATGGTTGGGTCATTGAACTAGACATTGAACATATCATCATCAACATCAACAAATAATTGGTTAGAGAAACTCAGAAGCAAGGTTTTCTAATGGTCATCTCATTCTCCAGGTTTGAGCCCAATCTGTGGTCTCAACTGAAAAGTTCACAATTCACAAGTGAAAACCCAAGAAACTCCTTGAGTTGAACATGTTCTACATGGAAGAATGGTCCAAGACCTCTCCACAAATTCTCAACAAGTAAGGCTCAACCAAATACTGAGATTTGGGATGCCAATATTTTTGGAATCTGCTTTATTATAAAGCATATATTTATTATATATTTTTTGCTATTTAAGGAAAGCTTTATTTTGTGCCAAAAGTCTGACAATTAAAGCATGAAGCTTTCTCAAAAATCTCACAATTTATCACAAAATATCATAAAACATCACTACAGGGTGCCAACATTTTTGGAGATTACAGTTTCATGTGATTCCAGGAAGAACTGATGCCTGTTCAATCATAGGTTCAAACGTGTGTTTATGTGAATTATTTGTTGAATGAAGAAATTCATAATGTCCAAATATTTTATCAAAATTAAGGAAGCCAATTTCAAACACATAATGTGATTATATGATAAGTGTGTTCTGAATATTTCTTAAGACATATCCTAATTACAATATGCAAATCAATGAGGTGATAATTAGGCCATTGTTACCCTCCTCAGGAGTGAGGTCCCTCCAAGACCGAAGGTTCCTCTAAGATCATGTAATAGTTTGTGAGATCACCAATGTAGAGAATTCTAAAGGATTCACAAACTTTCAACCACCACTGGAAGTATATCAACTATTATATCCACATAATGTTTGTTTGCTATGCTTTCATGTTGAGCATGAAACAGACATGACACCCAAAAGGATCTCAATCTGTATCATGGCTGTTCAGGAAAAATATAAATGATCAGCTTGAGCTGAACAAACAAAATCCTTTGTTTTATGTTACAACTTGTAAGCGCTGTAAATGGAAAGTTTTGTGACAGCACACAGTTAAAAAGTTAGCAGTGTATAATATATTCATATTTTCGGGAAAATTAAAGCAATCCAGTACCCACATGTACCCACATTGTTAGTAATACAGACATTATGTGAGGCGGTAGTACCAGAGCTGCATCTAATCTGACACTCAGAATTCAGTTGTCAGTTATTGGGCATATACAGTGGGGCAAAAAGGTATTTGGCAGCCACAAAATCTTCAAGTTTCCCCACTTAAAAAGATAACAGAGGTCTGTAATGTTCATCATCAGGTTCACTCCAACTGTGAGAGACAGAATATACAAAAAATCCAGGAAATCACATTGTATGATTTTTAAAGAATTTATTTGTACAATTGTGCAGAAAATAAGTATTTGGTCAATAACAAAAGTTCACCTCAGTACTTTGTAATGTAACCTCGGTTGGTCAAATGTTTCCTGTAGGTCTTCACCAGGTTTGCACACACTGTATCTGGTATTTTGGCCCAATCTTCCATGCAGATCTTTTCAAGAACTGTGATGTTTTGGGGCTATTGCTTGGTAACACAGACTTTCTAAAGATTCTATATTGGATTGAGGTCCAGAGACTGGCTAGGCCAGTCTAGAAACTTGAAAGGCTTTTTACGTAGTCACTCCTTTGTTGCCAGAGTTTTTGGAATCATTGTTGGAATCATTTTGTTGGAAAATCCAGCCACGTTTCATTTTCAATGCTCACATACAAAAAGGTTCCATTTTGGTCTCCTCTGACCACATGGCATTCTCCTAATCCTCCTCTGGATTATCCAGATGGATAATAGCAAACTTTAGATGGGCCTGGACATGTGTTGGCTTAAGCAATATTTTAATCCATAATCCATGTAGTGTGTTACTAATAGTAACATTTGTTACTGTGGTCCCAGCTGTCTTCAGATCATTGACCAGTTCCCCCCGTGTAGTTCTGGGCTGTTTCCTCACCATTCTCAAGATCATTTGTACCTCATGAAGTGAGATCTTGCATGGAGCCCCAGGTTGAGGGAGATTGTCAGTAATATTGCATTTATTCCATTTACTAACAATTTCTCTAACACAGTGGTTCTTAACCTTGTTGGAGGTACCGAACCCCACCAGTTTCATATGCGCATTCACCGAACCCCTCTTTAGTGAAACATAAATCTAAATTTTCAAATTCAAGACAATATGTTTTTTTACTGGTGCACAAAATGAGCCGTGCATGAACATCACCTTGTTCAAAGAACAAAACCGACACAATTCTGCCAGTGCGACACTAGAGTTGCTCAACTTCGCGTTGCAAATCATGCAGATACTCATCACGTTCTGATATATGTAAATTCATGTTGTACATATTCGTTCGACCACTTTCTTTTTTTGCCCAACATAGTTATTATGGATTAAAATATTAACAAAAAAATCACACAAAGTACTTAGTGACGGGAAGTTCTGATCATTTTACCGACTCTGACCTTTGAGAACTCGAAAAACCCGAAGACTCGAAACAGGTGAATCAATAATCCCAATACAGAAACTATAGGATGTTGCAGCGCATGCGCGAATCACTCCCACGAAGCGACTTGTTATTCCCGAGTCACATTAAAGATTCGTTTAAAATGAACGAATCATTCAAGAACGACCCATCACTAGAAGTACTACCACGACAGTCACACATTGGCTACTGAGCGCACTAAGCAGTATAGCATGATCATCTGCAGCCAGTGATGGCCAAGCGGGGCGTGCCATCACAAATTTCCACGATAATTTGGGTGTGTCCAGACCTCCGCGGTGGAATGCTCTGCCGAACCCCTGAGACCGTCTCACCAAACCCCTAGGGTTCGATCCAACCCAGGTTAAGAACCACTGCTCTAACAGTTGATTTGACCAAGCTGCTTGCCTATTGTAGATTGGCTCATCCCAGTCTTGTGCAGGTGTACAATCATGTTCCTGGTGTCATTTGACAGCTCTCTGGTCTTAGCCATGGTGGAGGTTGTTTGAAGGTGTGGACAGGTGTCTTTTATACATGTAACAAGTAGAGGAGCTTCTTAAAGAAGAACTAACAGGTCGGTGAGGGCCAGAATTCCTATTTGTATGTAGGTGCTAAATACTTATTTTCTGCACTTATATACAAATAAATTATTTTAAAATTATGCAATGTGATTTCCTATATTTTGTGTCTTACAGTTGAAGTGAACCTATGATGAATATACAGACCTCTATCATCTTTTTAAGTAAGACAACTTGCAGAATGGCTGCCAAATGCTTTTTTGCCCCACTATTTTTTTTTTTAAATATTTTTTCTATTGTGTTTTTCCTGTACTGTATGTGCACTTATTCTGCTGCTGAGAGAGAGATTCAACACAAACTCCGTTGTACTCTGTTACAATGACAATAAAGAATCTTTATCTTTATACATTTCTTTAATGTGCCTGAAGAGGGTGCTGTGGAACTGCTATCTAGGAAAATACAAATATTAGGTTAGGACCTACATTCAAAAATAAATGACTCAGAATCAGGGGCAAAAAACATGATCAGGACATTGCTAGTTAATTATTGTTAACAATTATATTATGATATCATATGTACTGCTTATTTTTCAGACAAAGATTAAGCCTAATCTTGGAATAAGTTGCTGCGCCAATGGGATATCTCAACTGAAAATCCGGTTAAATTCAGATTAAGGCTTAATCTGATTCTGGGAAACCAACCCCTAAACATGTCCAAAGACTTAAAGGCTCAGCAAAATATTTTTTTTGCATTTCTGCAGACACGTTTAGGTTTTTTGCAGTCCTGTGTTTGTATGTAGCACCATGGTCTTAAAGGAACATTGTGGTATTTTTCTATACACTGTGCTAACTATATATGGTTGAAATTACAATAAAAGCTAGAGCTGCCTTGACCTTTATCTAGAGGCACTGTATCACGAGGCTAAAATGTTTTATTTATATATACTATATTGAGGAAATAATTACTTGACCCCTCACTGAGTTTGTAAGTTTGCCCACTAACAAAGTAATACACAGTCCATGATTTTATTATTGTTAACATTGTTATTTTATTATTTTAACATTGAGAGATGAAATCAAGAAAATCACATCATATTAAATATATAAATTAATTTGAATTTCATTGAGTGAAATAAGTATTTGATCCCCTAGAAAAACAAGACTTAGTACTTGGTGGCAAAACCCTTGTTGGCAGCACAGAGGTTGCAGGCACCAATGATTGCCCCTCCTCCAATCCGCCACCAGGGGGAGTTCTGTTCCATCCTCAGCCCAGGGGGACTGACACTCCTCTGGCCCACCACCAGGGGGAGCGCTGCCCCTCCCTGAGCTCAGTGTCAGACACCCCACAGCTAGGACGCACTAGCATTCAGAAAGACTACGGAAGCTCTGGTGTCCCGTCTTCTCAGAGACTCGTAGTATTGGAGTCATAGCTCCTTCTGTTTTTGTATTTTGTTTTTCTATTTTCAGATATTTCCCTGAGTTACTGTTTCCTTCAGGTTTTCTTTTTGTAGCTTAGCTTAGTTTGTTTTCCTTTTTCGTACTCCGGGAAAAGAGTGAAATACTTCCTTCTAGATAGTCTCCCACAATTGCCTTTAGCTCAGTGCATCACCCTCTGCGCTACCAACCTGTGAGCCCCTTGTTCCATCCTCAGGTAACTTTGGTTTTGCGCATGGATTTGAGATTTCACTACAGATGTCAGATGTTTCTTGTAGTTGATGACAAGGTTTGCACACATAGCAGGAGGAATTTTGGTCTAAATCAAGGTTTCAAGGCTGTTGCTGGGCAACACTGAGCTCCCTCTACAGGTTTTTCTACAGGACTGAGGTGTGGACACTGGCTACTCCATGACCTTAATTACAATTTTTTTTGATCCACTTCTTTGTCGCCTTGGCTGTACTCTGTATTTTATGGTACATGGCCTATCCATCCTTCCGTCGATGCTGTGAAGCTGTCCTGTGCCCTTAGCAGAAAAACACCTCCAAAGCATAATGTTTTCACCTCCACACTTGATAGTGGGGATGATGTTCTTGGGGTCATAGTCAGCATTTGCTTTCCTCCAAACAAGGCAAGTTGATTTTGGGGCCAAAGAGTTATATTTTGGTCTCATTTGACCACAGAACCTTCTCCCAAGCACTCCCTGAATCATTCAGGTATTCACTGGCAAACTTCAGATGAACCTTCAAATGTGCCTTCTTGAGCAGCTTTACTTGTGGGCACTGCAGGATTTTAATCCATTATGGCGTAGTGTGTCACCAATGGTTTACTTGGTGACTGTGGTCTCAGTTGCCTTGAGATCATTAACAAGCTTCTTCTATGTAGTTCTAGGATGATCTCGCACCTTTCTCTTGATTATTCTTACCCTACTAGGTGGGATCTTGTGTGGAACCCCAGAAAATATCACATTTTGATACAATGTAAAGTAGTCAGTGTACAGCTTGCATAATAACTCAAAATAACTCAACACACAACCATTAATGTCTAAACCACTGGTAACAAAAGTGAGTACACCCCTAAGTAAAAATTGTAGGCAAGACACAACTGTCTTTGTATTCCTCACCTGGTTGCCACCACACACGCTTGATTCAGGATGTTGGAATTCTTCTTATAGCTGAATTGTTGCTCTACATGAAGATGGCCTACATCTTCATGTAGAGCAACAATTCAGATCCTCAGAGAGTTCTTTGCCATGAGTGACCAGTTTGAAAGAGTATGAGAGTGATAACAGTAAGTTCAGCACATCTGCTCCCCATTCACACCTGAGACCTTGTAACACTAATGAGTCACAGGAGACTGGAAAAGGAAAACAGATAATTGGGCACAATTTTTGATTTTCACTTTAGACATTAATGGCTGTGTGTTGAGTTATTTTGATGGGACAGCAAATTTACAGTTTTACAGGCTGTACACTCACTACTTTACATTGTGTCAATTAATCCCTCAGTGACATGTGACCTTTAACCCACCTACACATGGAGCAGTGGGCAGCACCCAGGGAGCAGTGCAGCAGTACCTTGATCATGGGTTTCTGAGAACAGAACTTGCAACCTTTAGACGCCACTACAAGGTCACCACTGCATTCCTATGGATCCTTAGCAGCATATTTGCATCAAGTTAAATGTGATGTTGATCAAGAATGTGTTGAAATATCTTACGACAGCTATAGACTAAATGACGACTGCATGATATGCCCAAAATATCAATATTGCATATCTGCTAAACTGCTTATACAGTGAACTTTGAGAATATTTTGAAAAGTGGAAAATTCTATGTGTATTCTGCTAATCCACATCCCACAATGATGCACTGTCCCCAGGGTCTAATGTTACACAATGGTTTGTACAGTAGCTGTTCTTGCTCCAGCAACCGGATGGCATGGCTCTAGATGCTGTTGGCTTTCACCCACGCTCTGACGGCTTGGGTGGCCGGCCTGCTTCTGTGGTTAGAGGTTTCATACGTTTCCAAACCCTTGCTGAACCACACTGGCCTCTGGTGAGCCACAGTGTCCATGAGGTGTAGAGTGACAACACACAGGCTGCCCTCAGCACCCAGTGGTCGAAGAGAGAGCACACAGCCACACAAACACACACACACACACACACACACACACACACACACACACACACACACACACACACACACCAGCATAGGATTTATTCACACATTCCGAATTCTCTCTGTTTTATTTGTACGTACGATGCAAAGAAATAGTTGGAGCTACTAATTGGATTAATTTTGCAGATTCTTACTTTAACCTTTTTTAAAAAAATTTGGGAGATTTTTGAATATAATTCACAAAAATTCACAAAAAACAGGTTCTCTATTACACACACACACATACACACAAACACACACACACACACACACACACA
>JBBIGC010000082.1:18738643-18754311 GCA_037576955.1 Lepidarchus adonis | reverse complement strand
ATATATAAAACACACACTGAACAAAAATATTTTGCTCCCATTTTGCATGAGCTGTACTCAAAGATCTGAAACATTCACAAAAGACCAATTACTCTCGAATAATATTCACAAATCAAAATCTGTGTTAGTGAGCACTCCTCCTTTACCATCCCACCTCATGTGTGTGTGTGTGTGTGTGTGTGTGTGTGTGTGTGTGTGTGTGTGTTATTTGACTCCTCACTAATTTTGTAAGTTTGCCTACTGAGAAAGAAATTAATCTATATTTTTAATGGTAGGTTTATTTTAACAGTGAGATGTAAAATATCAAAAAGAAAATCACATTAAATAACATATATAAATTGGTTTGCATTTCATTAAGTGAAATAAGTTTTTGATCCATTACCATCCATTAAGAGTTCTGGCTCCCACAATCTGGTGAGATACTCGTTTCAAATCATCACCCACATTAAAGAGATCTGTCTCAACTAGTCACCTGTATAAATGATACCTGCCCACAGACTCAGTCAGAATCTGACCTTCACCATGGGCAAGACCAAAGAGCTGTCTAAAGATGTCAGGGACAAGATTGTAACCCTGCACAAGGCTGGAATTGGCTACAAAACCATAAGCAAGAAGCTGGATGAGAAGATGACAACTTTTGGTCAATTGTTTGAAAATTGAAGAAACACAAAATGACCATTAGTCTCCCTCGGTCTGTGGCTCAACGCAAGATCTCACCTCATGTGGTGAGAAGGATAATGAGAAAGGTGAGAGAGTAGCCTAGAACTACATGGAAGGAGCTTGGAACCACAGTCACTAAGAAAATCACTATGTCGCAATGGATTAAAATTCTATAGTGTGTACAAAGTCTCCCTGCTCAAGACGGCACATGTGATTCAGAGAGTGCTTGGGAGAAGGTTCTGTGGTCAGATGGGACCTAAATCGAGCTCTTTGGCCTCATCTCAACTTGCTGTGTTTAGAGAAGATGAACACCATCCTCACTGTCTAGCATGGAGGTGGAAACATTATGCTTTGGGGGTGTCTCTTTGCTAAGGGCACAGGACAACTTCACTGCATTGAAGGGAGGATGAATGGACCCACATACTGTAAAATCTGTGACCATGACCCAAAGCATACATCCAGGGCACCAAAGGAGTGGGTCAAGAAGAAGCGCATTATGGTCATGGAGTGGCTTAGCCAGTCTCCGGACCTTAATCCTATAGAAATTCTGTGGAGGGAGCTGAAGCTTTGAGTTGACCAGCGACAGCCTCGAAACCTTGATGATTTAGAGCTGATCTGCAAAGAGCAGTGAATCAAAATTCCACCTGCTATGTGCGCAAACCTGGTCAACAACCCCAAGAAATGTCAGGCCTCTGTGCTTGCGAACAAGGGTTTTGCCACCAAGTACTAAGTCTTGTTTTGCTAGGGGATCAAATACTCAATGAAATGCAAATCAATTAATATATTTTATATAATGTAATTTTCAGGATTTTCATTCTGATATCTCTCACTGTTAAAATAAATCTACCATTAAAATGATTGACTGTTCATAATAGTGTAAATGTGTATCATGACTTTTATGGTACTAACACCAAAGTCTGAATGTATTTAGAGAAAATTGTATCTGAATGTTGTCAATATTCATAGAAAATATCATCTGTATTCAAGAAGGTGACCAAAAGCCTGTTCAAGTTAAACCATAAAATACATAAAATAACATTTATTTATTAGTTACATTTTGCACTGCAGTGTTTGGCTTAGGAGCTTTTTAATGAATGGCTTAGCTTCTACTTAATGACATAATGCTGAATTAAGTATTTATTCACTCACAGAATTCAGACAACATAACACGTTCAGTTTCATTCCTGACGTTTTACTTTTTCAGGTCAGTTACCAAACCGGGTCATGCTGTGAAAATAATCTGCATAGGTCAACTCATGCATACTTGGAAAATAATGAACACTCTGTTTAGAAAAAGCTAGGAATATGCTGATAAGTTGATCCCTCACTTGTGTGTTGGTTTTGTGTAGAGTTCAGGTTGCTGTTTCCTCAGCTGACTGGTGTTCTCACTCTGGCCTACTTCATCCACAACTGCATTATCACCCTCATGAAGAACAACAGAAATCAGGAGAACAATGTGAGTGCCCATTTTCCTCCCATTCCACACTAATACCATTATCCCTGAACTACCCCAACTGTAGGCCACCAGCTTTTATTTATGTATGTATATTAAACATCAAAGACCACTTGACAAATGGCAAAAAAAATCAAATGTTGTTGCATGGTTGGATCTTAACATGGTTCCAAGTAGAGCTTCAACATGCTACAAGAAGAAATATGAGTGAGACAAAACATTTTTGAGCATGCGATTTATTGAAAACAATGCTTAAACTGCTCAAAAAATGTTTTGTCTCACTCCTATTTCTTCTTGTAGAAGCTCTACTTGGAACCTTGTTAAGATCCAACCATGAAACATATGATTTTTTTGCCATTTGTCAAGAGGCCTGAACTTTTGATCAGGACTGTACAAGTACATTCCAAACTGCTCTAGAAGAACCATTTTATTCCCTTTTTAGCATCAAGTTTGTAAATGGGTCTTTAAAAGGTGTGAAGGTTCTTTATGACTGAACACATCTTAAACATTTAAAAGGTAATTGATGCTACATAAAATGGTTCTTTTAAGAATTGCTTATTAAAGTGAAGTGAAAGTTGAGTCTGCTCACATGAAATGTGACATCTGCATTTAAGCCAGTGGGCAGCTTTCAACAGGACCTGGGAAGCAGTGTAGTGGGGACGGTACCTTGCTCAACATTACCTCTGTGGTGCTTGGGAAGGGACTTGAACCTGCAACCTTCTGATCCCAGGGGCAAACGACTAGCCCATCACTGCCTCAGTGAGAAATTGAAAGTCTAATCAGTTAAGCAGCTCATGATATGCTTAATTGGTGACTATATCATTAATTATATAATTAAAATATCATTAAGACCAATTAAGACAATTACAAACATTCTGGCCTAAAAAGACAGCTATTAGAAAGAAACCATGAGAGAATGTTTTAGCAAAACTCTTCTTATGAAGAATGGAAGTTGTGGGTTGACGCTAATGTGTGATTTTTCAAGTAAAATTGGGTCAGTGCAGATGTATAAACCATATACAAGTTTTAGCATTATAGAAACATTAGCATTAGCCCAGTGCAACCTAATCTTTTAAGCCATAGTCCATCAATACCAATATGATTATGTTATCATTATGCAGGTTTAGTTTTATCCAAACTTACACAGTAAAAGTAGCAGTTTTGGTTTCTTCTGCTTGTCCTGAGGTTATATGATATTATGGAAAATAGTATTGAATTGCAACTAAGACAATGAGCATATTTTACCATTTTAATATGATTTTTTTATTTTGTATAATTTACATAAAACTGTCAAGCCTTATTATGGCTAGAGATGGTGATTTACACACATAACTGATACTGAACAAATGACACCCTGTTTACTCTGTTTCTGGACAGACGTTATGCAAATGAATTTTTCATTGTTCTTATGGCCTGACACCCGTAGTCACAGACTGTGATGGATGTTCAACACTGGAACACAAATGAGTAGGAGGTATCATAATTGGAAAAACAACGTTCTTTTCACAGTGAGGGTTGTGTTAGTTAAGTTATAAGGGCACAGTGGAGCACAACCGTGTCCTCCAGCCCTGTAGGGCCAGTGACCAGGAGCCTTTGGTGTCAATTGACCATGTTGGACGCTGGCCCTCCAGACCTGGAGCTCGATTTCCCTGCGTTAGAACCTCAGCATGTTCACTGATATATCTTTAATGCGATATTCAGTAAATAAAGGTCATACCCTATCACACAAAGTACACCTCTGCATTTATCCTGTCATCTATCCACACATGGAGCAGTGGGCAGCTATCAACAGTTCCCAGGGAGCAGTGTAGGGGGTACCATAGAATTGGGCCTTGCTACTTGTTTAGCGCCATTCACAACGGCAAGTTCCCAACACCTAGGCCCTCACTGTCTTCACTGTAAGTAAGGTGTGTGTTTGAGCGTGCCCAGGTTTCTCATCAGCTTTTTTTGCTGTATTTCTCCTGTATTATACTCTGCACATAAAGCAGTTCTGCACTCTTGGTAATGGGTAAGAACAGACATCTGACTTTGCAGTGGTATTTACTGTTCAGGAAATATCCATTGTATTTTTATCGCCAACGGACACAAAGGTTTTGTCTGTCTTGTGTGTAACAGTTTAGTAGAGCATTTCCTGTTTCACAACTTGTTTTCAGTTTCTTCTGCACTTTCTGGTCACATGCTTTGCTGAACTAGAAAAAACTGACCGTTATTGACCTCTGGATTGCCAGAACAGGTGGTTCCCCGCAGGTCAGGGACCAACCTGTTTTCATAAAACCTAGAACTTCACTCTGCTATCATTGAATAAAAGATGTTATGTGTGCAGACATATTCTCTTTATGAATTGATTATCCTCACCATCGTTTTGACTAAAATACACATTTGTAACTTTACTACCCTTATCAAATACTCACAGTTTTGAATGTAAAGTGTTTTAAAAGAGAGAGTTTTGGTCAAAAGATTTTTTAATACATTCATGGCTAAAAGGTACATGCAAAGTGCGGTAAAGCAAAATGGTATACAAAGAAAACATGGAGATTCAGATTTTCCACTACCACTTAGGTGGAACATTTTACATTCAATAGTAATTTAAGTTAAATGAGGCATCTATATTTGCGTAGAAAATATTATAACCACTCTTTCATCAACACAGAAGGAATTTTATGTCAGGACACTTGATGTAAAATAGTTAATTGTACAGAAAAGACCCAAAATGACTTCATATCTCAGTAAAATTTTTCTATTTCTAAAATGAGTGGAATCACCCATTAAGTAATCAAGCCCCTTTCTGTAAATATTGTCAGTCTGTCTTTACACACAGCTCCCAGAACTTTGTGTTGCGAGCCATTATAAGTTACAGTGAAACACTATACTCTAAAACAATGTCTTAAATAATAATAATATGCTTTGTGGTGCACGAGAGTGACCTTGTGGAATGTAAATTGTCCTGGTGATTATATATTTTTAATATGTGTGAATTTCCATAATAGGAACATACTTTAAAGTGGTTTTTTTGTGGTTTCAGGTACGGGATTTGTCCTTGGCTTACCTGTTGGTGGGACTGACCTACCTGTATGTGGGGGTGCTGATATTTGCTGCCTTCCCTTCTCCACCACTCTCTAAAGAGTGCCTTGAACCAGTAAGGCTTTCTTCTTTTTTGCCGTGTGTGTGTGTGTGTTTGCACATGCTCATATTTTGATCTCCATTGTTCTGCTGATAGATAGATAGATAGATAGATAGATAGATAGATAGATAGATAGATAGATAGATAGATAGATAGATAGATAGATAGATCATATAGTGTTCACAAATAACAGCAGGGGTAGAATTCCTCTCAACCTGCTCTACTGTATCATCTGAACCACAGTAACTGTTGTATAATTAATTATTGGTTATGCTGCTTACCTTTGACTCTCCTTCATCCTCAGAACTTTCTGGATAACTTCCCCAGCAGTGATGTGTTGGTGTTTGTGGCCCGGACCTTTCTTCTGTTCCAAATGACCACGGTCTATCCACTGCTGGGGTACCTTGTCCGAGTGCAGCTGATGGGCCAGTTCTTTGGTGAACACTACCCCAGGTAAACTCCCTTATGTTGTTGACGTAACCAACCAGAAATGGCAACTTTACAGGATTAAGGGATCTTAAAAGATGCGTTTGACATGCTGAATTGTTGAGAAAATTGCAGGCTTTTAACATGGATACGTGCTTTCCAAAATAACCAGTAATAGTTTATATTAAATAATAAATAATTTGTTCCCTTTTTTATGCAGAGCAGAAGGTTATCAAAATAGTGATTTGTATTTACAAAAAAATATATGTTTTGGGTTTGCCTTATGCCAATCAACCATTACATGACCAATTCTCAATAGGTCTTCTTTATGTACTACATACTGCATACCTAAAACTGAGGTTTTGTAGTTGTTTTGATTCAGTCATCTAACAATAACAATAAAGGGCTAAGAACAATAAGTGGCTCAGATCCTTATGCTCACACATTTTTCTTGCTTTCAGCACATCATCTTCAGAACTGACTGTTCATTGTAATGAACTAACGAGATGGACAGATGCTCACTTAACTTGTCAGTGGTGTTAATAGTTTGGCTGGTCAGTGTATGTTGCCTATATGCGTTTTAAAAGCACGTTGGAGACTAAAAACAGATTTATCATAACGCAAAATCTCAGGCATTGAAAACCTATTCATAACCACAATCATGCATGAATTTAGTGAGATTTTATTCCAAGAATTTGATTAAATACAGTACAGGGGGTCCTCAAGCTATGTCAGGGTTCAGTTCCTCTAAGTGTGTTGTAACTAGAAACACTGAAGTGTAAAGAACAGCAAGAGATTTTAGAGTTAAAATTTATCTCTTAAAAAGTTACCATTTCCATTATTCTGTGACTTCAATCAGCAGATATATATATATATAATATATAATAAAATTATATATATATATATATAATTTATATATATATATAAAATATATAATAAAATATATAATAAAATATAAAAATATAATAAAATATATAAATAAAATATATATTAAAAAAATTGCTGATTTGATTTATAGTATGGACACTGTTAGTACAACAAACCCATATTTATGTGTCTGCCATCATTTCTTCCTCTCACCTTCAGTTGAATATGAAAATTATTACATGCATGCAAATAAATGCATAAGGCTACATTTATGAAAAACAATAATAGCTTCTTTATCAGGATGTAGACTGTTACAGTGTTCATTAGAAATGGCAAATTGTTGCCAGAGTGATGTTTTTAAGAATAAAGACAACAAATGTGGAACAAACAGTGTTGGAACGCTAAATGCATTGTTGGATGGCTTATTATTTTAAAATTTTCTCTTTTCAGTTTTCTCCATGTCTTCATACTGAACATCTTTCTAGTAGGAGCTGGGGTACTAATGGCCAGGTTTTACCCCAACATTGGTTCCATTATCAGGTGAGGGAAGAGCTTGTCTTCAAATGAACAAAGTTCACATAACTGACACGACATTCTGCCAATGCACAAATCTGATGGTCAGTAGAAGTATACAGGTGGAAATTTAATATAATAGCTAATACATTGCTGTGTGACTGTAAAACCTTACGGGTTCAGGACTAGACTAAGTATGAAGACATTACAGATGAAAATCTTTAACTTTAGACCCTTATACTGTAGTTCAACATATTGGAGGAAAATGGTAACTCTTGCACAGGCCACAGTTTAGGTTGAGCTTTTTACATCCAGCAAACAGTTATTGTGTATTCAAGTGTGCAGAAGTGTTTTCTCTGTAGAGGACATGTCCTAAATTTAGATTTTCACTGAAAATCAACAAAATATTGACCAGCTCACCCCAAACTATTGCATCTGTGTGTGTGTGTTCCTGCAGGTACTCTGGAGCCACATGTGGTCTGGCTCTGGTCTTCGTCTTCCCCTCAGCCATTCACATGATGGCCCTCAGACGATGTGGAGAGTTACGCTGGCCCTCTGCTTGCTTCCACAGTCTCCTGATTATTTTGGGGGTGGCCAACGTCCTGGGGCAGTTTTTCATGTAGCATCTTTCATTCTCTTCTTTAGCACACTATCATTTTTGCTCTTGCTTGCTCTCTCTCTTTCACTTAAGTGAGGCTGGATTCACTAGTGTACGTTAGGTGGCAGTTCTGGTATTTTACTGGGGTGTTCTGTTCATTCACTGTAGGTGGTAATGTAATGGTTCTGAGTTTGTACAGTAGGTGGAGTCATTGCACTTCAAAGCAGTAAAAATGGCATTTGGACCTAAGCAAGGAAGAACGGCTAGTTTGGTAAATATATGTTATTTCTGTAAAATTAGCTGCTCTGTCTGAAAGAATGGACCAGAAAAATATTACAAATATGAACTCTTACAACAGAGGGGTGAGTTTTGTGCCACCTGTAGAAGATTAAACTGCTGAGGTCATGAAGAAATTAGATGAATGAAGTGCACAGAATCAAAAGTGTGTTTACAGTGCTTTTTGCTTGAGATTTGTGACACCCCTTAATATACAAAATCACAGGATGTGACTGAATTGTCAACAGTCAAAATGACTTTCTTGATTTGTTTTTTTCGTTTTCGTTTTTTTGACAAGTATTTTCACAGCCAATGTCATTCAGTAATCTACCGTCATGTAACTAAAACGTATAACTGTATTAGCCTACAGTCTGTGCTCTGTAAAGCTGTGAAGCAGGTGATTTATAGTGAAAATCTTTCTTAATTTACTATAAAAGGAGTGAATAAAGGGATATTGCAGTGTCTCTGAAAACGGGTAAGTCAAACTGACCGTCAGGACTGTGAATCTGTAGTGTTTGCTGATCTCACTAGTCTCTTGATGTGCTTTGGCAATGTTCATGCTCAACTGATCGATGTGATTCACTTACCAAAGCATTAAAGCCATCCGTGTATTACCGTTTGCAAGGCTAAAATTTGCACACTATGTGAACCCCAAATGTAGGTTAAAGCCTGAGTTGCTATAAAAGTTGTATATTGATTTTTTTTTTTGGCAAACATTGTATGCCCTTATGTACTTTTAATAAATATTAAACTTCAAGTTAGTTTTGTCTTTCAGTTGCATTTACAGTTACTTTCTAACTTGTTAAAGCTGATTTCATTTTGACAGGACACAGAAATGATGTAATGCCATCAGAGACTTTTTAGTGTGAATGTGAACTGGAAATAATAACTTTAATAATATTTTTTTTTTGTATAATTGTGTGTTTCTGAGTGAAGCTCTGTAGCAGGATGGGTTTCTGACCTGGTTGAAGGTTGGTGGGAAGAGGTAGGTGAAACCATTATGGGGCATGACATCACAAAATTAATGTCAGAACAGTTACGATTTCAGACTGGCTTTAATTAAGACACATTTAAAATCATAAAATTCCAGAAAAAGAAAAAAAAACATTAAAAACCTCCACCCAGGTAGTGATCTCACAGTCTTTGCTGTAAACAGTTTCTGGTAGTACCAAAATTTTCTTCCCCCTCCAAAAGTGCATTATGCATTTTGTGAATGCAGCACACAAGAGCACTCGTTAGTGTAATAATTAAGCATAATTTGTTTGCTTTGGACTAAACGGATAGTTTGTAGAGGTAAGCCTATGGCAATTTCTGTGTACTGCAATTTTATTATTGATTATTTATTATTACTTTATAGTTGGCTTACGTTTGAATCAGAATTAGAAAAACTTTATTGTCCCTGAGGGATATTGCCTCTTTCTTTTTTTCTTTTTTTTTCCAGGAATGGGACAATGTGTCAGTAGTTTTTGAAATGTAACTTTTCCAAAAATATGAATGTTACTATTTTCCTAGCTAGACTGAACAAAGCTAATGAAAAGTTGTGGAATACTGCTTTATCCAAACTAAAGACCATCCCATTCTGGCCCATTATCATATAAAGTGCACTAGGATGACTTCAGAAATCTGTCAAGGCCCATCATACATTAAATAACTTTGTCATGCAGATTTGCTTAATTCATTTATTTTATATTGTGTACTTTTACATCTGCAAATGCAACATGACAAAACCACTGCAGGTTTGTTCATTCTACGGTCCTCCAAGCTCTACTATTAGAGCTAAAGAAAACAATTCAGACTAAAAAGTAAAAAATGTCAGGAAAGCCACTTGTCCAGAAAGTTCTAATAACCAAGGAATGTCTCTGGTTGTTAATTCCTTGTTTATTCAATGAGCTTTAGTGGCTGAAGCTCAGATGAAGAGATCAGCATAGTCCAAAGTGCCAGACTTCTGTCCACAAGCGTTGAGCAGCCGCTCCCCTCCAGATGGGGTTAAAGGCTCCTCCTAGTGGTAAAATTGGGAAAAGTGTTTCAGACAAATGAATCACCTTTTCAAGTACAGTACACATTTACTATAAATGGAGAGTTCTGTCCACTAGATAAAATTAACACACATGACATTACATCACATAACTAGTTCTGCATTAATGTGCAGTTATTACAAGCATTTATTCATTAAATACTGTTAAGTTAACACACTCATAACATTTCTTAACCATTTTTCAGAGAATATAAAAGTTAACAGAAAACCTTTTTTTCACTCATGGTTAGTGTTTGGCTGAAGCCATTTATTGTCACACAACTGTGTTTACTCTTTTAAAATCATAATCACTACACAAACTACCCAAATGACCCTGATCAAAAGTTTACATACCCTGGTGATTTGGCCTGATATCATGCACACAAATTGTCACTAATGGGTTTGAATGGCTTTTAAAGGAACCATCTTCACCTGTGATCTGTGTGCTTGTAATTAGTGGGTGAGTATAAAAGGTCAATGAGTTTCTTGACTCCTGACAGAGCCTTGTATCTTTCATCCAGTGCTGCACTGACGTTTTTTTTTGGATTCTAACCCATGGGGAAAGCAAAAGGATCTGCAGGAAAAGGAAGTTAAACTCTATAAAACAGGAAAGGGATAAGAAAATATCAAAGGAACTGAGAATACCAATAAGCAAACTCTTAATTAAGAAATGGGAAATTAAGGGTTCTGTTGAAACCAAACCACAGTCAGGTAGACCAACTAAAGTTTCAGTCACAACTGCCAGGAAAATTGTTCATTATGCAAAGAAAAATCCACAAATAACTACAGGTGAAATACAGGACTCACTGAAAAAATTGTGTTGTGGCTGTTTCAAGATGCACAATAAGGAAGCACTTGAAGAAAGACGGGTTGCATGGTCGATTTGCCAGAAGAAAGACATTACTACACAAATGCCACAAAGTATCCCGCTTATAATATGTCAAACAGCGCAGAGACAAGCCTCACACTTTCTGGCACAAAGTCATTTGGAGTGAAGAGACAAAAACGTAACTTTTTGGCCACAACCATAAACGCTACATTTGCAGAAGAGTCATGATAAAAGGACACCATTCCTACTGTGAAACACGGTGGTGGATCACTGATGTTTTGGGGGTGTGTGAGCTACAAAGGCTCATGAAATTTGGTTGGAACTAATGGCAAGATGAATGCAGTAGGTTATCAAAAAATACGGGAGAAAAATTTGCACTCATCGGCTCAGAAGCTGCGCATGGGACGTACTTGAACATTCCAACATGACACTGATCCAAAACACAAGGCCAAGTTGACCTGTCATTGGCTACAGCAAAGTAAAGTGAAGGTTTTGGATTGGCCATCTCAGTCTCCTGACCTCAATATCACTGGAGAGACCCTCAAATGTGCAGTTCATGAGTTTACAGGAACTGGAGGCTTTTTACCAGCAAGAACGGGCAGCTTTACCATCTGAGAAGATAAAGAGCCTCATCCACAACTACCACAAAAGACTTCAGGCTGTCATTGATATTAAAAGGGGCAATACACGGTATGTAAACTTTTGATCAGAGTCAAGTCAGTAGTTTGTGTTTTTTATGATTTTAAAATGGGAAACACAGTTGATTGAAAATAAATGGCTTCAGCCAAACACATGAGTGAAATAAGAGTTTTTGTGTTATCATTCATATTCTCTGAAAAATGGTTAAGAAATCTTAAATTCTGTCAGGGTATGAAAACCTTTGAGCACAGCTGTACCCGGCAGATTGTTTGCTTATTGTAAACTGAATTTAAATAATTTAAACATTGTTGTAATTTATTTCATATTTAGTTTTGTTTTATAAAAGCAATGAGCCAGTCTGTCAAACAACAGCTCTTAGCCATCATGCTAACACAACTTTTCATAGCTTTTTTCTTTCGTTTAAAGGTGTTTAAGTATAGGGATTCAGTGAATGATCTACTACCTCATGGTACTCCACCAGTTCTCCCAGAGAAGTGAACTTCAGCTGGTCTCCTAGCAGCATGTAGCAGTTGTCTGTGGCATCAATGAGTAAGTGTTTGAATTCCTCTTGGCTTCGGTAGGAGAGAACATATCCAAAGATCCTCTCGCTAACACGGACCAAGAAACTTCCAGGGCTGCCCTTGCTCAACAAATCTTCTGCCTCTTCACGGGAAATTATACCTATTCAAAAAGGTGGAAGTCAGCTCATTACAGAGTATTATTGGCTTTTCACAGTATCTGCATGTAGTCTAATTGTTGTAAGATTGTTTTCAGGATTAATGAAGGCCTACATGCACATTTTTAACATACAGTAGCTGTAAAATAAATAGGTTGTTTTATGATAAATATTATGCACCTAATATAAACATAATATTATTAAATACTATAGTATAAATGTTACTAACATTTAATAATCAAATGACACTGGCTGGTGGAATAAATATCGAAATAACTGATGAGTTATTTCATTACAATAGCACCTGTCAAGAAGGTAGGATGTATTAGACTGTAAGTAAAAATTCAGTTCTTGAAATTGATGTACCGGAAGTTGGGAAAATGAGTGAGAGTAAGGATCTGAGCCACTTGAGGACCTTCTCAATACTAGGCAGGTGATGTTAATGTCTAGATAATGTTAAGGTATATAAAGAGAACTGAACTAGTCACTGGAGCTAAATGTTATTCCTTTACTAACATCTAAATCTCATTAAGGTAGATCTACTAGATCTACTCTTCCTCTGGTAGGAGGTGTAACTTGCCTAAAAGGTCACAGAAGTAAAAACTGTGATCTCACCATGGAACCAGGGTGCGATGCGGCTCTGGTCCTGCTGGAAACAAGCTCTGAGGGAGAGTTGATCCTCCTTGAACCAGCGAATAATTTCCTGACGGTTGGAGGATGACATAGAGCGACGCATACTTGGTCTCCTGTCAGTCAGAATGAAAAAAAGCATCAGGTTGCTTTCTACTGACAGCTTTGGTCAAACTGGAAATTCTGGTGACATCAGCATTAGCCCATCCATCATGTCAAGGAAGCAATAGAGGGTGAAGCTGATGGGCAGTTTAGATCAAATCTGAAATATGAGATATATAACGTCTCATGTATCAGACATTAGGCCTGCTTTCTCACAAAAAAGTTCTTTCACTGAAGGTTCTCAGAAGTGAATAAAAAAAAAATCAATAAAATTGTGTACTAAAGCTGTTTTCTCAACAATATTAGCTTTATTTTTGTTTTTCAGATTTATTTTGAGTTAAATATTATATTAAAGTATATTAAGTTATAAAAAGTTATATTTCTGGTAGTAGTTATCTGACATACTTCATGGAACACAGAAATAGTATACAAATGATCGAGACAAGATCTTACGTTTATGTGGTTTGCACATGTAAATGGACACAAAAAAAATTATTATTCGTTTGAAATAATGAACTAGCACTTGTGACCGATTACCATGCACAATAATTTAATACAGTAATACCAAGATAATCCCATTAATGTCCATGGTAACCAATTATATGCTAAAGACACTGTAGATAGAAAATTAGGTTAGAAACACTTGTAACATTCAATAAACTCAACGAGTTCAACATTTTAAATCAGTTATAATAAATAAGTAACAGCATGAACTAACTTGTTGATGGGTTCACTAGCGAGAGTGAGGTTCCTGGGCTTTGGTTTAGGGGCTGGGTCAGATTTCTGTTTTCCAAAAGCCTTCATCATTGCCGCCACTTTTCCTCTCTCCAGTGCCTTTACTGAACGCCTGCTGTGGTCCTCTCTCGTCTGTTTAGCCAGAGAACGTCTACGCTGGTCAGCTGCTTTGGATTTCCGCACTAAAACGTACACAACAGCACACAAAAACATACTATTTAACAAATAGTAATGCAGTGCATTAGCATGGACATCTGCTTGCTCTAGCAACCTGCTCTAATTCCACTTGTTGAATCATTTATGAATGCAAAATGTTGATAATTAGACATGGCTCCCAAGCATAGGGCAGACTCTACAGTAAAGATCACAAACTGTTTCACTTCATTACCGCTGTGTTTGTCCTCAATGTGTTTATTTTTAACTATGACTCCCAGAAAGCAATACTTTCTGCCTCTTTTCTGACCGTATTATACACCCGTTTTCCTGCACCAGACACTAAATAGGCCACAATGCATTACAAGCATGAGTTCCGACTTATGGCGAAATTCGTGTTACGTCGCATTCAGAGGAACAAAACCCCAACGTTACTCCAGGACCTCCTGTATAGACATATACATGGTTTTGTGATCCCCTGTTAAGAGTCAGGCTCTCATCCTCTATCCCACAGACTTTACAGCACCAGCAGGCTGAAACTGGTTGACCAGGTAGCTCACGCCAGATCACCATGAAATTTGTAAAAAAATGAGCAGTGGCCAAAAGAGGACAAACTCAAAGACACTAGTTGTCTCAAAACTTTGCTGACCTGACTTCTCTTTGAAGACACAAGTCAACACTCCCAACATCACATACTAGGGGAACAACAAGGGGTTTGTTAGGCATCAATCATAGGTAAAAAAAAAAATGCTACAGAGCTTTATTTTGCTAATTATTCTTCTTGCCTTTAGATTTAATTCGTCATTTTTAATGAGTCACAAAGCTGTTAGAAGCAGTATTTACAGTATTTACATATTAAATACACAATATTTTCAGCAAACATTGATGCATAGTTACTTTTTATGCCATAAACTAAACTAAGCAAATTATTATGACACTGTGCAAAAGTTCTTTGGTCGTCCTGCATGCACAGCTTTTTTTTAAAGATCTACCCACACATTTTCAATGATGTTTAAATCAGGGAACTGTGATGGCCATTCCAAAGGTCGTCCATGGAGATTTTGAGGTTTAGGATCATTGTCCTGTTGTAGAAGCTCATCCTCTTTTCAGCTTCAGCTTTTTTACAGATGGTGTGATGATTTGCTGGTATTTAGTGGAATCCATTATTACCTCCACTTGTGCAATGTTTCCTGTGCCACTGGCTGCAACGCAACCCCAAAGCATGATAGACACCCCCCATGAGTAACATGTTGCATGTCACCCCTTTCAACTAATTACCCAATTGCACAGCCTTAAGAGTGTGCACATAAATAAAATTACTGTCAGGTAAAATAAATTCATTATTGTCCATTTTCTTACATGTATCCTGCCAGGCTTTGTCATCCTTGTCTTGGCTCTTTCCCTTCCCGTGCACCTCCTTCAGGTCCATATAGATCTGCTGTTCTCTCTTCTCCTTCAGTCTCCTCACCTCCTCCTCAGCCTTCTTTCTCTCCTCTGCCTCTCGCTTCTAAAAAATGTATGTGATTCAAGGGGGCTTGTGGTACTGACACTGAAATTGGTCTGAATAACTTGTTTAAATTTAATTTCTGCAATGAGCTGTAAACTGCATGGTTCTTTAAAGCTCATCCAAATAAAAAGTAGTTAGAAAAGAACACACTGGTGATCAGAACACTGCTAGGTTCCTTCAACTCAATAGGAAAGTTATTTGTCATGATGTGTGGGTCTCTTACTTTGTCATATTATGCCAATACTGCGGCAAAAGCTGAAAAATGACTACCACTGAGGTCATTTATAGTTTATAAAATACCTTGAGCTCCTCCTGCCTGCTCTTCTCCAAGGCAGCTGCCTTTAAGGCCTCCTCCTTCCTGGCCGCCTCCTCTTGCTCCAAATACAAACCAGAGAAACGCTTCTCTAGTTCTGCCTCTTTCTTAGCTCTGCACACAGTAAGAAATGCATCAGGATTACATATCTAGCTA
>JBBIGC010000082.1:18720165-18732638 GCA_037576955.1 Lepidarchus adonis | reverse complement strand
CCCTCAAAACAACTCAACAAACAGCTAATAATGTCTAAACCACTGGCAACACAATTAAATGACCATGAGCAAGCTACTGAGGAAACCCAAGAATGTAAGGTAAAAGGATCAGAAGAAGAGAACAAATATAAGTAAGAAATGATTGCAGGAACTGGCAAACAGTCCTGGGAAAAATCAGGGTAAACATAGTACACTAGGGAGACTTGGTGTAAGTGCTAAAAATTGCCAAATTTTTCTAGCCCTGAGGTCATAATATCGTTTTGGCTGTTCCTTAGTGGGGTTACTAAGGAACAGCCAAAAAGATATTATGACCTCAGGGCTAGAAAAATTTGTTTCTCACACACTGAAGAACATAATTTAATAAAAAGCATGATCTGTAGCACAAAACAGGCCTCAGGAGGCACAGCAGTATATCTAAGCCTAAGTGAAGCCACAATAGGGGCGTAATAATCCCTAGAAGAGTACCAAATGAAAGTGGGCAAAGGTGAAAGGATCAAAATAGTTATTATGTGGCATACTTCGTGCACCATTAGAGCATGGTTCATCTGTGGACACTGCTGACTAAATCCACACCTGAGTGACATAGTCACCTGCACTTTGAAAGATACATGCACATGTCTGAGTGAGTACTGTGCATGAAGCTGCAGCTGGATGGAGCTATGGTAGTTTAACTCTATAAAACAGGAAAGAGATATAGGAAAATATGTGAAAGCCAGTCAGCAGTGTTCAAACTCTAATTTAGATGTGGAAAATTAGGGGTTCTGTTGAAACCAAACCACAAATTGGTAGACCAACTACAATTTCATTCACAACTGCCAAGAAAATTGTTCAGGATGCAAAGAAAACCCCACAAATATTTTCAGGTGAAATACAGGACTCTCTGAAAAAATGTGGAGTGGCTGTTTCAAGATGCTCAATAAGGAGGCATTTAAAGAAAGGTAACCTGCATGGTAGAGTTGACAGAAGAAAGCCTTTACTACGCGAATGCCACAAAGTATCTTGATTACAATATGCCAAACAGCACAGAGACGAGCCTTAAACCTTCTTGCACAAAGTCATTTGTAGTGATGAGTCTAAAAATAAACTTTTTGGCCACAACCAGAAACATTATATTTGGGGAGGAGTCAACAAGGCCTATGATGAAAGGTAAACCATTCCTACTGTAAAACACAGTGGTGGATCGCTGATGTTTTGGAGATGTGTTAGCTACAAAGGCACAGGAAGTTGGGTCAGAATTGATGACAAGATAATTTGCACTCATCAGCATGGAAGCTGCGCATGGGACGTACTTAGACATTCCAACATGACAATGATCCAAAACACAAGGCCAAGTCGACCTGTCATTGGCTACAGCAAAATAAAGTGAAGGTTCTGGAGTGGCCATCTCAGTCTCCTAACCTTAATATCATTGAGCAACTCTGGGGAGATCCTCAAACGTGCATTCATAAATTCTGTCAGGGTATATAAACTTATAAGCACAACTGTACATATGGAAAGTGTGGATACAGTGAGGTATGCAGTGTGGGTTATTGCACATTATTTAAGTATATAATTATTATACCGAACTATAGTGTCTATATGTTATATGTTGAATGTAGAGTTTAATGTAGAGAAACTCCTACAGGTTCCTTGAGCCCAAAGTGTCCTTGAACATTCCAGGGGTCGCTCCATTAACATAACAAAAATGGCTGATGGTTCTGGAAGAGAAGACGTGTTTTTGGGTGGGAAGTAAGTAGGGGGTGGGGGGGGGGGACTTGTTCTTAGAGTCTGAAACTTTCAGGGACTCCAGTGTTAAGTATTACTAAGACCAAGGAAAGGCCAATGCATAGGGCAGCTATCCATGCCCTACATCATATGATGCGGAATTGGATTATACAGGACAACCAGGGTGAAGGCAATATAATATGTGGTGTTATAGACAATAACATTTCTGCTCATTATCACCAGTCCAAGGCAAATTCTTATTCATATATATATATACACCAGTATGACTAGTATGAAAGTGTTTGAAAGCAATAACAGCAAATATAACACACCTGCTCCCCACCTGAGACCTTGTAAAACTAATGAATCACATGAGAACAGGTATATTTTCACTTAGGGGTGTACACACTTTTGTTTCCAGAGGTGTAGACATTAATGGCATTATTTGACATTAATTGAGTTATTTTGAGGGGACAGCAAATTTACACAGTTATACAAGCTGTACACTGACTACTTTACGTAGGATCAAAGTTTCATATCTTCAGTGTTGTCCTATAAAAAGATATAATAACATGTTTACAAAAATGTGAGGGGTGTACTCACTTTTGTGAGATAGTGTATATACTGTATATGTGCCATTGCTAGAAGGTTTGCTTCCAGCACAGTCTGAAGAGCATGGAGGAGATTCCAGGAGAGATGGGCAGGGCCATAGAATCAGCAGGACCGGTATCTGCTCCTTTCCAAGGAGAAAAAACATGAACACTGCCAGAGCCCTACAAAACAACCTCCAGCAGGCAACTGTGGATGTCTCTGACTAAACGATCAGAAACAGACTTCATGAGGGCAGCCTGAAGGCCCAACTTCCTTGAGCAGGCCTTTTGCTCATGCCTGCCACCATGGAGCCCAATTAGCATTTGCAATAGAATACCACAATTGACAGGTCCACCACTGGTGCCCCGTGCTTTTTATAGATGAGAGCTTGTCTGACCTAAATCCAATAGAACACCTCTTGGACATTCTGTTTTGGTCCGTCCAACACCGCCAGGTTGCACCTTACACTGTCCAAGACCTCAGTGATGCCCTGCTCCAGATGTGGGAGGACAGCATTTATCTTCAACATTAGAAGCATGCCCCTATCATTGTCAGACATGCATACAAGCATGTGGGAGCCATACAAACTACTGAGTAGCACTCTGGACTGTTTTCACTTAAATTTTTGTGTGTCTTTGATTTGCACCCTCTGTATAATTTTAATTTCCATCAAACGACATGGCATCCTTTTGTTGCTACCACATTACCCAGTCCATATAAGTATAGACATTCAGCATGATTTTTACCCCATGAAGATCAGATGTGTCTTCAGAAAGTTCCTTTATTTTTTGAGTGACAAAGAAAAGAGAATGAGAGAGACTTACATGACCACATGGAGCATTCTGGATTGTCACAATGAATCCACCTGAGTTTCGGCTCTTGGCTAAAACATACTGGCACGTAGCTTGGAATGTGTAAACACGACCATCGAAAGACTGGAAGTAAATATCCCCAGTAACCGAACACTCCGCTGCAACATTCAATACACAGAACATCCTCATCAGTCACATCATTTATGTAGAGATAATTCATCAAATTAAACTATTCTAAATGAAAACTTTTCAAGAATATAAGTAGGGCTGTTCTTATTGATAGGAGTAACTGAGTGGTATATCCATTTTTTTCAGTGATAATTTTTTTATATTTGAAGCTTAAAAGTCTACACTTCAGTATTATTTTCTTTAGTTTCTATGCTGCCATTTCACAGTGACTCATTTAGCAAAGCTTAACACTAAATCCTATTTGAGTACATGTTTTTTTCAGTGATCACAAAAACAACTTAAGAGCTCCCCTTGTGGAGAAGTTTCAAAGTTCTAAGAATCATCTTAATTAAGCTTTATAACAACCTCTCAATTCCTTTAATTCAAACTGCAAAAGACACAACAAACTGAATAAATTACGACATTTTTTTTAACCTGAAAACTGAGTAACTGTGACATGTTGAAAACACCATCTACTGAGTATGATGTTCCCAATAGGATTATTAGCAAAATAAGAATTTAAGTGGGGGAAAGAATTAGGGAAAAAATACAGTAGTATGAATACAGTATATCTTAAAATAGTAGCCGCAGCATTTATTTTAAAAATTATTCTGACGCCCCAGCGTTTAATAGAGACAGGCGTTTGTTGGAGACGAGCTATTATTTTCCTCACAGACAGAATGGTGATGGTATTTACGGCCACAAAATGTCATGCAGCTTCTTCCCATTTATTTTGAAAGAAGATAGAACACGACTAAAATCATCCCTCTGTCTGTTCAGCGGTGATACTAGTCTGTGATGCTGCTGTTATTGTGGGAGTGGGCCTGTCCCAATTCTAAACCTACACTACACTCTTCATAGTATTATAGTCTCATAGTCTCATAGTGCTACATACAACATAATACATTCTCTCAGCACAGGCAGATTTTCTCTATATTGCATAAACGTCTTTTTATGTACAACTCACACATTAAACTGCACATATATTTGTGCAAAACAAAGTTACTATTGGAGACCGGCGTCTATTTGTTCTCTTCAAATCCGGTGTTTATTGGAAACGGGCGTCAATAAGAGAGGGGCTTTTATTAGAAGATATACAGTAGTATATAGTATATGTAGTGTATGCAGTGTAGCGTAATATTCAACTAAACTGTTGCATGTTGTCTATACCACTCAAGGCATCCTGAGTCAAATAGTTTTCACATGTTCTGAAGTGTCATAATTAATTTTTTAAATATTATTTTGCAGCATGTAAACACACACTTATTGTAAACCATATCAAAATAGATATAATATATAAACAAAGAAACAAAAACACAGAAAGAAGAATAGAAATTGAAAGAGAAAACCTGGGCAACTCTGTTCCGTGCAGTTCCATAAACCACCAAAGCATGTGCTGGAAAATAAAAACGACATAATATTGTCCAAATAAATATTTCTGATATCAGATATAAAACATTCATACACAGTCACTTCATTAGACAGCCACTTTGGTTTACCTTGCAGGTAAAGTACAGGTTATAGCTATTGTAATATTTGTTAGCAGTTTGCTTTTCCAAGTTTTTGCTTCTATCCAAGTCTTTTCAGCAAACATACAGTAGAGGTATTTAAAATGTAAGGTACTCCCTTTCTTTTGATAGACAGAGTAGAAAGGGATGACAAATTGTGCAACATTACATGAGATATAGTCACAAATTGTACATTTACAAAGTCTGTCTATAAAAATATATTTTGTCAGTGAAAGTAGGTGCAAAGTAGGGGTACATAATACTGTATTTCCCCAATGATGGGCTGCCCCAGATTATAGGCCACCCCATTCTATAAGCTGCAGCATTACTGAATTGAATGATCTGAAGTAGAAGCATCTAACCTGACATGCACCTGGATGCCTTTGCGCTCTATACTAGTAGTGCCATTATACTGTAGGTGAGCATAAACAATTAAATTAATACAATTTGGAACTTACCAATATCATGCAACAACTACACTGCAAAACTTAAGCTCCAGTTAATTGCATTTGCAAAACAATGTCTGCAATATCCGAGACAAACACATATTCTACATCATCAGCAAAAGAAAGCAGCACAGGTAACGACTAACATTTATGGATCTGATTTTGAAGAATTTGTAGGAAGCTAAGACTACGCAGTAAACAGTACATTTAAATTTAGCTAATCATTTGGGGATGTCATTTTTTCTGCACTGAATTATACTTTTAGCGTTATACTTCATGCCCCATTTAAGCAGGCCACACCCAATACCATGTTTGCAAAATCAATGTATAAGCCACACCCTATCGTTGGGGAAATATGATAAACGAGCGACATGAAAGGTACAAAACATTTATACAATGTATAAAAAATTGTATGCCACTTATTTTCTAAAAAGAAATGTTGCTGTTTAATTGTCAGTGTGTGACACAAATGATGTGAGACACTAGATGTGTAGACAATGTGTTGTAGTTGCTGTTGTATCTGACCAGGTATTGCAGTCCTCCTGTATGGTGTGCCCTGATGGGTAGAGCATTCCACGGTGTTCACATGGACAGTCTGATGGCTTCACACACTGGCCGCCCTCATAGATCAGATCTGTACCACAACATGAAACTTCATAGAGTGCCATGTTCTAAATACATTTAAAAATACAATTTTATATATGATAATTCTACCTTTTTCTGACCCTAAGCCACAACTATTACATAAACTGCTACGTAACTTGGCTAATAATGTTCTCAAAAGGGCTAACTAGCCTAGCAATGTGACATGTAATTGTTTAAACAGTTAGCTGGCATGCAGCAACATAAAATTCCAGTTACTGTCATTTACACATACTATATAAGAGATCTAGCATTCATAGCATGTGGTAGCATTCACAGAATTCACAACAATCTGGTCATGCATGTGGTTATCAGACATAACCAACAATGTCTCTCTTTGACCTCTGCAATAAAATAACAATGCAAATATAACCAACAAATATTTATGACATATTGCATTTACTGAATAAGATCATTTTATAACTAAAGAGCTAATTCAATGTAGAATGTCTCTTTTCCTTGCTTACCATCTGGGCAGTAACAGCCATCCAGGCACTGCAGTTTGCTGTCAATGCACATGTTTTCAGTATTACAGCGCACAGGACAACATGTAATGCACTCTCTGTAATGCAGCTCTGCAGGGCACTCAACACCTAAACCAAAACAAACTTTCACTCTCCAATCATGCCAAATCATTGGTAAATGTAAATTAAGTTAAACATGCAACTTGCAGATTCATATACAAAACGTACAGCTATAACAGTAGTGGTAGTAGAATATAACTATTATAATGAACCATGAAACATTACACAATAAACAACTGAATTACTAACAGGTGTATGCATCAAGACTGGGGTAAAAGAAACACTCAACAGTCATGGCTCTTTACTTTGTCCCAGACGTTTTTGAGAGTCAGTCACTTCAAAAATAATAGTTCTTAATCCAAGATTGCAGAAAATGTATGTCTTTCACATTCTACAGCAATTATTACTGTGAAAAATTCAGGGAATATAGATATGTCATGTAAAGCAAGGCCAGGCCCCCAAGAAGGCACTGCCACCTTACTGTGTGAAATCTAGCCATATGGAAAATCTTTGTCACAGTGAAGGCCATCATCAAGAAATGCAACCTGGAACTCAGCTGCTCTAAGAGAAAACCATCAAACTTAGAGTCTGAGCTCATCACAGGTGGGCAGAAAGACAGTGGAAGTGTACTCTGTAGTCAAATAAGTTACCTTTTTTTTTTTTTTTGAGAAAAACTGATTTTCTGTTCAAAATACAGAAAGAACTATCCAGACTAAATACAGAATGAGCCATATATGTGAAGTGTACCATTGATTAAAGGACACATATTGCGAGTTTAGAGAGGCACATGCTGCCATCAAGGCAGCACTTTTTACATAAAAGTTCACAGTTATTTCAACAAGACTGTGCCAGGCCAAAATTTGCAAGATGTCTTCTGTTTCCACGAAAGACTTAAAATGAGGTCATCAGAACAGACCGAGGAGCACAACAGATTTTTTCATTCTACATTTTGTTATCCACAGACACACTCCTTACATTATAGTTGACAGAAATCATTGGAATTATTTTAGGAATTATTTTAATGGCTTTGTATGTGATGCGATCTTCATAAAAACAAAAATGTCAGGTCGTAATCCTAGAGACTAACTCATCAGTTTAACTGATTAAACTTGCACTGAGTTTGCTGAATTTAGTTAACAGATTGTTTTAATGATATTGATAAAAGAAGTGTGTATAAAACTGCAAGATAATGTCAAGTGTAACGTACCACACACTGGAAAATGTGTTCTCCAGTTGTGTAAAGGGTGTTCAGAGTGGGCACATGCTCTTGCGTACTCTGTGAACACTTGGCAAACAACATCACCATTTGGACCAGACCTACACATTGAGATTATGCAATATCAGAAACAGACACAATAAAGCAAGCTTACGTATTTGAAAAAGTGTTGAAAAAAAATTGGCTAGCAATAATTTGGATGACACCATTTGAGGTAACATTTTATCTGAAAGTTCTTTCAGTGTAAGGCATTAAGGATCTTAATCTCATTTGTAAAATTCTAATATTTAGCTACAAATCTTTCAGCTATGGTTATTTTTTGTGTGAAGTACCCTTGCAAACAATGAAACTGATATATAAGAAAATGAAACATTCCACCTTTTTTCAACATCCTCATTGTCTACTTAAAAATAAAACAAGTTAAGTTTTGCATGCACTAAATGATTGCATGCAGTCAAATGAAATTGACAAAAAAAAAACGTAACTGGTGCACATTTGCAGCAACCAGCTCGAACATTAAAACCACCTGGCTAATATTACGTAGGTTCTGCTGCTAAAAAAGCTCTGGCCCATCAAAGCATGGACTCCACAAGACCTCTGAAGATCTGACACCAAAATCTTAGCAGTAAATTTAAGTTTTCTAAAATGTGAGGTGGGGCCTTCAAGGATGGGACGAGTTTGTCTATCACATCCCACAGATGCTCAATTGGTTTGAGATTTGGAGAATTTGAAACCCAAGTCAACACCTTTATCATGTTCCTCAAACAAATTTTTGTATCTTTTGTATTATCCTAATGAAAGAGGCAACTACCATTAAGGAAAACCTTTGCTATAAAAGGTGTGTACTTGGTCCGGAACAATTTTAAAGCAATATATTCTTAAAGTAACAAATTGTCAAAGTAATACCATATGAATGTTAGGACCCAAAGAGTCTCAGCAGAATACTGGTCAGAGCATCACACTGCCTTCTTCCCATGTTGCATCAGTGGACATACAACCTGCCACCAACATGATGTCTGTGGTTTTAGACAGTCCCTCATGCAGGAAGCTGTGATATATGACATTTTGAAGATGCTCTGGCCTAGTCATTTATCTATCACAACTGAAACCTACTCAGAGTCACTCACAGAGACACTCACAGAGACACTCTTTTTCTTGCTTCCAAAACAACAACTGCAACAACTAACTGTGCACTTGCTATTTAATATCCTTCCCCTTTACAGGTGTCATTGTAACAAGATGATTTGTGTTATTAACATCGCTTGTAAGTAGTTTTAATGTTGTAGCTGTTTGATAAATGTACTGATGAATAATTCACAAAGTTTGGGAGTACTGACACTTGAAAACGGTTTGAAATGAAAATGTTTGAGTAGAAAGTCAATGTGATATAAGCAATATAATGCATCAATATGTTTGCAGTGTGCTGTTAAACTTACAGACAAAGGTCATTGGAGCAGCTGGCCATGTATGAATACGGACTGACAAACTCATGGCAGGATTTAAACGGCTCCTTCAGTAAAGATGCACACACCTCTTCCACTTTCTGTAGTATAAAGCCAGAGTCCAACTTTAGCAAAGCATGTTGAGTGTAAATACAGTGTATAAAAATGTCATGTGAAAAAAATAATACCATAGAAATTGCTGATACATTTCAATGATACAGTGACACATAAATTGACATTCATGATCATTTTCATAATTTAAATAACAAAAAAACAGACATGGAAAAATAACACTCTAGCCACCAGCTAGCCCAGCAAATTCAGCAGAAGAGCAAACTGTATGAACCCCTTTACTGGACAAATTTTACCTGCATGAAAGGTGTGAAGAATGTGAAGATGAATCCTTTGAACCTAAATTTTACGTAAATTTCCCTATAGTTCAATAAAGTATCTACTTATCCATCTGTATCTACCTATCCATCTATCTATCTAGTATCTAGGTAAAGGTGGTTGTTTCAACCAAATAAAAATACAATGCACACTAACAACTCTACCAAGGAATGGCTCAAAAAAGAAAGGAAGATTTTTTAAAGTTAATTAAATAACTGTTTAGAATTTTAAATTGCTCCACACCTAAGAAAACCCTCACACATCTTGAACTCAACTGAGGCAATTTTGCATAAAAGTGTAGTCAAAACATTCAGCTTACAAGTAGTTATTTTTATTAAATGGGGGAATACTAGCTTTTGAGGCCAAGAGTATTTAAAGGTACATCTGGACATTCCTTTCAGAAAGGAAGGAATATGATCTAGATTCATTACAGATACAGTGAAATATGTTAAGCCTTTACTTCTTGGGATTTCGATGATTATGGCTTTCAGATAATAAAACCCAAAATTCACTGTCTCAGAAAATTAGAATATTGTGAAAAAGTTCAATCTTGGAAAATCAAGGTCACACCCTAATCAGCTAATTAACTCAAAACACATGTAAAGGTTTCCTGAGCCTTTAAATGGTCCCAGTCTGGGTCAGGAGGCTACACAATCATGAGGAAGACTGTTGACTTGACTTGACTGGACTGTTGCTCAGTGACCAAAGTCATCTTTTCAGATGAAAGTAAATTTTGCATATAATTTGGAAATCAATGTCCCAGAGTCTGAAGGAAAAGTGGAGAGGCACAGAATCCATATTGCTTGAAGTCCAGTGTGAAGTTTCCACACACAACACAGCATCTACCAGGAAATCTTAGAGCACTTTATGTTTCCTTCTGCTGACAAGCTTTATGGAGATGCAGATTTCTTTTTGGCTTTTTGACTTGGCACCTGCCCACACTGCCAAAGGAACCAAAAGCTGGTTCAACCACCAGGGTGTTACTGTGCTTGATTGGCAGCAAATCTTCCTGACCTGAACCCCATAGAGAATGTATGGGAATTGTTAAGTGGAATATGAGACACCAGACCCAACAATGCAGACGACCTGAAGGCTGAGATCAAAGCAACCTGGGCTTCCATTCCACCTCAGCAGAGTCACAGGCTGATTTTTTCCATGCCACAACGCATTGATGCAGTAATTCATTCAAAAGGAGCCCAATCAAGTATTGAGAGCATAGGAATGAACATACTTTTCTGAAGCCTGACGTTTCTGTTTAAAACGTAGATTTTTAATTGGTCTTATATTCAAATTTTCTGAGTGAATTTTGGGTTTTATTATCTGAAGGCCATAATCATGGAAATTCCAAGAAATAAAGCTTTAACATGTTTCACTCTATGCCCACATATAGTGTATGGTATTTGTCACAGTCGTGCTCTTATTGTGCTTTGCTACATGGGTTTGTTTTGGTCTTGTTGGCTGTCTTATCTAGTCACGTCTCGCTCATCACATGTTCTTGTTCTGTCCTCCCCCTTCAGGTGTTCCTAGTTTGTATCTGACTATTTACGCCCCTGTGTCTCAGCCTTCATTGTGAGTCTATTTTTCCAATCTATGTAGCATTTACTTCCACAACATCCTGAAAATGTTACAATATTAGTGCTGTAATGGTTGCTCATTTTTTCAAATAACTTTTTTATTAAAGAGTTAACAGAGTTTTAACTAATAGCACAAATTATGAAATGATTAATTGTGCTTGTCCATATTTCGTACATTATTCAAGCACAGTGTAGCTTCATACAAGTACATGAATTCCTAGGTTAGTGTCTTCAAGAAATGTGTCAGGACTTAGTAAACCTCATGTTAGCACCCAACATTTTAATATTGCTATTCATAAGACATCAGCTAATGTGAGCCATGATTCTTTTAAAAATATATATCTCAGAAGGCTTACTGAAGTATTGTTACTTTGCATAAAGAAGGTAAGGGTTACGGGAGATCACGTGACGCACCCGTGGAATCGCACACACGTTAAGTGAGCTCCTGGCATGCAGACAGCATTTCTAATATTTATCGTCTTTCTTCTCTATGTGTTCAGTTTTGTAAGAGCCTAACTGCACTATTAATGTTTACTATGAGCAGACAGCTGACTTTAACTCCCTCTTCATCCCCTTAAAACAAGAAATCTAAACCGGAAAGTGGATGTCCTAGCACTTCTGACATGGCAGACGAGCTAACACGACTCGAGCAGGTTTTGAAAACAGCGTTAGCAGCCATGAGAAGCGACCTTGCCTTGCACATGGACAACATGTGTTCTAAAATGGACTCAATATCAAATGAACAAAGAGAACTGAGGGAAATTGTTAGCAATCACGCTCACTGTCTTGATGAGCTGGAACAACAGGTTGTCGATCTACAGGATCGTAACAGACATAGAAACATACGGCTAATAGGCCTCCCTGAGAGTACGGAAAAAGATGGCCCTGTGGGCTTTATCAAGCGCTTTATCACACACTGCCTGTGTGGTTTCCATCTCTGGCAGACAGAGACATTGAGAAAGAACTGGCTCATCGCATCTACTCCAAAACATCAGTGAACTCCGTTCTACGCCTGTGCCGCATGAAGGGATGTGTTCTCTGTTGTTTATTTCTTTTCACCTTTGGAATGGGTGGGGGTGGGTTGTCGGTAAACATCTTTGGGTTGCCCATATTTTATATACGCCTGTATTTTTTGGATACCTTGCTTCTCCAATTTTCGATAGTTATGACTGACCTTACAGTTCTTAGCTGGAATGTCAATGGTCTGAATGGTCCTCACAAAAGCACTTGCTGCTTAGATTTTTTGAGAAGGAAAAAAGTCAAATGTTGCTTTTATTCAGTGGTTCCCAAACTGGGGGGCGCGACCCCTAGGGGGGGCGCAGAGCAATTGCAGGGGGGCGCAGGGGACGGGAAGAATGAATGAATGAAAATACAGTTAATAGCATAAAATGGACAAATTCTTGACGCAGCTCCCACGTAAACGCAAAGCAGAGGATGAAGCATCAGCAGATGTACT
>JBBIGC010000082.1:18690494-18711311 GCA_037576955.1 Lepidarchus adonis | reverse complement strand
GATCCAGGCAGCAGAGGGAAAAAAGAGCGCGGGTACCGCAGAGGAGAGGAGAGAGAGCGAGAGAGAGAGAGAGAGAGAGAGAGAGAGAGAGAGAGAGAGAGAGAGAGAGAGAGAAAGAGAGTCAACATCGGCAGATACTCAGTAATAAAGAACATGACATCCATAGTAATATTTTTAGCCAAGTTATTTTCACAGTTATAAGTAAAAGGTACAAAAATGTTAATCCTGCTCACTGTGTTTAACCGCCTCTCTGAACCTGTAAAACTTATGTGTTTGTTGTACATAGTAACACTTTTTAATGGCCCATACCATAGGAAATCAAAATGTCCTCACTTTTAAAAAGAAAGAATTGTATGTAGCCTGTACGGCAATTTTAATTGGAATGTTTTAGTGATTACAGTGGGAATAAAAGTATTTGGCAAGTTGTTCCACTTAAAAAGATGAGAGAGTCTGTAATGTTCATCATAGGTTCATTTCAGCTGTGAGAGACAGGCTGTAAATCTTGCATGATTTATTTATTCTGGGTAAACTACAGTTAAAATGACAGACAGGCATATTTACACTGTGAAACATAATTAAAAAACTGAATGTCTTTTTCTGTTAATTAATATTGTCTCAGCTGTGAAATTACATTACTGAAACATTTCTTCTGTTATTAAGTTCACTCATACTTTAATTTCAACTTCAATAAAATTTTTACCCTGTTGTTTTCCTTGTTTTCCTGTGTATGATTTTTAAATAATTTATTTGTATAATGGTGCATAAAGTATTTAGCACCAACAAACAAGCAAGAATTCTGTCCCTCACAGACCTGTTAATTCATCTTTAAGAAACTTTTCTGTCCTCCACTTGTTAACTGTATCAATGACACCTGTTTGAACTCGTTATCTGTATAAAAGACACCTATTCACATCTTCAAACAGTCAGACTCCAACCTCCACCATGGCCAAGACCAGAGAGCTGTGTTGGAGCAATTATTCAAAAATGGAATAAATACAAAATCACTGAAAATCTTTTTCGACCGGGGGCTCCATAAGATCTCACCTTGTGGGTACAAATGATCTTGAAAACAGTGAGGAAACTGCCAAGAACTACACGGGAGAACTGATCAATGACCTGAAGACAGCTGGGACCACAGTAACAAAGGCTACTGTTTGTAACACACCAAGTCATCATGGATTAAAATCCTGCTTAAGTCAGCACATGCCAGAGACCATCTGGATGATCCAGATGAGGATTAGGAGAATGGCATGTGGTCAAATGAGGCCAAAATGGAACTGTCTGGTGTAAATGCCACTTGCCATATTTGGAGGGGGAAAGATGCTGAGTTGCATCCCAAGAACACCACACCCACTGTGAAGCATGGGGGTGGAAACATTATGCTTTGGAGCTGCTTTTCTGCAAAGGGGACAGGACGACTGATCTGTATTAAGGAAAGGATGAATGGGGCCATGAATTGTGAGATTTTGGACAAAAACCTCTTTCCATCAGTGACAGCATTGAAGATGAAACATGGCTGGATCTTCCAGCATGACAATGATCTCAAACACACCACCCAGGCAACAAAGAAGTGGCCATGTAAAAAGTATTTCAAGCTTCTGGAGTGGCCTAGCCAGTCTCCGGACCTCAATCTAATAGAGAATCTGTGGAGGGAGTAGAAAGTCTGTGTTGCCCAGCGACAGCCCCAAAACATCACTGCTCCAGAGAAGATCTGCATGGAAGAATGGGCCAAAATACCAGCTACAGTGTGTACAAACCTGGTGAAGACCTACAGGAAACGTTTGACCAACCAATGTTACATTACAAAGTACTGAGGTGAACTTCTGCACCATTATACAAATAAATTCTTAAAACTCGTAATGTGATTTTATTTTTCATTCTGTCTCTCACAGTTGAAGTGTATCTACTGTATGATGACCTCTCTCATCTTTTTAAGTGGATCAACTTGCACTGTACATAACACTTGCCCATTCCGTTCCAAGTGATAAAGAGTGTTGTAGCCTGGTAATTAAGAGAGATCAGTTCTTATACATAAATTATAATGGATTATAATGGATCATACAAAAAACATTATCCACTGGGCCTACAAGCACAATTTTAAATACACTGCAAACCTATTTATCACAACCTGTAGTAAAAGAAGCATGTCAGGGTGAGTTTGCTAAAGGTCAGGTGTGGCCCACACACATCCCGGGGGTACATACAGACCCAGACTTGTTTTGCAGTATTTATGGTGGGGAGTAAATGACTCAATCAAATGATCAAACGTTTCTGTGTATTTCAGTGTCAGAAGAGACTGAACCAGACAGAGAAAGGGAGAGTTGGTGTCTCTCTAATTGAGCTACGTAATATAACAATTTCATTTCATTCACTCTTGTTGGTATGGTCACAGTGCTCTTTTGTGAAAGATCAGAGACCCTTCAAGTCATGGGCATGTTTGAAGGTGTGTGTGTGTGTGTGTGTGTGTGTTTAACACCTGGTTGTATCCAGGAAGCTTTCCGGCATGTTAAATATTACATAGCTTGATTAGAGGGACACTAGTTCTCCCTTTCCTTGTTCAGTCTCACTCTTGTCTGAAGTACATAAAATGTGTGATCTGTGCCACAAATTAGATGTTTGTCTGAATTCGATATGTTTCGCTACTAATCCACTACTAATTAACAACAAATCACTGTGTAAATATGTTTTAGTGCATGATTGTGTTGTTCATAAACTTTCATAAAGAATATAATCATATTAAATATATTAAATGTATCCACACATATCATAACATTTACTTGCAATCAAACATTGACTGAACTCTAATAAAAGTGGGCCTAAAGGGTATAATGGCCACTTTTCCAACCCAGACTAGACTTTTCTTCTGTCCATAATTGCATTGTTGCATTCAGAGAGATCACTGAAGCCTATATTAAGAGGAAGATCGGACAAAAACAGGAGGAGGTACACTTTACCTTTCTTTGTTAGCAACATTAGCCTCATAGTTTGAGTTAAGTACATCTAGGGTAAGTGAAATTAAGTTTGAGTTTCTTTAGGACACACAGATGTTACTAGAAGAGCTACTTGGTCCTCAATAGTGCTTACTGTAGGTGCTAGAATGTCAGTACTCCTAGATTCCCAGCAGAACATTGCTCAGAGCATGGTGTTGCTTCTGCTGGCTTCCAGTCTTCCTATAGTGCATCCTGGTGCCATCCTTTCCCCAGGTAAGCAACACACATAATCAGGCCAGGTCACCCTCTTCCATAGCTCTGTTGTCCACTCTGTTGGCCATGTTGCTCCCATGGCCATTTTAGAAGTTTTCAGTGATGGACAGGCACTTAATTCTCAAAGAAAACACCCTGCTGTCACATTAACTATTATATCTGTTTGTTATTTTTGTATTATTTTTTTTGCTCTTAACACAGTGGTTACCACGCCTTTTCCTGGCTTTAATTTTTAACGTTTAGTGTAGTTTCAGCAACAACCTGTCAGCTAATTATCTTCTACAGAAGGGTGGATCAGATCTTTAGTGTTAAATAAATATGTGCAAGTTGAAAATAAATTCTGTAAGAGGAGTGGTCAGGAAAAGCGAAGAAAATGATTATTATTTATTAACAAGGGTTTCCAGGTTAACTATTTATTAATTCCTTAAAATAGTGTTACTTAGTTCATTTAGTTCATTAGTTAGTGTTTTCATCAATTCATTTAATGTTTTATTTAATAATGCAACAATTAAACAAAGAATCAGCTTCATTAGCATCAATACATTTTTAGCGGATAGCTTTTTTTCAGTGAATTGTCTTTGCCGTTGTGTTAACTCTGCAAAACACAAATAACTGTTTTTCTCAAAACAGTCATTTGTAGAACACAGACAGATGCAAAACGCAATACACATTGAACCAAACACACACACACACACACACACACACACACATTGTATTGTTCTGACAATAATTCAATATTTAGGTCAAGCTTGTTATTAGGTCTGGCAAAGTGCTTGAGTAACTTAACTGAAATTGCTAGCTACTTTAGCTAGCTTATTTTTAGATCATGAAGGATCTATCATGCTTAAGTAATTACAAACACGTTCTGTCAAGCTAAAATGGCTAGAATACATGTGTTAGTTTTACTTTTTCTTTGTGAATGATCTGGCCAGTAAAATCTTGACGTAAAACGTTGGTAACCCCTGATATAAACCACGTAAACTCAAGGGCGCCACTGGATCATTCTGATTGGCCCATCTCCAGTCATAAGGAGTCCAAAGATACATGGTGCCATCTTGTGGTCATTTATATCAGCGCTACTGATTATGCTTTGTGTGTGTCGTTTTAAACCATAACTACTAAACTAATTTTGCTTTGTCCATGGTACTACACCTATATATTAGTACATATATTAGCCTTGTTGTAAATTCTAGTATTTATTACTGTCTATGGCATTAGCATAATAGGGACATAATAAAAGTTCACCACAGCTTCATATTGCATTTCAAATGATTTTGTGTAAACACACACCTCCTGTTTCCTTTTCTACACACTGAGGTAAGTTTATTATTTAATGCTGCTCCGTTCCCTGTGCCAAGAGAATGTTTTTCACAAAGTTCACCCAAACCAAACTTTCAGTGATGTATTGCAAACTTAAAGGCCTTGATCATACTGCAGCGGAACTGAGGCTTATGGAGGCATGTGTGTTTGGGTGTTTTGGGTGTGTTGGGACTGTTTTAATGGGTTATTGTGTTTATGGCACAAGGAATGTGTTATGTGTGTGTTCGTGGGATTATTTGGGGTATTCTGGGTTTATTTTGTGTGGGTTTGGAGTGGATGGCTGGGCTCACCGTCGCTGTGTTTACTGAGCTGTGTAGTGGCGTTCGGTGAGCTCAGCCGTACTTGGCATGTTGTTGTTTAACACCTGAATGTTCTGTGTGTGCGCTATGCCAAATGGGGGCGCACTTGCTTTCAAGTCCTTTTCCGGGCTGGAATAAACTAAATGGGACCATGTCCCAAATTGAGCATAAAAACCTTGGTGTCAGACTCCAGACTTTTCCTTGACGATTTCCTTCCACGAAAATTTGTCCCAATACATTTGTTCCTGGGACATTTTCCATCCTCTCTTCACTCTTTAGAATCAAACAGGCTTTTGTTACTGGACCTATAAGGGATGCACCAATGTGGGATTTGTAGGTCGTAGGAAATTGCATTTATTCTTGTGGGTGACATCGTGAAAACATTAGGGCTAAAATAAGGTTGTTTTTACAGTTGAATTTGGATATATGAACAATAAGGACGAGGGAGTAAATGTGACTTTTCTGAACTTTAGCAGTGTTTATGTACTACACTACTGGTGAAAAGTTTTAGACAATGCCATTTTCCAATGTTTACTGAAAATATAAGCAGTTCTGTTACAATAAATAGCCTTAGATGTTAAAGTTAGAAATAAGTCACAAGACTCACAAAATTAAATAAATAAATATTTACAAAATTGTGTATTTGATTGACATTTTTTAGGAATGAAGGACATGCTTAACTTACAGCTTTGCTGAATCAGGAAATAAATGAAGCCCTAAAACTTAATGGAAATAATTTTTTCAACTCTGCTTTTTCCTCCACATTGTGATCTCCATATACAGTACTACTTCCTGCTCTACAGTACTGTACTAATACTGCATCAGAGGGTGGAGGAACAATGTGATCCAGCTCTGCCTTTCTTCACACAGAGGGGTGTGTAGATCATCAGCAGAAGGTGTGAGCAGCACATATGAGAATTTTTTACATTAAACGTCAAGGCTTCATTCACTTCCATTGCTGCAGGAAATGCTGGAAGTTCACCAGGTTCTTAATGTTTGGGGAAAAGCATGTTGTCTATGAAATATGCATATTATTTCAGGGTTTGGTGACTTAAACATTTATTTACTGTGACAGAATTGTGTACATTGGAAATATGGAATGTTCTAACATTTTTGACAGTTAGTGTATATAAATATATTAAAAAATATTTTAAAAAGCCAAAACCTAATCTTAATCCTAAATCTAACCTTAACTTCTCATACCATTAGCTACTGATCAGACTCAAATGGCACAATGGCTTTAGTTGTTTTGTTGATTTTCTAGGTGAAAATAAATGCACATGCTTAGAGAAGACATTTTACATGTTAATATACAATTTAATTTTTGGGTTGCTAAATTTAACATTATAATATTTTATGCTTAGCTTTTTATGTAAATAAATGTTCACTTTGTAAATTTGTGAAAGAATGCCACTTTCATGTTAGAGGATGTGTTTTTGCAAAAAAAATCATATAATCTGACTATGTACAAACCAACTATGGTTAAATAAAATGAAATGTAAAAATTCATAAACAAATATATTTTGGGCACTAACGAGTAGTTCTTAAAGAGAGCACTGTGAGTGGGAATGTTTCTGAAAGAGGAGCTACACTGCTCACTGGAATTTTAATGAGAATGTGTCCAGGTTTTTAATTTTACATTAAAATAGACCACAGCACGTGAATGCACCTCTTCAGAAACCAGCCAATGAACCGTGGCTTTTTTTATTCCTTTACTCAGTACAGAGCAGTTTCTATTCCCCTCTAACGTTTGCTGTCAACCGAAATTACTACTCGCAGAAGCAACTCTCTTTCCAACTTATACACCATATTCCCACCAGACACTACATAGTCCACAATGCATTGCTCCCATGAAACGCGTCAAGAGTCATCGTGTCTCCACCAACAACATTGCAATATGTCCTCCAGTACAGTTTCTAATTTAACTCTCTCTGTGCTGAAATAAAACGCTACATTTTTGTTTGAAATTATTATAAAGGATTGTTAATATTCCTTTAATGATTAAGTTCAGCGAATGCTAGATATTGGTGGGGGTGAGCATTTCTGCACACTTGCATTACTGTCTTTTTTAAAGAAGCTCTCCAGCGATGTGTGTTTCACTGACGCATGTTTATCACATCGACTGGGTTGCAGCTTCACGCAGTAAAGAGACAAGCAGAAATATGGACGTCATAAAATAATCCACCGTCTGTTCTGTCAATGTTCTAAAAGTGAAGCAAAGTGAACCCAGACTTTAGATTTAAATGTGCCTGGGGGTCTTCCAGCCAAGCATTCTCCCTGTTGATGAGCTACTCTTTAAGTTTCCCCGTGTCCTGCAGTGCCACCCAGAAGAGACATGAAGCAGTGAATCAATTTGGCGGCGAATGTTTATTAATTAAAATATTACTATTGCTATCAGAGTATCGATTATTGTGAGCACGGACGATGATATATCACCATATTGATATTTTTTCACACACCTAATCTACATCATTAAGCAGGTAAAATAATTACACTTGGATTACCGCAGCAATCAAATCAATACATATCTTACCTGAACGTATGTTACAAGTATTTGAGCTTCAAATGTGGCCTTAACTAATGCAGCTAGTATAAATACAGTGTTTATTTTCCTTGTGACTTACACCAAAATGTCCATTTAATTCAGCATCAGCGAGCCAAAAAGTGCACTCAATCTAGGCTGTTGATTGGCTGTCTGAATTACATTACAGTTTGTTATTAACATCAACACTAATTTACACATATTAAAGAGGGAATGGGACATAAGTGAAAATCAAGATTTATCAAGGAAAGATCCATTCACAATTACATTAGGCTGGTACTTGATTTACTTGATTACAAGTTATATTATCTAATTGAAGAAAATGGAATAATTTTATTTTTGGACTTTTATAAATCTGAAATCTGAAATTGTTAGAATGTTTTGGATTTGGTTCCAAATTCATTAAAGTAATTAGTATGATATATAAAGATATATACAGAGCTCGGTGTCACTCCCTCATGGAATCTCTAAAAGATTTGAGGTTAAACTGTGTTGACCAGAGGGGTATGGGTTCCCCCTCTGAGCCTTGGTTTCTACCAAGGTTTCTTCCAACTTTTAAGGGAGTTCTTCCTCACCTCTATCATTTTTGATATTCTATATTGTTATTCTCAGTAGGGGCTCGGACCCAGATTCTGTAAATTCTGTAAAGCTGCTTTGTGACAACATCAGTTGTAAAAAACGCTCTATAAATAAAATGGACTTTACTTGGATTAGACAGGGCTGTCCTTGTTACCCATTACTTTTTGTTTTAGCTGCAGAATTTCTGGCTATTCTTATTAAAAAGAGTGAAGACAATGAACCTTTAAAAGTGGTAAAAAAAATCTGCATAACTCAGCTTGCAGATATGGCTATTTTCATAATAGGGGCAAATCAGATCCCTCTGATGATCAAGAGGTTAGATGACTTTTCAGATTTATTTATATGCTTGGGTATGTTTGTGATTCAGTTCTTAAAAGAAATGAATGTCAACACTTCCTGATCAGCCCAATTGTGCACTTAATGCTTATTCTGTAAATATTTTTAGTCTGTAGTAAACATTACGGTGTCGAGTGTACACTTAAATATCCACAATACACACTTAAAACTGGTGGATTGTTGAATGTGCTAATGGAGACTGCCCTTCCACAGTGAGAGGCTGAAGGGGCGGAGCCACGTATTGCAGGAAATCTTTTCACAAAATGGTGGACAGTGATGTGACGTTAGTAAATAAAGCAGTACTCTTCTACAGTAACATTTTGCCATCTTAAAGAAACTCATTTTTGCCATAAAACCTCTTATGAATGAAAATCTATGAGTTGGATGATGTCAGAGTTCTATTCAGAGTTGAAGGTTGTTGTGGTGTGCGTTGGCATAGCAACACTCCAGTACTTCCTGTTAGTGCAAAATCTTGTGAAATGCTACTGTTTTATACACTAGTCTGTTTAACTCTACTATTAAGCTTAATACATAGAATATAACCTATAATATTAAGGTATAGTGTGTAATTGCAAAACACTATAAGTAAAAAGCCTGATAATGACATACATAACACAAATGAGGTCAATACTGATTTATTACAAATTTACATGAGACAGATTTAAGTAAGAAACAGTGTGTTCAGTTCTCTCTGAAATTGTCAGATGGCCCTTTCATAAATCAAATCACATGCATCATCTGTAAAAACTCTTGCTACTCCTTTATTGCACTCTTGACCTAAACCTTCCCTTATTTTAAAGTACACACTGTAAGCGCAATGAAGTAAAATAATCAAATGAGACAAAAAAGTGATTTACTGAAGCTTAAATAACTTCAGTAACTCGGCATTGCTTCGGAAAGTTGGTTTCTTGACAGGGACGTCACAAGTTTTTTTATGTTTATTTACTTTTACATTGAAGAAATAGCTTCTTTCACACACAAACACACACACAGACCCACACACGCACACACACACGCACACACACACACACACACACACACAGTTGCCCAGGTCCAAGGGGGGTGGCCTTGGCTGGAGGTCGAAAAGTCTGTGAGCCTAAACGTAGGAAAAGGGGGAAGGGAAGAGAAATGTTCAACAGTCAGTTCTTTGACAACATCTGTGAAGGTGTCACATTATACTGCACAGATAAATGCTACACAGTTCAACACGGTTCACTTCCTCACATATGGTCAGATTTTAAGCTATAGACATTCCTCTACATGGTGCATTTCTAGAAATGTGTATCTTAGTATCTTAGTCCTCAGATGGCCATTCAATCAATCCCATAATTTATTCACAAACATATCTGGAACAATAGTTTCCCTTAGCTCAAATGTTTGTCTAGCTTGATTGAGCAAAACCATACATTTGATAAATTTTCTATTTATAAAATGTTTAAAACAGTTACATTTACACTGTAAAGATGGTTTTATAGTAAGTAACAGAACAGTAATCTTCAAAATTCTTCTGAGGAGTGATATTTAAACATTTTTACCACTTTTACCTTTCTTCAACCAAGTTCTGGAGTGTCCTCGTTATACCAAATTTGTTCATTAGGCATAAATGAATTACATTTAGTTCCACAGAGCTTCCACTTTTGATTTCTCATTGTTTTTCATCATTGAGAGTTACATTAGTATCACGATAGGTTAGTGGAAGCCCATTACAAAGCCACACAGCACTCTTCTTCTGTAAATCTAGTCTTTTATATTGTGGAAATAATATATTTTTTGGTACTTTACACATTCATCTGTCTATGTATCTGGGTGGTAAATCTAACTTTAATTAATCTGAAGTTACTTTACCATCTTTAAGCAAAACCTCAAAGCTTCATTTTTTAAACTGAAAACAGCAGTTGGTCTTTACATTGTGTGAACATTTCATGATCAAAAATGAATTTTTCTGTAAATTGACAAAACATTTTCCTTTTTTTAAAAGTTATTGTTTCAACATTACAAGTTCTTTATATGACAGCAGCAAAATGTTGTTTTGAAAGGTCGTTCTTACCTGCAAGTAGTTACTTAGTTCTGGAACCAACTGATGAAGTAGGCGCAGATACCCTGGAAGCCACTCCAGCAGTACTCCTCTGCCAGTTTGGTAGACCGACTCTCCACCTCCGCAGTGGGTCTTGGTGTGGTGCTTTTGATAGGTTTGCGAGGTTGGACCGTTTTGGGACCTGGTTTGACAGGTTTTGCAGGCTGTTGTGGCTTGGGAAGCGCTTTGGTAGTTGTTGGTGGCTTGGAGGTGGCCCCAGTCCTGGGAGGCTGTGGTTGCTTCCTTGGCCAGGAGGTGTGGAACGCCATCTGGGCTTCATCAGTGGCCAAACGGCACATGTGGGGCTTGTAGAACGGGAGTCCCTGGCAGGCGTTGGGGAGCTTGCGCAACTCCCACGAAATCTGGGTGAAGTAGTGGCGTGGGTTTTTATTGTAGGCCCGGCACAGATTCGGCTTACCCAGGTAGTCGCACCAGTAGGACTTGCCCTTGTTCTTGCATGAGATGCGAAGCTTGGTAAAGTCTCCCTGGCCAGAGATCACCATTGTGCAACTGTCTTTGGCTTTGGTGTTGAAGCGGATTGGCTCGTCCCATATGCTGCCTTTTTGTTGAGGCTCCTGCTTGACGTTGGAGGTCTGGCTTTGGGTACTTTCACTTCCATTCACAGTGCCCTGGTTGCTGTTATCTACTTTGCTGATGCTGTAGCTGCTCTGAGCTTGGGCATGGATGGCCCAAACCCAGCACGCCAGCAGGAGAGCAGTCCTGCAAGCTGCTGTCATGATGCAAGAGTGGATGGGGTGTTAGACGGAGGTGTGTACAGGACGGCGAGTAGCTGAGCTGGGGGTATCTGAGTTGTTTGGGTTGGGTTTATAAGCACTGTCCCAACAAAGAGGTCTTTGAGTGGAGCAGAGTTGGTATCCCCACTCCACCTCGACTGCAAGAGCTGATTGTACCAAGAGTGTGTGTAGGTGTGGTTTGGTCTGGATTGGTGCTTTGTGTCCATATGATGAATCTGAGTGTTGCATAGAATGTTTAGGGTCTGTGTGACAGTTTGTTTTGATGTCTGATTTTGGTTTGCGGGAGTGTGTGTGTATGTGCGCATGCATGCACGTTTGGCGGGGGTTGGGGTTTGGCTACCCACACAAGCCCTCAATGGTCTAAATCCTTCACAAGACATTACATAATCTAACACGCTCAAATAAGTGGTCTATTGACTATTGACCTGAAGAAAGTTTCATAAGAAATGACAAAGACAGCATTTCACCTGGAATCCTTTTCACTCAGCCAATAAACACAAAAACGTTGACTTTATATCTTCCACCTACAAGTAGATCCTTTTATCTTGTGCATAGAATCATTTATTTATTAAGATTTAAATATGTGTGTGCAGGGCCCTGATCAAAAACAGCTTTTTAACAAAATTCATTTTAATTTAAAACCCCCTGCTAACTAAAAAAGTTTGGAGAAAAACAGCTCCAAAATATCCCAGATCCACCCCCAAACCAAAGGAATGTTGTTTTTGTGGTATAATCACACTCCAATTATTTTATTATTTATAACATTTATATTTAAGTGTTTATTTATTGAACTGTAAAAATGTTTCTTTAGGAGATCTGAAATATATGCATCCTTAAAGTGCAGACAGAATTTTTTTTAATGTAAGTTAGCATGAAAAGATTTTTAATCCAGTGTTTTTACATTTTACATTCCAGAGAATGATCTACAGTAGGGGGAGGAATAGCAAAAAAATTGTCCAAAATACCAGGACAACAGAGTGTGCGTGTGTGTCATGTGACCATGGTAGGAATATAAAGTACAGGTTTTGTGTATGTTATTTTATTGGATTAAGTAAGTGCACAGAGAACAGGCCTCCTTGTTGTGAATATTGAGTCTGTAATGAAGAGAGAGAGAGAGAGAGAGAGAGAGATACAGACACCATACAGAAAGGCTGAGAAAGAGGGGTTTTGTTGGACTGGGGTAGAACATGTGGTAGTTGACCTCTGAGATGTTCTTGTCACTCAGCATGTATATGCACGTTTGAATAGCCTTAGGATACAGCTATATCACACTGCTCTGACAGGCCAATACACAATGCACACAGCTGTACAAATTAGGACAAAAACGCATTGCTATTTTCACAATACACAATATGAAATACTCTTCACTGTCAATAGACAGAGCAATATACACACGTAAATATACATCTCACACTAGTAAACCTCTGCTTAGGAGAATAACCATAATGTAGTTTGGTGCTACAATGACAGTTAGAGGTTTGAAAGTGATTATTTGTCTTTGTGAACACACCACAATGAAGTCTGACCTCTGGATTTAACACAGATGGAGCAGCAGGGAGCTATTAACAGCCCCCGGGGGAGCAGTGTGATGGGGTGGTACCTTCCTCAAGGGTTCCTCAGTGGTGGCCGAGCTGGGAATTGAACCTGCGACCTTATCCCCGGGGCAAGGTGTTAATAAACACTAGGCCACTACTTGGAGGACTGTCAATATAGCAGCAGCTTTTCCAACAGTATTCCAATTTAACATCTTTACAGAGCATTATAAGTGTTCTATTGTATTCAGATAGATTCTGCAAAGTAAAAAACAGAATTCAGTTCATATGCTTTTTAGTTTCCACTTTATTCACTTAGCTAGAACCATGTTGCACTCCCAGTGGCACTCTTGTGATCTTTACTTTAAGATATATGGCTTATGTCACAGGTCAAAACACACAGACACACACTGTGTGTGGTACTATAGATTTTGAAGGAAGCATTTTTCACATGCATGAATCCTCTTTCCATCAAGTTTTCATTCATTTACTTCATTTGAGATATTTTTTTTTGTTTGTGTACTTTAAGCACATCTGTCATTCTTAGGGGCAGTGTGTTTTAACATGTCTTGAAACAATAATTCCCCCAAAATGAAAACATTTTTAATAACAAATGACACTCGGTTAGCATTAAATATTTTCCCCTGCAATTTTTATTAATTTTTGTGGGTAGTTTTTTAATTCAGGAAAAAGCCTACTGAACATGTGTTAATAATACAACTTTATCCACCTTGCTGATTTGTCTGTAGACACAGGGAGTCCAAAATAAATAAGCAAATACAGTAAGACACTGGAAAATAAGACATCAAAATTTCAAGTAGGAATTACAGCAGTTACATAATGACTGGATCTCAAATGATGCCTCATATAAAATACATGTTCATGGATTTTACATCAAATGATCAATTGATTTGCTTATTTGGACATTGTTTTCACTTTGAACAACATTGTCTTTCCTATTTCTATAAAACATCAATGAAACTAACTCTGAAGATCTGAAAAGTAAATCTGTTCATTATTCAATGAACAATATATTTAGAAAAAGCATTGTAAACGTCATATCTAGGCTTAAATAATGATTACATTACACACGTTGTATTTGGTGTACAAACCCCATTTCTGGGAAAACTGGGACGTTCGGTAAAATACAGTAAAACAAGAATCTTTTAAAGTTTAATTTAACAAATTACAAAGGAAAGATCTTTAATTTCTTGACATGAATGCGAAAAAAAAGGAACAGCGACATTTGTGCCACTGCGTTAAATCACCTTTCCTTTTAGTTACACTTTTAAATCATTTAGGAACTGAGGATACAATGAATGCAATTTAGCAAGAAGATTTCAACTGTTCCTAAAAACAATCTGAAATATGGAACACATCACACATTTCCAACGTCTTTCTGCCCGTCTGAGATTAGCTCAAGCCCAGAGGACTCTGTTAAGGATTATATTAAGTGCACCCAAGCCCATATAGATATACTTATCATAGTTTCTGAAGCAAAACCTTCTGAGGGCTCAAAGGTCATGCACATTCAACAATGATTTTCAGCCTTACACTATGGACTGAAATTTCTCCAGATCTCCTACATTTATTTTACAATAGTACATACTGCAGATGACATACGTACATTATTTGCAATCTTGCTCTGAGGCATGTTCTTTTTTAAACTAAGTTCTCATAAAGTTTGGCACAAAGTGGTGACAAAGGTGTTTGCACAATCTGAGGGGGAAGCTGCTTTTATACCCAATTATAAAACCTCTCCTGTAACCAGTGTGTCTGCTTATTGAGGAAAGTTTCAAAATGATGTAAATTACTGTAAACTTTTCATTCTTGTTTTGTCTTGTTAAAACTTATTACATTTGTTCATATTTACACTCTATACAATCAAATATACACTCACTAAAACCTAAAAAATATTATATAAATCTAAATGATAGATTCTTGTTTTATTGCATTTTATTAAATATCCCAACTTTTCCAGAAATTGGGTTTATATATATTTAATAGGCTCCATGTCAACCTTAAAACTGCTTTGAAACCCTAATCACAAAAATATCTTGTCTATCATGTACAGGAGCCAGAAGCTAAACAAATCACAGCTGCCAACCATTTATCGATTTGTCTTTTCATAGATATCCTTGCTGTTGGCAAGATGTCCCATCAACTTTCATCTAAGACCAATTTGACTCTTTCTCTTACAATAAGGTACAGTAAGACGGTAAAGAGGAAGTTGATCACAGATTAGCATGAAAGCATCTACTTTGAGCTCCTTGTAAAGTTGTCAGCCACTCTACCCACTATAACAAAGACTGGTAAAAGATATAATGTATAGAATGGTGTATAAAATTGTTCTTAACAAAAAATACAAAAGTCTCAAAAACATTCCTGATAACCATGAGTAGAAAGGAACATTCGATAGAACAGCTACAGCTCTTTATGGCAAACAAATGATGCCACTGTTCAGTGGTGTGTGAGATGGTCAAAACAACACTCTTCACAATTAGTGCTGTTTGTAGTGATGCCATAGAACAAAGGTCTTCAAGTCAGGATCCTGAGTTTCTGGCCCAGGGTTTTTGAATCACCTGTCAGTATTCATAATCATAAAATTCAGGAATGAAAACCACACTCAGGGTCTGCATTTGATTACCTCTGCCAGAGAAGAACCACTTCTGAATCCCTCAGTGTTGCTCTGTATACAGGTACAAAGGAAAATTGGACTGTCCAACTTCAGTCCTGCTGCCCACACACCTGATCCAACTACCCAGCTATTTAATAAGCATTTCCGGGGTTGGAGTGGGTATGTAAGCAACAAAACACTAAAATGTGTTTGCCCTAAAGAACCTCTCAGTAGTTGGATCTCAGATAAAGCATTTTTGAAAATGAGATGTGAAGAATCTCAACATGTAAAGTAATGTGATACCAATTAAAAATATAACTAGTTTTAATAAAATATAATTTTCCATAACTACACCAAACCGAGAATCATACAGGAACCATCATGAGTGAACTATGGCTACCTTTCACTGATTTGAAGATAAAGATGTATTACAGTGAGTGCAGTCAGTCTTTAGGATGTGGTCCAACTGGCAATCAGTGGAGGTCTCCTTCTGGTTTGTCTTTTTGTATTCCCTTTTTCCTTCCTCTGGAAAGAAAACTGTCGTCGCTAACTTCCTGATAAAATAATAACATGTTCATTTGTATTAGCAAAAGAAGAAAAAAAATTTAAAACATTTTTATAAAAATAATTTTTTTTTTTACCTTGATGATTTGTTTAGCTCCAGTTTTCTGTACCACTAAGGGAAATAAACAGATACCAGCACTGTTACACATATTTTCTGAAAAAATTATTCAGTCAAATGGCATTTAGATATGATTTTGCATAAAATGAATACCGGAAATTCACAAACACTGAAGGAAATGGAAAAATATAAGACAGTATATTACACGTAAAGAGTAAAATGTTAGTGTTGAATGTTTGAATTGTATGCGAATGAGAGGAACCAGATATTAGTGACAGCCCGAAAACACATGCACATGTAAATGAACAAACAGCAAGTCATCATCAGTCTGCACCAAGTGATGAAGATAAATTGAGCCCCATGGAAATTAATAGAAGACAGAAAGATGGCTGAGTTGTCTGATCACTTTTATAACAAAAGACATGAATGAAGAAATGTGGAAACATAATATAAGTACAATGGAAGGAAGAACTGTTAATAAGAAGAGCTTCACGTTGCACAAAGCGTTGGAATCATTTTACATTTGAAGAAGGCAACAGAATGAAGTGAAATGAAGAAGAATGGAAGAATGAGGTTGTTAAATAGATGACTGAATCTGGAGAACAGAAATGTTGAAAGCGATGAGACTGGTCAGCAGTTATACCTGTTTGTGGTGAACTGGGCTGCATGTCCTGTGTGTGTAAAAGTGAAAATGTGCTATGTCACCAGTCAAGCTGCCTTGGTGGGGCGGAAGCCCTAGGATACCGTGTCATAGTGTCATATGACGGATAGCTGCAACACATCCAAGTTAGAAGTCAATAAGTCTCATCATTTTGTGAAAGATTTTTTGCATTTCTCCTCTAAATGGTCGTCTAGTAACTAGGGATGGGCATGGTTATTTTAATATTGCTGCTGATTTTCTGTCTCATATTAAATATAATGGAGATATATGTTTTCAAACCACATATACAATGACCCAAAAATGAACGGGATATTCATGCCATGCCTTAAATGTGTTTGGTGACAGGAAACAAATGTGGCACCAATTGGCATTTATTTAACTATATTATTTATTACTATCCAGTATAGATGATGGGTGAAAGTTTTTCTTTGCCTCTGTCGCATTTGGCTGTAAAGCTGCTTTGTGACAATGTCAGTTGTACAAAGTGCTATACAAATAAAATGTGATCTCATTTTAATCTACAACAGGGCTGCCCACACGTTTTTGGTTTGTGAGCTACTTTTAAAATGATCAAGTCAACCAACAATAACAAAATGCAAAAAAAATGCAAAAAAAATAAAATTTTTACTTGGTCCAGCTCCCCCTCATTTTTAAACCCTTTCTGTAATGTAAATAAATTTGAAGCCACGAAGTAGGTGATTTTTTGGCTGGAGTTTTGCAGTAGGTCATGTGGTTGACTTAGCATTGTTGAAGCCTGTTACAAAAGACGAGACGTCAGACTGGCTGTGCTGTATGTCAATCAACTACCAAACGCCACAGCGGGGATGGATTATAGGCTAACACCATTTTTTTAATGATATGTGATCTACTGTACTGTACTGTAGTGTATTCAGTGGCTTTGTGGTTCTCGTTTTTACGTGGTAGAGTTTATTTTGAAAGACAGGGCTCCGCGATCGACTGGTAGATCACGATCAACATATTGGGAACACTGATCTACAAGCTTCCTCTACACAAAGAGGCAGATTAACAATTTGCTAAAGATTTTTCTTTGAAAGAAATATAACATTGTGTTAAACAAAGTAATCAAAATAAGTGTGTGAGTAATTGCTACTATTCATTTTAAAAGATACTCAAAAATACTGTAGATACTCCAATAGCAAAATGGTTTAAATTGCCCATCCCTACTACTAACATGCACACATTTGAACTGAATGACATGCTGAAAAAAGCAGTATAAGCAGGTGTAGCCAACACATTTGAGGATAATCAGTAAAGACAACCAGTAATGATATATGAAGATAAAGAACTTATGCAAAATAAAAAAAATCTTTAGATAGCTCTGTAAAATTAAAGGTGGTATTTTGTCATGTTTGGAGTGAACTGAAGTACTGCAGATCATTATTAATGCAGTTGTATGTCAGCTAATATACTTATTATGGCATGCCATTGCCGCATTACACTAAAGTACACCATTAATTGAAGCTGCTGCAGTTCCCATCACCAGAAGGGGGAGCACAGGGCACAACCTAACATATCTATTATAAGAGATTCAACAACATGTTTTTCATATTCATATTTCCATAGCAGTGCCTTCTGAATTTTTGCAACAGTCAGAGAACCAACAGCTATATTTGTCATGATGCACCCAAAGACCTTGACTTTTCATCATGAAAGTAAATGTTTTCATCATAGCTATTTTTTATTTCTGAATCACAAAATTCATACCTTTTACTTGAAAGTCCCTTTATAGAACTATTTTTAAAGAATTCAGTCATTGGAAACAATTATGACACCTAATTAAATATTTAGTGCTTAAAAATAACAACAAATAAATAAATATATATATATATTATTATATCTAAAGATAATGGTGATATAATTGCATAACTGCAAAAAGAGAAACCCCTGCAAAATAAATAAATAAATACATTAATTAACTAATATATAAATTATATATATATATAAAAAATAAAAAATTAAATGTTTTATATATATATATATAAATATAATAATAAAAAACACGGCAAGACTAAAGTTTGCCAGAGACCACATAGACAATTTAGACAGAAACATCTGCGCAAAAGACACAAACCTTATATTTGCTATGAAGCATGGGGGTGGAAATGTCATGATTTGAGCCTGGCAAGCTCTACAACATAAAATCCACTTTGAATTCTTCATTGTGTCAGAGGGTTCTTGTGGACAATGTGAGACCATCTGTCTTGAAGTACCTTTGAGGTACCATCCTGCTCCCTGGGTGCTATTGAAAGTTGCCAGTTGCTACGCATGCTACATATTTTGTTGTTCTGTTCATCTAAAAGTGATATAACTTAACTGATGTCACCTTTAAAAATATTTTTTTGTTTTTTCGTCTTTGTTATTGATATCCAGTGTCAAGGACTCAGACCAAAATTTTATAATCCAGCTCATAGGTATAGCCAGTTAGAAATAAAATTGAATTAAATCATATTAAATTGTAAATAATATTTATTGTGACCACCTCCCTCACACGGTTAGGATTTAACTGTTTACACTTACTTTTGACACAATTGGTTACAAAATTTGGTGCTTTAAAAAAAATGAACAAATTGACACTTTTTCTAAAGCAGTAATGTCACGTTGTGCCATGTACCCCCCTATTGTAAAGACTACTAAAATGGCATGCAAAGAATAAGGCAAAGCCTCACTGTACCTGGCCATCACTGGATTACTTATGCCGTAAACGTGATCATTATGATAGCCATTGATATCACTGATGTCCAAACTAAAACAAACAATATGCATACAGATGTAGATGATGTAAAAAGCAAAACAAAAATAAAACATGGCTGAAATGCCTGGGATGTGATTTTCTAGGTCATAGTAATGGTCCCATCAGAGATATTTGTGGGGATTTTTTTTAGACTATTTTTCTCCACGATGATGCCTCTGTTCACCAGGTGAAGAAAAAAGTAGTGAGAAGAAGGAAGAAAAATTTATAAATGTAACATAAAAATTGCCATTAGAACCGAATAAAGATGAATGAAGTTCTACATGAAGGTTGAAGGATAAAGGAAAAACTGAACTAAAAAAACAAAGAATGACCAGGAATGGAATGGCAATGGAAATGGTTCTTAAAGAGTGAAGTGCCAAGTTGCTGGAAAACTGGAAGTAAGAAATAAAGAAAAAATATGGAAAAGGAAAGCAAAAGAAGAGAATTTATTAGGCATTACCTGGCCATGGAAAAAGGCATGGCAAACCTAAAAGCAAAGCATTTGGAACTGGGAATGGGCCATTACATAGTGTAAATGTAAATACGTAATGTAATTTGCCAAAATATATGACAAAAAGCTCTGAACTTCTAAGGGTAATGTTACACTCCATGCAAAACAATAAAAAATCCAAAATCAATCAGCCTTAGCAATAAAACCACTGAAATGTGAATCTTATGCCAATGACACCTGTCAAGGGCTGAGATATATCAAGCAATGAATGAACAGTCAGCTCTTGAAGTTGTCGTGTTAATGTGTAATCTGAGCAACTGACAATGGCACGTGATGGCCAGAAGATCAGAACAGCAGGTCTTGTGGGGTGTTCAAAATATGCAATAGATCCAAAAGTGATCCAAAGAAGGATGGACAGCGAACCAGCGACATGTGGGGAGCAAAGCCTAGCCTTTTTGGAAGAGCTACTGTAGCACAAATGGCTGAAAATGTTAAAGAACTGGACCTTAGAGCAGTGGAAGGAAGTGGTTTGGTGTGATGAATCGCGCTTTCTTCTGCATCATGTCTATGGCCAGGTATGTGTGTCACTTACCTGGAACCAGAATGCACTAGAGGAATAAACCCAGCTGGCAAAGGCTGTACAATAGTCTGAGGAATGTTCTGCTGGAAGACCTTGGGTCCTGCCATTCAAATGGCCCACCTTCCTAAACACTGAATTACACTTCAAGGCAATGATTTCATAATCAAACTGTAAAAATTGCTCATGGATGGTTTGAGGAACGTAACAGAGTTCAAACATCTTTGGCATGTGGTGAACAAAGACTAGTAGATCCATGGAGGCCTCGCCTTATACTTATACAACTGACAACTGCTGCACAAATGGAATCTATGCAATTTTAGGTGAGTGGTTTTAATATTATGGCTGATTGGTGAAAAAGGCCAACTCTGACACTCAAGGACCCATTCTCAGCACAGCAGTCACATTTGTAATGAAATATTAGCGATTGTGTGTGTGTGTGTGTGTGTGTGTGTGTGTGTGTGTGTGTGTGTGTGTGTGTGTGTGTGTGTGTGTGT
>JBBIGC010000082.1:18676923-18690394 GCA_037576955.1 Lepidarchus adonis | reverse complement strand
AATATTTTTGCACTAACCATTTTGCACAATATCACTTTGAAATGTCTTATGTCCTTCTGTGTCAGTGTGTATATATAGATCCTTTTTTTTAATATCTTTATATTTTATCGTTTAAAATGCATGTATAGTGCTTTTAAGTATCTTGTTCTTCATATTATATTTTATCTTTCTTTACAAATGCACCAGGGTGGGGGGCTGCGTGAAACGCTATTACAACACACTGTATACTATGTATATGGCTGTATTGACAATAAAAACCTCTTGAATCTCTTGAATCTTAATGAGGTTTGACTGTATTTGGTCATGTGTAACTATTTTTTTAAAGGTCAAATAACATGTAAGCATGTGCAGCAGTAAACCTGTACTGTTGATCAATCCTGTACATTAACTCACCCACCCATGTATAGAGAACAGCTTTAGCTCTTGATGCTAATGGATTTTTTCACAATAACGTCTAGCTTTAGGACTTTCAGCATTTCAATTGCTGAAGTTGATCCTTTAATTGGTTTTAAACACTGAAATAGCCATTGACACTGAATGAGATTTATGTCTGTCAAGTTATGACATTTGAGGTGAAAAAAGAACTTGGCAATAATGATGAAACTGCATGTCTGACAAACAATCCATTCCACATCACAGACCTTTACCACCATTAGGTCCCTGAACCCTTGCTAATGAGATAACAGCTCTTTATAAATCATTTGAATAAATGTAAGAGCAGTTTATTGGACAACAACAACCATAACAACAACGACAAAAGCATATGATTGCTGTCTCGGTTTTTTTATTTTCTAGGTGCCCAAATTTAAGTCTATGGTCACTTGCAAAATTGTTGATTTTCTATGCATTCTACACATATCTATGCATTTCACACACATAAAAAGATTTTTGAGTGTTCCACCGTTTTGTATAGGGCTATATTTAACCAGCAGGGAAAATGATGTAAGACCTGAGAGTGAAGATGCAGGTGCAGATGAGGTTATTCTCTCTATTCAAACTAAATTTGCCAGTGGAAGTGAAAGACAGGCAGACACAGTGCACACAGCAGCAGAAAGGGCCCTCGGTTGTCTAGCCTGCACAAACGCTCATTGTGGTCTGAGAAGCTGCTGTCATCACTGTCCAGGAAAGAAAGAAGAGAAAGCAGAGGGATGGAGGGCAGAGAAAATTAAGTGGGGAATTTCTCTCAGGACAAACTCAGGGCTCTCAGTGTCACATAACTGCTGCGCACACACACACACCACACACACAAAAAGGGGAAAGAAAGTGAGTTTTGTAGGGGCTGCAATCTCACAACTGTGTAACTGGATGTGTGTGTGTGTGTGTTTGTCATTCTAAACCAGCACAGGTGGGCTCTCTGGGTCTGTACTAATGATAATGTTCAGTTTTAGTACACATTGAGTTGCACCCGCTTAATTGAGACATTTGAGACCTTCCCACCAACCTATTAGGAGCCTGTGCACCAACAGAGAAAATAAACACAACAACAAATGTATTGCAAAACGCTCAATTGTAGATGTCCTATTTACATAATTGCAAAGCAGATTTCTGGACCTTGAAAATACAGTATGTATCTCACATTTCTGTAAATATTTTATTACACTTAGGGGTGTACTCACTTTTGTTGCCAGCGGTTAAGACATTAATGGCTGTGTGTTGAGTTATTTTGAGGGGACATCAAATTCACACTCTTATACAAGATGTACACTGACCTCCTTATACTGTATCAAACTGTCATATATTCAGTGTTAACCCATGAAAAGATGAAAAATATTTACAAAAATATGAGGGGTGTACTCACTTTTGTGAGATACAGTAACACTCAACCAAATGTTGTTGGAACTTTCATTTGCACAGAAATACGAGCATGGAAAGAAAATGTTCCTGAAAGCAAGTCTGGTCACAATCTAGCACGGTACTCCCTAAGGACGTAGAGAGTGACAGGGTGGAGGTGAAAATGTTTTGTTGGATGGGGTGTGGAGAACAAGTGGTTGCAAGCTGGATAGTGTTGCATGCTTGCTTGTGGTACTATTCCAGCCCATTATTTATCACTAATATACTAGGGGGGCATTACTAGCATATACATTTAAAATTGAAAGGGGAGTATCCACTAGTATATTATAATTTTGGCCTTGGCACTGCTTTGGGGCAGGATCAGATCGCAGGTGGTAGCCTGGGCACCACTGAGGAAACCTTGAGCCAGGTACCGTCCCCACTTCACTGCTCCCCGGGCGCCTCTGTTGATGGCTCCACATGTGCCCGTGTGATGGGTTAAATGAAGAGAATAAATTTCCCACTTGTGGGACTATAAGGGAGAATAAAATTTTATTAAATTAAGCTTACACAGAGACTCCTTGGTCCTGAGATTATAATTAAAACTACAATTCACTTACAGTAGGAAGAAATAATGCATACACAAAAAACCCTCAAACTTTCTTTACTCCAGTCAAGCTTTTAATTACACCTAACTATGGAGACACTACTAAAATGTACGTACACAGTATATATGTATGTACAATGGGTTCAGTTCCTCTCAGTGTGTTGTAAATTGTGACGTAAGTCGGAACTTATGCATGTAATGATGCTGCAGAGTCTCATATTACAGTAAAGCATTTAGGAAACGTTGCTCCAGATTGAAATGCTGATTTTTAATGCTTCAACATACAACGCAGGAGTAAACGCATTGGAGATGAGACTTGTGGCAAAACCACACTGACGGGGACTTAGCACAGTGCACTATTAACCCCCCATCTCACCCACCAACACACATGAACTTTTATTCAACACTAACAGTAAATAAAACATAAACATTTCAGCAATAACAATGAAAACAGCGCAAAGTGAATTAGCAAAGCAGAGCACAGCCTCTCTTTCTCCCGTCCCTGCATACACACATGCACACTGCACTACTAACCACCCATCTCACCCACCACATGAACTCTTATTCAACACTAATGTGTACACCCCCCCCTCTCTCTCCATCTCTGCAAACAAACAGGTTCTAACACACTGCAGTACTCACCTAGTGGCGCTCGCGTATTACCAGAAAGCAGTTAGTAGGCTGTATTCTACTACTGTATATGACTAATAAAATAAGGCATAAAAAAAGGCCAGTGACGTATGATGTAAGTCGAGGACCCGCTGTATTTATCTACCAAGGTTAAAACTAATCCTGACATTGGTGCTCTCCTGCCTGGACTACTGCCCAATGAAATTGGCCGATCTACCTGCAACCACAATCAAGCCGCCGCAAAGGATTCAAAATGCAGCAGCTCGGCTGATCACCCATGTAACACTGCTGTTTGACTCATTACACTGGCTTCTCATCACAGCACAGATCAAATTCACCTATAGGATCATTAACAGATCTGCTCCCAGCTACATGGGAACACTGATACAGGCCTACACACCCACCAGATCACTCAGATCAGCGAGCAAACAGCGATTGGAGATTCCATCACTAGTGGAATAAACTACCTACTACTTCAGAGCTGCAGAGTCTCTACATTCAAGAAGCATCTGTTCCGCACCTACCTCAGCATCTAAGCCCAGCAAATACACAAAAAAAATCTACATAATGTTCACAGAGAGCAATTTCCCACTAATTGTTTATGCTACTTGTCGTCTGTATTTTATTTAATGTATTGGAATTAATTGTAGCTTTTACTGAAGAGCAGGAATGTCCTGTTCTCCTTTATTAACACTGATTGTAATGTACCACCATGTATATCTGCCATCTGTTTCTATTGTACTGTACTTATTTGAAGCACTAAACTTGTTTTTAAGCCTTTAATAATCATGTGGAATGTGTTATACTCTTTCTAGCTCTCTCAGACAGTAATATATACTTATAGCAATGGATGGAGTATTGTTGGAGCACTTGCTGTCTGTATCTAATGTACTATACTTGTTTGTAGCATTTAATGATGAGGAGGAACGTGTTGGACTGTTTCTAATAATCCCAGGTAATAATATACCATTTATAGTTCATGTTGTAGCACTTGCCGTCCGTATGTAATGACTAAGAGGAATGTGTTAAACTTCTTTGTGGCACTCGAACAAAATGCCTGATTGTTCCTGTAGCTTGAAGTCACTTTGCCTCTTTTACAAAAGGTCAGGAAATGAAAGTATAGATCTCTCCATGTATGTCTGAAATTATTAAGTAATCATCTACTAAAAAAAACAAACAAACAAAAAAAACCCCATAATTATCAAATCATATTTTACCAGCAAGCAGAATTTGTAGCTCATAACACACACACACACACACACACACACACACACACACACACACACACACAGTATATAAAAGATGTGGAGAAAAGGACATCTCCTTTCTTTGTATCTCAGTCATACGGACAGAGTCACTACTCTAATTATCCGCGACAGGATTAGATTACGCCACAGTTCAGCAGCACAGTGGCACAGATTGTGTTTATCTTGCAAAGACACGAACTAAACATGACAGAGACCAACTGGCAAAGAGAGACAGGTAGGGCTAGACAGGCACAGAAAGGAAGACCCAGAGCAAAACATGGAGAAAAAGAAATATGGACAGAGACGTGCAGAGGATTCAGAAAGAGAGATGAAGGGAGATGGGGAGCTGGAGGATGGAAGAGGGATATTGGGTCAGAGCGGGTTACAACACAGTCCATGACCTCCATTCTATTTCTAGCAGAGAATTACAGTAATGAACTTTAACTACAGGCTTCAGTCACACAAACAGTACAGACTCCCGTATACAGCCCTGTTTATGTGAACGATTTACTGAGTAATGGCATTTCATTCCTATTCATATTAACTTTTTTTAATAGAAAAGAAAAAAAAATTCTGGTCAAATTACACATTACCCTTCTATTGTAATATTATATCTCTTCTATTCAGCTTTAAAGTAAATCCTACAGCAGTGGCACCGGGAATGAATGGAAATGTTTATTCTTTACCCCTTCTCCATTTCGGATTTAATAAAAGATTTGTAGACTGGATCAGGTTGCTTTACTCCTCACCATTAGCTTCAGTCACCTAAAATAATATTCAGTCTGCCTGCTTCCCACTCAAATGGGGAACTAGACAAGGATGTCCTCTCTCCCCACTTTTATTTGCGCTTGTGACTGATCCCTTGGCGATAGCATTACGTGGATGTCAGAACTTTAAAGCAATACACTGACAAGGGATGGAATTCAAAGTCTTGATGGCTTACTCTTATATATCTCTGACCCAGCCTTATTACTCCCATACATTATGGACTTGCACCAATATGGGAGAATTGCAGGGTACAAGCCAAATTTAGAAAAAAGCAAATTTTCCCCTCTGAACCAGGCGGCAGAACCATTACTTTCCCTTTTAAGTTTTCTGTAGAAGGCTTTAATTAATTAATTGAGCTTCGTGCAAAAGGCATTTGCGCCCTTTCCAATTGAACCAGTTAGCTCTTGTGAGGATTGCCTCCTCCAATTACGTCCTGTTTGTTAATGGGGGATATCTCGGATATACAATATTACTGTATAATATTATTGTGTGTTGCAGAAAATATTGAAAATATGTGGCATATTGCACAATAAACTGGTGTGCAAATAGCTTAATTGTGAGGCAATTAAGCAATTGTGACACATACACAGTCTAGGGCAATTGTGAAGCTTTAAAATGATCTACTGTTTGTTGCATTGCATACATTTGACATACATTTGTATGGTAAACATGTATTAATAAATCAAATTTTATGTTATCCCACAAAGAAAATTAATATTAAACATTTTCAATTTCATTTTCACTGACATAAAAAAAATATAATTCATATTTCTTAAATGGCTATCTATCCTGATGATTGTTGTTTTTTATTGTGCCTTTAAGACTCATAAATAAACTCTTTTCTTTTTGGCTACACTGTATTGCAGTTCACACATAAAGCAACACAGGACTGAAACACTCCTTAGGACTTCAGTGTTAATAGGGCGGAGCTTGCTGTAGCATGAAGAAGAGATGTATGATGCACTAATAAGGATATAAATGTATTAAATATGTCGACTAAGTGACATCACACCATCTATGTTTGTAAAACAGACTTTTTAAACACTCTAAACTGTATGGATGAGGTAGTGAATGTATATTTAGATTTTTTTTTTATTTTTTATTAGCGAAATGTGATTATACAGGCCTTTAATATATTGAAAGGCATTACATAGTGTATTAAATTGCCATTTCACACAGCCATTTTCCTTGATTTGACACGTACTGTTGTAATCTCAGCAGTTCTGCTTACCCTCAATTTCTTAAGTTTTGAAATAGCCAGTTATCTCTGGTTTCAGATTCTCAGTCATTCTCCCTGATGAGCCTATGGTTGTTGAGCACAATCATAAACAGCAATATGTGTGTCATAATACTGAGACCACCACATAACACTATGTGTGTGTGTTTGTGTGTGTACGCGTGTGCCTTAGACCACTTTCTAAGTATTTACCATAGTTTACAATCCCATTAAAGTGTGATTTTAGGCTGATAAAGTGGTGATCCTTCTGTGGGATTTACTATAAAGCTTAACAAAGAGACGAAGGATTTTCCTCACACAAATTCATAAACAGCTTTAGATGCTAAATATAACCTAGAGGAAGGACAGGACCACAATCCCTCACATATTCCCTCATGTAGGAGATAAAGCTGCTTCCACACGACACAATTATGTCCGCATTTACTGCTACAATTTCAAAATCGTTCAAGCCTGGTGTTGCATAATTTGAAAGATGTGTAGGTATAAAGGTTTCAAAACTAATGATGTGAATCGATGAGAAGAAAGTTGCTCAGAAATTAAGCCAGCAAGAATGTTCTGTACAAAGCCTGGGGAACCAGATTGCTTTTGTTTCTTTAGAAGTATAGGATTGGGTTTTTTAGGCCAGTGCCAACACCTGATATGTTGCTGATGCATGGATATTAGAAATATTTTAAAAACAGGAAGTAATGGGTAGATATGTAATCAAAAATATAACGTGCATATAACTTGCATTCATTTCTATCTGCTGCCTAAAAATTCTGCTTTTAAAGAGCAGATGTCTGCCAGTTCCAACATACTTCTAATATGTTGTGCTTAATTTTTTTCCTGACATTCATATTTATTGTTTTTTTTTACATTTTAAAGCCAGTTGGTCGACATAACACAAGATCATTTTGGACATTTCATTGATGCAAGTCATATATACTGTGTATAAAGCTGAGATGACAATAAAGTTCACTTTGACTTATAAATTTATTTATTTTAATTCCTTATGCTTGTCTCTAGCTTATTTCTTTTATTACAACACCTTTGCTTTCTGTAACTTTATCTCTAATTTGCTATTATGTTTTTATACTTTTCTCTACTTTCTTAAAATTTTAAGCGTTGTTTTAATCTATTTTTATTTTCTGTAATTATGTTCTGTTTATCTTTATAAAACACATTGAATGTACCTGTGTATGATAATGTGTTATATCAATATCAATATATCAATGCCTTGTCTTGCTTTGTCTTGACTTAACTGGATTTATTACGTTTAAATGAATAATTCCATGCTTTACAGGATGGCTACTGTAAGAGACGATGTACACTAGTCATTAAATGGAAAATCTCCATAAAATAAACAATACGATGAATGGATATCATAGGATAATCTTTATTTTTATTAAAATTGTTACTACTAATGTAGATCTTTAACTTCATTAAGCAGACACAACTTAATTAACAGGCTGTACATAAAAATACCTCCATGTTGAAGTTTTATCATTTCAGTGATCGTGCCGACTGCTTCCAGGAAGAGGTCAGAATCGCCAACAACAAAGGCGTCTGCTTCCCGCCGCCGCTTGTTAAATTACTCAAGATATAGAGTTTCTTCGGCACCTCAAAGTAAAAATTAATAAATAAATAAACGGTCTCACAGGCTAAGAAAATCCCGTTTTCCGGTTCTGCTCCAAACAATTGTGCCTGTGCCAATGTGGCCAAGCATCTTCCTGAATTTTGGCCAGTACAGCAAGGAGCCCATTACTAAAGTTTACAAAACTTCAATGTCTATTGAAAGACTGACGATAAATGTCGATGTCTGAAGATAAGCACAGCTGAGTGAACAAAGAGATAATGAGCTGATTAGGTTTATCTGCTTTGTTTAGGATGCGAAATGTCATCTTCCTATTAACTTCAGGTAATCCTCACCAAGCCATTAATCCTAAACTAGACTTGTGTTGTCTTGTGTCTTATTCAGAGGGATGCACACATATGTAGCACTGTTTACTACAAATGAAATACTGAAATATTTGGATTTAAAATATTGCTACATATTGTTAATAAAGCTAGTCCAGTCCCACTGCTTCGGTCACTTTTCTCTTCAGTAAATTCATTATTTTCACCATTTGTGACTATACTGCTAACTACAAAATTATACTAAGGGCCTATAATTATATCAGATTTTCTTTCTAATATCATGTTGCTGAAACACTGTGTGCTCTGACACCTTTCTATCAGCATTGACATTCTGTATAAAAGGAGCTGCTCTGTAGGATTCTTTAGCCTACACTCCCCACATCCATCAATGAACCTTGGTTGCCCAATTCACACGTTGACCTACCTTGGATCACTTTTGGTAGATACTGACTAATGCACACCTGGAACACACCACAAAACAGTTCTGGAGTAGACTCTAGACGTCTACCCATCGCAATAAGACCCTTGTCAAAGTGACTGAGATCCTCACTCGTTTTTCTGCTTCTAACACATCAGATTCAAGAGGTTACTGTTCACCTACTGTCTAATATATCCCACCCCTTGATAGGTGCTAATTTGACATTATGACAAATTCAAGATGACACCATTCAAGAGCCCCTGTATATCGTATATCTTCTAATAATAACCCGTCTCTTTTTGACACCCGTTTCCATTAAATGCAGGGCTCGAAAGATAGAAATAGAAATAGAAGCCAGTAAACGCAGTCTGTAGTAAACTGTGATCTGTAATGACCCACCGCGGTTTCCGTATACTAATCCTTTCTTCGTACCATTTTGGCTCTGCCCTCCTGCAGTGAATCATACTGTAAGTACCTTTTCGTATCAAAAATGTTTTATCGTCAGATGCTATCGAGAAAGAATGGAGAAAGTCTAAAGGAAATTTCTTTGTGTACATTTAGCCCATTCCATTTTTCCCGTCTCCAACTCAGTCTTCAAAGCTGTAGCGAGATGTGGTTGGGACCGGGTTTTATTAGTTCCATTCAGCACAAAATTACAGTCTCAGCTCTTTCCTGACTCTCTCTGTAACGTTTGTGCTCTTTTACTGATTAAACGAGCTGCCGCTAACACAACAACCGCTAACTCACTCTCTTCCACCCAAAACAAACTCTTAACTCCGCCCCTCTTCCGCCCACGCTGCCCCACCCATTTTCCATCTCCATGAGAAACACACCTCATCCCATAAGAATGTGAATCATAACCCGCAGGGTGATGTAGTTTGAGCGATAGAAACGGTCGTTTGATTTAGTGCTAAAACCCTGCGCGGTAACAAATGCAAAAAACATTCAATCGAAGAAGCTGCACAACATTTTGTGCTATAAATACCATCACCATTCCATCTGTGAGGAGAATAATAGCCCGTCTCCATTAAACACCTGTCTCTATTAAACACTGGGGTGTCCAAATAATTGTTTTTAATAAACGCTCCGGCTAATATTGAAAGATATATGGTATATATAAAATTGGTCATAAAAGCTACGTTAACCTTGTATCTCCAGTACAAATCTGCCAAAGACAAACATACTCAATGTTTTTTCATAACGATACGTAACTATTATTGCTGGGACATTCTGTGTGTTTGAATGGATGTGTGGGGACTTACGTGATGAAGACAGACGAAGCGATGAGTGAGGCTGTATAAAAGCCCCGCTGGCAGTCTGCGTTTTTGCGATGCCTCTGATGCATCTCCCCTCCGCAGTTCTCACAGCAGCGGCACAGGCAGAAACAAAAGCCCACCAGCGGCATTAGCATCACAAACAAAACCCCCAACACCGCCAGCACGATGAAGCCTATCTCATAGTAGATAGCCTGCAGAGAGAAGATCAATACAGAGTACGATGTAATAGCATAACTAGTATTGAATAAACAGTAAGGCATGAGAACATTTGTCAAGGCACCAATTGTACTTTTAAAAACTATTCTAATGAATTACATAAAAAAGCACCAATTTGAAAGACTTCTACAATCCTATAACCCATAATACAGGCTGAATAAGTTTACATTTTAAAGGGACAATTATTATTACTAAATTCCTTAAACTAGAATGACTTCAACAAAAATAATGTAGGTGGTGCTTCCCAGATTTTTTTAGCAATTGTCTTGTGCTCTTATCTATAATATTCTTAGTCAACTTTTACATTAAAAGAGTTTTTAGGTTAGGTGAGATCTCCTTTTGTTCTTTGATGGTGTTGTAATGTTCATGCTCATCAGTTCAACCTGTACTGATGTAATAAGTCCATTAAAGCCATTGTCTTTTGTCAAAAAGCCAATATTATGACATTTAGCTTATATTAGCTTAGTGTGTTCATTCCATTGTATAACACAAGCTAGTTATAATTAATATGTGGCACTTTCTTCAACATTACTAAATGCACACAAACTTGATGTCAATCAACATAATTATAAAACAGTGATCCTGTCTCGCTGAGGTTGACACAGATCAATCCTGAGACACTGGAACCCAGTCAGTCCTACTGAGGAGAGCCCAAACAGAAAGAACCATGTTCCACCTAACTGATTGTAATTCAGTGAGGTCCAACTGTTCACTGCCGATGCCACTTTAAACTGAATTTATGATTACTTTTATTATTTATTTATTTATTTATTTACAGTGGGGTAAAAAAGTATTTAGTCAGCCACCAATTGTGCAAGTTCTCCCACAGTTGATTTCTTCACACCAAGCTGCTTAGCTATTGCAGATTCAGTCTTCCCAGCCTGGTGCAGGTCTACAATTTCGTTTCTGGGGTCATTTGACAGCTCTTTGGTCTTGGCCATAGTGGAGTTTGGAGTGTGACTGTTTCAGGTTGTGGACAGGTGTCTTTTATACTGATAACGAGTTCAAACAGGTGCCAGTAATACTGGTGACGAGTGGAGGATAGAAGAGCTTCTTAAAGAAGAAGTTACAGGATTGTGAGAGCCAGAAATCTTGCTTGTTTGTAGGTGACCAAAAACTTATTTTCCACCATAATTTGCTAATAAATTCTTAAAAAATCAGACAATGTGATTTTCTGGATTTTGTCGTTCATAGTTGAGGTAAAGGGATGTTGAAAATTACAGGCCTCTCTCATCTTTTTAAGTGGGAGAACTTGCACAATTGGTCGCTGACTAAATACTTTTTCCCCATTGTATATTTGGTCTGTTGGTTCCTCCCAAGGGTTCTTCCTTAAGTTTAGGGAGTTTTTCTTTGTATCTGTCACATTTGTCTCATTAGAAGCTCGGACCCAGATTCTGCAAAGTTGCTTTGTGACGACGTCACCGATATAGAAATAAATTTGACTTGACAATATTGTCCTTCATTTGCTACAAGTGGGCCTGTAGCAAATACAAATAAACATAATTACAATAATGAGAATAATAAAGAATTTAAAAGGTTGACATTTTTGGAGCTGATTAGAATACAAGATTTGAGTTGATTGTATGTTTTTAGTTTAAAATGTATTAGATATTACTATAATTGAAGAAGTATTACTTTACTACTCTACTACTCTAGCACATATACTCTTGTTACAGACAAATGGCCCAATATACACAAATGGCCTAATATCTATGCATCTTGTCCTGTATTGTATTGCATAGGAGATAATGAGGTTACAATGAATTTAAATAAATAAGATTTTAAAAATATACAAAAGAAAGAAGACTGGAAATGTTTCACAAAGAGATGAAAGAATTTGTGTGACTAATTGTAAGCCTGCAGTAGGTTATTACCTGTAGCGTTAGCACAACGTTCTCAGGCTGTTGCGCCGGCACGTTGAGGGAACAGCAGAGAAGCAGAGAAACATTGGCAAAATAAGATTTCAACGTAAGATTATGATGATTAGAACAAATGCATTAGCTACTTGTTGCATATATATTCATAACTCATATACAGACCTTCTGGAGCTCCTCTTGTGAGATTCCTCCCATGTTTTGCTGCAAAAGCTTCACAATGAGATCTGTAACAAAAATGAACAATTCTTCAATCAGACCAAGAGGCAACACTTGTAATAATTTGACCTAATTACTGTGCAACTTTCAAATACTTGTTTTTATTGATGTTTTTATACAATTACACTGATCAGCCATAACATTAACACCACACCAGGTAGGGGTGTAAATCACAAATGTCCTTGTAAATTTCAGCCAATTATCCAATCATTTTCAATACCTTCAAATTTGCGATTTGATTCGATATTTGATACGATATTTGATACACTTTATTGAACTCACACATGCAAACCAATAATAATCAAAACACTTTATTATTAATGATCAAATATAGCAATGTAGTCTTCCGCAAAAGCAACTTCTCTGTAAAAAAAACATTGCACACAGTAAAATGAAGTAAAATAATTTGTATCACATGCACAATTATGCTAGATGCACTGATATAAATTGATTAATTCACGCCCCTAATGAAAGCTATAGTGAATAACATTAATTGTCTAGTCATTTTATTACAATGGCACCTGTCAGGGCTGTGGGATATATTAAGCAGCAAGTGAACAGTCAGTTCCTAAAGTTGATGTGCATAAGGCACTTTAAAAAGAGTCTTCTTGTGATGTCTAGAGCATCTCCAAAACAGGGTAGAACAACATTAGTATCTTCCAAAAGTCATTCAAGGAAGGACCACTGGTGAATTGGCAATAGGGTCATGGGTACCAAAGGCTCACTGATGTGTAGAGGGAGCTAAAACTAACTCATCCAGTCCCATCCCACAAAAGAACTACTGTTGTACACAATGGAAATGCTATCTCTGATAGAAAGGGGTCAGAACACATAGTGAACCACAGTCAGAGGGGGGCCTGCTCAATGTTAGGTGGTGGTGTTACTATTATGGCTCATCAGTGTATATGATTAATCACATAATCTTAACATGTGTAGTTAATCACAGTTAATTGCATTTGGCTCTAATGAACACATGAACCTGTGTAAATGCAACATGAAATTATATCCAGTGACAGCAGCAGTGGCTTAGTGATGTAGTCTACAGCCTGTAGTTCTGCTGTCAGCACTGCCAGACATAGAACTGAAACTACAGCCAGTTCCACTTCAGTTGCTTTACTCTCTGTTGTGATGACACAGTTGAAATACTTCAACTTTAATAAAAATGTGAAAATGTTCAACTTTTAGATACTAAACAACAGTAAAATGCACGATAGATAAGATGTACTAGGTTGGCCTGAAAATGTGTGTGTGTGTGTGTGTGTGTGTGTGTGTGTGTGTGTGTGTGTGTGTGTGTGTGTGTGTGTGTGTGTGT
>JBBIGC010000082.1:18657338-18669091 GCA_037576955.1 Lepidarchus adonis | reverse complement strand
TTTATCAGTACATTGCAGAAAATAATGAACTTTATCACAATATGCTAATTTTTTGAGAAGGACCTGTATATACAGCCTTCTGTGATTTCAGAGGCTAAGATTTCAATAACCATAAATAGACGCTATGTTGTGGCCATACGTCATGGTGAAAAAATGTTCAGTAACAAGCCAGCTGTTTTCAATGGTTGTTTAATTAAGAAAAATATGTTTTAATGTAAATCTTGGCACTGAATGTGCACCTCAGGGTTTTCTTTTTTCTCACCAAAGCTTCCAAGCTCTAAGGCACGTGTAGACTGATTTTTCCTGGTGACTAATGTTGCTGAATGATATGCTGCCAGGTTCATTTGTGTAGGTGAAATCATAACCCGTGAAGCAAACCTCACAGCTAAACGTCGTTTCAGCCAACAATAAAGCCTTGTTCATACCCCAAAGGCTGTAATTATATTCTGTACATGCACTACAGTGGAGGATAAAGACCAGGAGATAAAAGTACTGTATGGAAAGAACATCTGGGTCTATGGTTTATACCCTCAGCTCAGATAAACCTGCCTTAACATCACTGATCACCCTGCTTAAAATAATACACCACAGATAACTGTTCACTATGCGACCTCCTTACTCCATGTGTATGTGTGATCCACTGTCTTTGTAAATTTGTCTGTGAACATAAATAAACTTGTCTACAGCATAAATCAATTTACAGCTTACAAAATACAACATTATTTATAATGCAGCTTCACTTTCCAGCCCAATCAGCAATATTATATTAAAAGAAACAGTTTACCATAGTATTTGCTTTACACCAAGAACGCAAGCTTTATTTATGATGCTTTGATTATTTTTTCACTTTTTAACTTTAGAAAGCAAAAGACAGTCAAATACGTTTGTGTATAAGTGTAGCAGTGCAGCGGGTCAGTGCCAACTATGTGCCCACTCACAGCAGACAACAGCATACATGCTCCTGACCCTTGAACGTGCCCGGTTATGTACATGAATGATGGATATAGAATAAACAAACTGAAATAACTATTAAACGTACATAGTGAGAGCAATTTTCTCCACAGTGCAACGTATAGCACATACACCAAAGTGAGACTGCAACAGAAACAATACAATAGACAATTTAATATTCACAGTTCTGATGGCCTACTGTATGAAACAGTTACACAGTCCTGCAGAACCAGAGCAGAACCTTTGATACCATTTGCCAGATGGTAGAAGAGAGAAGATACGTTATGTTACTTGTGGGAACTGTGCAGGTGATGGTGATTATTGTACTTTTCTCCAAAAACGAGAGTAAAATCAGTGAGGTCAGTGCATGCAAGGTCCATCAATTAAAATTATATGATTAATATAATTTGTCCATGCTCCTTCTATGAGAAGTAAGGTAATTTGGGTCCAGGGTTTTGTTCCAAGGTGTCTAGGCAGTTGGAACAAAATCCTGAGGAGGATTTGTACTCTGAGGAACACTGAGGAAACTAACAAAGTAAAAGTCCATTTTGACTCTTAAATACACCCGCTTATGCAGCAAGAGGAATTTCATACCACTATACATTTGAAAAAACAGCTGGAATGGATAAAGATGTAACCAGTAATGATAATATCATGTTTCACGAATTAGAACCCATTTGGAACATTGTTCCCTTGTGAGACAAAACAAAAAAAGAACCATTTAGTAATAATTCAGCTTGTTGAGTTTAGAAAAAGAAGGATTGGTGATTATGTTGGAAAGATAATGATAAAAGGAAACATGACTGAAGTTTTGTCGCAGGATATTCAATGCAATCGAAACCTTTGCAAGCAACACGTACGCCCACGTATTTAGTTATACCGTATTCCATTGCAGTTATAAAAGTGTGTCTTTGTGAACACACCCCATCACACAAAGTGAACTACAATGAAACGTGACCTCTGCACTTGATCTATCCGTATGTGGAACAGTAGGCAGTTTTCAACACCTTGCTCAAGGGCTCCTGGGACTGGATTTGAACCTACAACCCTCTGATCACAAAGATAAGTTCATAACCACTAGGACACCTCCTTAGCTCAAGAGGACTAGATCCAATACTGAACTGAGTGCAGACACCTGATCATCATAGTCCACTACAACTGAGATCAAACCATGCCACCATGTCCAACTATACACTGTACATCTTCATAAACTCCCTTGAAAAGTTACTAATTTAAGTTAAACAATTGAACCTTACAGATAATATTGTACTTTATCTGGTCAGAGTGAAGATGTACTGTATTTAATTAACCAAGAACCTGAAAGGACATTTCAACAAGACAATGACCCCAGCACGCCGACCGAAATACCTCAAGACTCATTTCTGAAAAGAAAGATGAAGGTGCTTGAAGGTGGATCCAACCTCTTACCTTGAATTACTTGACAAATTTAAAAACAATTGTGAAATGTCCATCATGAGGACACTTGTATATCAAATTCCATGCTGCAAAAAGCTAATTCTTTTTTAATCTAATTATCTTTTACTAGTAGCATCTCACTACCAACAATGTCAATAACGTACTAATGTTTTTATGGTGTAAATCAAATTAGTCTTTTAGACATATTTTTTGAATATATGTTTGAATGAAAATTTTATTTATTTTTTTTTTCACAGTGGGCGAGCAGACATTAATTGATAATATTTAATTTTTAATATTTGAAACTGCAGGTATAAACATTATATTCAGTATATCTAGGACATTTCCTATTTGTACCAGATATGGCAACAAAGCTGTAAAGCTTTTTCAAAAATATACACATTAACGCTAATGTTATCTCTCATAATCAGAGCTCATGGTTGCTCCTGTAGTTCTTTTGGAGGAAGCAAAGGACTGACTTTTGCTACACATATGCAATCTTTTTGTATACGATTCAAACAACCCCTCATGCAAAAATAACAATTATTATATGATCAATTAATCTACTTTTTCTCTCTCTGCATTATGGTGTGTTGGAAGCAAAGGATTTAGAGTCAAATCCATGACATCGGACGCATATTGGGGTTTATTATATAAAGATACCCTATTTATATTCTCATGCGTGTAAATATCTTTTCAAATAACTTTTTGGCTAATGTTAGCTTTGCTAACAGCTGATGTTTAAAGCCTACAGGGTCCAAATTAATTCACTGCCAACACGTTTTTCTAGCATCACAGGTTAAACCAACTGCTTGATTGGATTTTAAAATTCTTGACTGAGCCTCCAAATATACCAAATGCACCAATACAGCATTACCATGACTTTGTAACGGTTCATAGAGCAAACCAGTGAGAAAAATCCAGAATAATCAGACTGTTAACTGATCCCAAACTAATAGGGACAAATATCAGATGTCAGGCCAGATTCTTTCATATTCACACTCTTATGCATTGTTTCCCTTGCACGTGTGCACACCCTCACTCTTTCCAGTAACAACTCCAGAGGTTAAGGAATAGGTGACACAGCGAATCCGCCAATCTACAAAAAATGTGCTGATAATAAACACTGTTCGTGCTTTTCAGAGCAGTTTATTATTAGAACATGTTGAGTCACTCAGGTCTGTGAAGTTCTGTGTGTTATAATACACCTCTTTCGGTGCAATCAGGTTTGTGGTCGGGTTTCAAATTTAGTGATAGCACTTGGGCCAGGTCAGGTCGGGTCCGGTCGGGTCCGGTCGGGTCGGGTCGGGTCGGGTCCGGTCGGGTACGGCAGCGAAGCCGTGAGTGTGAATGGGCTTTGGTTTTCTTCTTATGCTCAATCAGACCTCTAAATCAGACCCTCAGTATCTAAGGTAAGAGCCATGAATAGACTATGGCATTGGATTCGATACTATAGTCACTCAAATATGTTGAATAATGAGCTGCAAGTATGCAAAAGAACGTTTTAAATAGGTTAGTGATGATACCAGATGTAGAATACTAATGACTTAATTAAACATAATAGCATGTCTGTTTAAACAGCTTGGCCATGGACGCCAATGGCCATGTAGGGTTACAGTATAGACGGGATGTACACTTTGTAGTTTGTTTGTGTTAATGCTGTGTTTAGGTTGAGAGTGGACGATGCATTGGCAGCATATGGCACTCAGATTATCAGCTTACCTGATTGGGCAGGTGACTCAGAGAGCCCCGCCTAATCAGCCAGATCGGCTAATTGATTAGGCAGCAGGGACTTACCACTGCAATCCTATTCTCCTTTAAACACAACACACACACACACACCACTCTGTTCCTCTCCATTTCCAAACAACCTGCCCTTACATAAACACCTGTTATCGACTTGACCTAAAAGACAGAGAAAACAAGACTATTTTCTACTGAAAAAACATAGTATTATTAGATATTAATGACCCGCAACCTTTTCCTTAGTCCTGTATTGTACGTTTCACCTTTAGTGCAAGAACTTAACGAGTATGTGCTCAAAAATGAATAAATCCGTTTCTCTCCTGTTATGAAGTTCTATTCTGAGGTCGCCGCACACATACAGTCTATACAGTCTAGCTTTGACATCATCAGTAAACACATGCTGAGTGCCAACAACTGCATGAGCAGGTTTTTAACCTGCTTCATGCTCACACTGACCCCCTTGCAGGTAAAATAAGTATTGAACACATCACTGAATTTCTAAAGAAGATGTGAGAACTTATCCACTTCACACACGCAAAGGAAACAAACCATAGATGCTAATTGTAGCTGCTAATTTCTGGTCTTTCTGAAGTTCTCCACAAGTGTTCCTTGGCTCTTGGACAACTCTTCTGATCATTCTTTCCACTCCTCTGTCTAAAACCTTGCGGGGTAATTAAGTTATGTGTAATAAAATGGAAAAAGTATTGAACACATTGAAAAAGGAAAGTCATGTCACAAGCTGACATCTATCAGTAATTAGAAAGCAATTTTGCCAATCAGTGAAATTTAATATCAACTGCTGGCCTATAAGAAGGGTTCTCATTAGCAACGTGTCACATAAGAAACATCTCATGATGGGTAGAACCAAAGAGCTCTCAAAACCTTCACAGCCTTATTGTTGCAAAACATACTGGTGGCATTGGTTACAGAAGAATTTAAAAACTACTGAAGGTTGCAGTGAGCACTGTTGGGGCCATAATCCGGAAGTGAAAGAACATCATTTCACCTTAAACCAGCCACGACCAGAGATTTCAGACATAGGAGTGAAAAGAATGATCAGAAGAACCAAGTTGTCACAAGAACCAGTTGTGGAGAACTTCAGAAAGACCTGAAATTAGCAGCTACAATTGCGTCGAAGAAACCAAGAAGTAGCCAACCACCACGTATGGTTTGATTTCTTTGCATGTGTGGATTGGATGGGTTGTTACCAACATCTGGTGAGCACATAGCAAAGTAACTAAAACACACTCCTCTCATCCATGTTCATCACTCTTTTTGGAGCTATAATAATGTGCTATATTTTCAGATACAGTGGTAGCAACAACATCGAGGATGCATTGCTGTCAATGTCTGATATTTTTCACTGATGCTGATACCATTTTTATGGAATGACATCTCAGCATGCTACTCTTATATGGGAAATAAATGCATCCTCAGGCCCTGGGGTGAGATATCGGTCAAACTGAAACATCTGCTGATACTGATATCTTCTGATAACCCCAGGCCGGAGATTGGATCTTTAGTTTTGGCTCCTTGACACCCCAGCAACATTAGCAATAAAGAACGAGAACATATGCGTTTTTCATGTTAGAACTCCTGATGCTGATATTATTTTTTTCCAGAAATTTTTGTTAATACCAATATAATTCCAACATCATCATGCATCCCTGACTTCTAGGTAAGTGTACACTTCCACTTGCTTTATAGATAAGAGTTCTGGGGGTGCCCTGTCATTTTCCTTCATTGAGTTTTAATGGGGAAAACACACGGGGCAGTGGTTAGTACTAGCCCAAGCGCCACTGAGGAACCCTTTAGCAAAGGGAACACTGCTCCCGGGCTATCCTGACACCAATACTGATGCTTTCAAGGGTTCCTCAAGGTAAAAACTAGTACTTACAGGCATGCTGCTCCACATGTGGTTAAATGCAGAGGTCACATTTTGTTGTAATGCACTTTTACACATTTTATAAAATCATCTATTAATCCCCAAGGGGAAATTACTCTGAGCATTTTACCATTCTAACTCAAGTAAGGGTTAAGTGACCAAGGGCCCTTTGGCTGTGGGTGATTCTGCTAGTTTTGGGAATCGAACCAGTGACCCCTTGGTTAGAAACCCACCTAAGTAACCATGAGCCCAGAAACTCAGCTGAGGAAAAACAACATGTCTCCTGTTGAGCTGGTAGTGAGGATCTTAGCCATAATCATCTGCAGAGCAGGTGCCGTGCACCTGTCACCTCTACACCCGGAAATGTTGGGTCCTATGCATTTGATGGTGTTCTCTGAGAACGGTTCTACCCCTTCCCACCCCAGTTCACCCCTGTCCAAGGTAGCTGGCCTGGGCTGCACGCGCACGGAATGTTATGCACTACCCGCACGCCCTGAAGGACGCAAGCGCATCGCACATTCGCCACACGCGCTGAAACTTGGGAGTGCACGCGCCCTGAGCGCCGACATGCTCACCTTTGGGGAACGGGTTGGGCTGCACGGCGTAGAGAAACGCGTGCACCATGTGGAAGAGGAGGCCGATGGCGCCAGGTTCGTAGTACGCGTGCGTCTCGTACACCACAGAAGGGACGTAGCCGAACTCCAGGACTTCAGCGGCGGGCGCCCGGTGCGAGTCTGCGCGCGCCGGCTCATCCGTGCTCACAGGCTGCAGCTCGCGCGCCCAACTGCGCGAGACGCCGCAATACAGCAGCAGCAGCGCGAGATGCGCTTTCCACACCATGGCGAGTCGGAGGTCAACAAATAAAACGAAGGATTTCAGGTGTAAAAAATGAAACGAAGCGGGAGAGATTTCACCTCAGCGAAACTGAACGTCTTCTGAGTCTGGGATGGAGTTCGACATTAAAAAGAAAAAGAACAAAAAGAAGAAGAAGAAAGACCAGAGGAATGAGTGTTCCAGTAAAAGCTCAGACGGGTGTTGCTTTGGTAGGAAATAATCTCTCCGTATGTTCCCGGGCTCATCCGCGCGCTGCCCACTGGAAAGGGGTTCTGCCTCTCTCCGCTCCTTTCTACAGCTGGAGCGCGCGCGACCCTGCGCATGCGCGTGTCTGTAGCTAGGCGTGGCGCGAATGTGTAAGTAGGAGGGATGCGCCGCTGAGGGATTTGAAGCTGGATGCCAATACTTTACAGAACAATTTAAAACATGCAGAAAATCTGTCTGTCTGTCAGTCTGTCAGTCAGTCAGTCAATCAATGAATCAATACAATATCTCACAAAAGTGAATACACATTTTTGTAAATATTTTATATCTTTTCATGGGACAGCACTGAAGATATGACACTGAAACAATGTTAAAATAGTCAGTGTACAGCTTGTATAACTGTGTAAATTTACTTTAAAAATCCCTTCAATATAACTCAACACATAGCCATTAATGTCTAAACCACTGACAAGAAAAGTGAGTACACCCCTAAGAGAAAATATCCAAACTGTGCCCAAAGTGTTAATATTTTGTGAGGCCACCACTATGTTCCAGCACTGCTTTAACTCTTGGGCATGGAGTTCACTAGACCTTCACATTTTGCACTGGAATCCTCATGGAGCTGGTGGATGTTAGAGACTTTGCACTTCTCCATTTTCCGTATGCCGTATCGAGTATGCCTCACAGATGCTAAAGTTTACCTTACCCTCAGTTTCTTTAGCAAGGCAGTCTTGAAGGTGTGTTTGGGGTCATTATCATGTTGGAATGCTGCCCAGTTTCTAAAAGGAGGGAATCATGCTCTGCTTCAGTATATCACAGTACATGTTGGCGTTCATGGCTCCCTCTATGAATTGTAGCTCCCCAGCAACAGCAGCACTCATGCAGTCCCAAACATGACACTCCCACCACCATGCTTGACTGTAGGCCAAACACACTTTACACCATTGGAACCAAATAAGTTTATCTTGGTCATCAGACCACAATGAAGCCAGTAATCCATGTCCTTAGTCTGTTTGTCTTCAGCAAACTGTTTTTTGGCTTTCATGTGCATCATCTTTAGAAGAGGCTTCCTTCTGGGACAACAGCCATGCAGACCACTTTGATGCAGTGAGAATATGGGGCTCACTGAGACAAAATGAATTGGCCTTTAAATTTGGCGGGTCTGGAGATAAAAACTACCTCCACATGTGAAATCTGGGATGAAAATAATTGGAAACTGCTAAACTACATAATGTGAGAACGTAGCCACAAGTGCAAATGCTTGTTTATCTGGAGGCATGTACGATTCCCATTTCTGGGAAAAGTTGGGACATTTACAAAAACACAGAACAGAATTCATTTTTTAAATGTTTATTTAACTTACAGATTGTACAAATATTTCCATTGCTTTCACTGACCACATTAATGTATATCAGTCTTCTTTCTGCCAAACATATTTCTAAATAATGTACATTTACATCAGATTCTTCTTCTTCTTTTGGCTGCTCCCGTTAGGGGTCACCACAGCAGAACCTAATTCTCGCATGTCCTCTCTCGCTGTATCCACAAGCATTCCTCTTCTCCTCTTGCCTGGTAGCTCCTTCCTCAACATCCTATTCCCAAAACCCTCACCCTCTCGCATCCACACACGTCGTCTCATTTCTCTTTGTCTCCAATCCGAGCTGTACATCTGACACTCTTTTCTAATCCTGTCAGTCCTCATCACTCCCAAAGCAACTGTGTACCTCCACCTCTGCTACTGCCTTTCAGTGTCGCCATCTCCAACCCGTATAACATAGCTGGTCTCACTAATACCCGTCCCTCACAGATTAATCTCCACCCACTCCACACTGCATGCAGTTTCTCCTTCACCTCTCCTCCACAATCCCTGTTACTGTAAGTATTTAAACTCCTCACATTTACATCAGATTCTGTAAAACAAATCAGTCATATTGCATAACATCTTTTGTCACCGTAAGGGTTACAGAATGAAACCCTGTGACGATTCTTACAGTGCTTATTGGTGGCAACCATGTTTGTTCACTGTAATTCACACTGTAGGCATTATTCAACACTTGGGATTTTGTGATGCATACAGAATACAGCCTGAATATCCAGTGTCTTAAATAATCACTTCATTTACTCATTGCCTTTCTGTGTGTGTTGACTGCTCTCTCTCATACACACAAAGATCTAATGTACAGATGGAGCCCCCCTGAGTTGGGCTCATGTTTCTCTCAGAATAATAAGACTGTATCCCCTGATTTAAACAGCATTCAAATCCCTCCCCCCAAATCCAGGCAGCCTTCCACCACTGTAGGGATTGTTCAAGCTCTTACAAAGAACAATAAATGTATTTACACTAAATGGAAATCAGACGTGTGTTTGCTTTTTCAATCCTCATAAAATCATCCACTTTGGGGCAGTATGCCGGTGTATCCTGGTGTATATTATTAGCTCCATTAGCTCAGTGTACAGTGCACATTCAAAGTTAGAAACACTGCTAAGGGCTAATCTGGGATTAGAATCCCACACACTCAAGAGACAGGTACCATCACTTGCAACATGTGCACATTCAGTCTGGATTACTTAGCAAAATGAACTGAGCTGAGCTAGAGGAATCAATAACTTACCACTCATTTTCTGAGCATACTAGCTATAGCAGGTAATGGCTAGGACATTTGCATAACAAAATGGGGTAACGGCCCTGTAGAAGGGGGCAGCAAAGAGTAGCAAACCAAAGTAGTCATGTGAAAGCGACCCCTTGTGAACAGACCTTGTGAACTGATCATTGCAAACTCAACCCAGGTAACACTGAGGTATCCATTAGCAGAGTACTGTCCCGATATACTGCTCCCTGGGTGCTGCTGATCGCTGCCGGATGCTCCAAGTGTGTTGGGTTAAATAGACATTTTGTTGGTCACTTTACGTGATGAGGTCGCTTTCACGTGGCTATGAATTTGCTTCAGATCTAAATAAAAGCAGCCTATGCTAATCCAGACTCATTTTTCCAATCTACCTCATGCTTTCTAGCTGACTAAACTTACAAAAACATTGGTCAAAGTTCCTTAATTCCTATGAATTGAGTTTATTGTAAAATTACTTGTACATTATAAGCAGGGGTTAAAGTGGATGGGGGTTTCCAGGGCATATAAATGTTCCCCAAACTGTCCGTCTACAAATACAATCTGCCCTCCAACTCTGAGGTCAAGAAATTTAAAAATGAGATTCCTGAAAAGAGTGTTCCCCTTCTTTGCTGCCCCCTTCTACAGGGCAGTTACCCCATTTTGTTATGTACATGTCTTCAGAACGCACACACACAAACACCATGCTTTTCCTGACTTTAGCTAGCCTGTAGCTAAATATGCACAGTGCTACTCTTTCATCAGCAAAGATATTGAAAAAGATTTTTTGGGTCTATCGTGACTCTTATCGAAATATCTTCAAACTAGTAAGTAAAACATGTAGAGCCTTAACCCGGGAAACTGAATTTATTGGACATCATGATTTAGCGTTTTCCTCTGTATCTGTTCTCAACGACTTATGAAACACAGTCATAGCCTAAGCACTGTTCCAGTTCAATGCTTGCATCAAGCCAAGTACAGATTAAATACCCAGAAGTGTCCTAGATTGGTGGGCTTTATCAAGGATGATCAGGCGATGACTTGTCTGGACATGGGTAGTCAGGTTTCTCAGTCTGCATTCCTCACAAAGGCTCTTCTTGAATGGAGCCCCCTCCTCAGTTGTGCCACCTCACAGTAAAACACACCGGAGACATCAGCCACCGTTTCATCCACTCTACACATTTCATAAGACTCACACAGCAAACACAAACTACTTCTACCAGAACTGTGAACTCTCACAATTATTTTCTGCCCTTTCATAGGCATGCATTTTAAAAGTATAAAGTTTTAAATTAATATTATATTGCTACGTTCAAACCATAAAGACCAGGAGACTTCATATTTGCATATGGATATGCATGCTAATGCAAGGTGCAAACAGGGACTAAAACGATGGTTGGATTCGGCTCCTGCTGATCCATTGCATTTTTACTTGGGTTTTGAATCTCAAATAAATATGTGGCTGTGCTTTACTGATAAGCTATATGAAATCATATTTAACTTGATTTAAATATGGTTAGGGAAGAACCTTAGGCTTATTTATAAGGAGACAGATAACTTTCTATTTTCTAAAAGATAAAGACTGCATCTGAGAGTCATTAATTGGATAAAACAGCTAAAATGGCGAAAAGGTTAATAATGTATTTTCCAGTCATTCACATAGGATCTGTCCTTTATTTTGGAAAGCAGAAGAAAATGTTACATAAAAAAGAAACACCACCATTTTTGTTTTTCTACAGTAAACAGATTTGGGGCACGATGCTAGCATTCTGTTGATTGGTTGGGGAGCTGAGCAGTTATTGGATATATACATACACTACTCACAAGAAGTTAAAGATAGTTATTTACAAGAATGCTTTTCATATTTGCTCTGAATTTTAATGAAATAAGTAAAAGTTCCCTTTGATATTACTAATAATGTATGGGAGAAGAAACACAATTTTAATTAGTTTAATATTTATTACCCCAAAATTTAGACGATAACAGGGATAGCCCCAAATAACAAAAATTGACAATGTCAGTAGCAGGTGTTTTCATCTTGACAGCGACGTCTCATGCTCCTCACTGGCCTCATGATGTTGTTCTGAGGCTGCGTTCCACTCTTCCACAAGTGC
>JBBIGC010000082.1:18630310-18657238 GCA_037576955.1 Lepidarchus adonis | reverse complement strand
ATGCGGACACACACACACACACACACACACACACACACACACACACACACACACACACACACACTCTCGCTCTCTCTTACACTCTAAAGACTTAAGTCACTGGGGAAACTGATTTAACGCCATTGGAGCTTATTTGTTCGCATTATAACTTTGATGGAACTTTTCAATATTTACTTTAAAAGTCCTCCAACCACTATGAGGTGCTCTAACAAAATAGACAATACTATATCTTACCTTGCAACACAGAACAGTGAAAAAGTAACGTGCATTCATCTCTAATGAGACCCGTTATTGACAATGTGTGGAACCGTAGCCTTACATCCAAAGCTGTATAATGATTAAATTGAGAAAAACTAATGACTGGTGAATCTCTATCATTCACGATGCTAAATGCTAAACACTAGTCAAAAATTGAGACTGGTAGACATTTATGAAAAACGCTAACAAAAACTTAACTTGGCTAGTAATGGAAGGGGTAGCATCCAATGCCAATGGTGTGATTAGTTTCTCTACAGAAGAATATTACATCAGTTGATTTTTTTTGTTAAAGGATAGAAAGCTATATTTTCTTGCTGTTTTGTTCAAGTATATCACTTTAATTTGTAGATTCTGCACTAAAATAGGAGTGAAATTTTGACAAAATCAACAATTTTCATTACACAGAATATATTTTTTTATTTATTATACACTAATAAGCCACTGAGAGGTAAAGTATATAACAGAGTGACTAGTTATTTTATTACAATGGCACCTGTCAGAGGGGATGGGATAAATTAGGCTGCAAATGAACAGTCAGTTCTTGAAACTGATGTGTTGGAAGCAGGAAAAATGGAATCTGAGCCACCTGACAATGCCACACTATCTGACGATTGAGTCAGAGCGTCTACAAACCAGCAGGTCTTATGGAGCGTTCCAGGTCTGTAGAAGTTACAGGACAAGTGGTGTGCAGTGTACAACTTAAGACCATCTTCAAAAAACATCACAAAGCATTTCTTGATGATCAGCTAAATCTGAGATAAAAGGAATACTGTGTAAATTATATTTTTTCACATAAATATTACTTTAAAGTGCATGTGTGTATAATAGAGCACAGTGTTTGGACTGCACACAGTTGTAGCTTGTGTGCCACCCTATGCGAAACTGCTCCCCTCCTGCTAAAGTCGCCCTGAATCAAAAAGACTGACAAGCGGCCCGCAAAAACTCACACTCTTCACACCCACAGCAGCACCATCTTCAAACACACATCTTCCACTCCCCTCATTTGGCACTGGGTTGAGGAATGTCTGCTGTGAGTGTCGGTGAGAAGGATGGAAGGACTGACGGATGTGACGAAGGGCAGGAAGAGTGAGGAAATGCCCTTCTTGCAATGGGGCAAAAGAAAAAGAGGGGCAGTGGATGAGGTGAGCACCTGGGCAAACAAGAGCAGAGGAAAGAAACGTGTGTAGCTCATGCAGAAAACTTGTGGGTGACAGCATGGAACTGGCCCGTGAAAACACCACACTTAGGTGCTGTTACACACGCCTGTGGACCTTGCTCAAACACACACACACACACACACACACACACTAGTAAACTAGCAAACAAGCTAAAACGGAAACTCAGTCAGAGTGTTAGTGTCTCTAGGTAACAGTAAGCAGAGCCCTAATGAGCCATTCATTCAGCTGTAAATCAACTGAAATTAATACAGACTTGTGAGTAAAATAAATACATTCCATAGAAATGATAGATTTTCTTCGGTACATTTCACCTTGTTTACGTAGAGTATCTACACATAGTGGTGAAATATTCGATGCAAGTTTATATAGCACATTATCATACACATGGTCATTCAATGTGCTTTACAAGGATAAACAGCATAAAAACAAGCATAAAGAATAAAATTAAAATATATACATGAATACGTTTATAAGAAAAGCAATATTATATAATAGTTTATCGCCCAACTCAGAGCTTAACACCTGACCCAGAGCTTAACACCTAGAGCTTAACACCTAGAGCTTAACACCCGACCCAGAGCTTAACACCCAGACCTTATCGCCCGACTCAGAGCTTAACACCCGACCCAGAGCTTAACACCCAGAGCTTAACACCCAGAGCTTAACACCCAGAGCTTAACACCTAGAGCTTAACACCCGACCCAGAGCTTAACACCCGACCCAGAGCTTAACACCCGACCCAGAGCTTAACACCCGACCCAGAGCTTAACACCCAGAGCTTAACACCCGACCCAGACCTTATCGTCCGACCCAGAGCTTAACACCCGACCCAGAGCTTAACACCCAGAGCTTAACACTCAGATCTTAACACCTAGAGCTTAACACCCGACCCAGAGCTTAACACCCAAAGTTTATCACCCGACCCAGAGCTTAACACCCAGAGCTTAACACCTAGAGCTTAACACCCAGAGCTTAACACCCAGAGCTTAACACCAGGAGCTTAACACCAGGAGCTTAATGCCTGACCCTGAGTTTAATGCCCAACACAGAGCTTAACACCCAGAGCTCAACACCAAGAGCTTAATGCCTCACCCTGAGCTTAATGCCCAACCCAGAGCTTAACACCCAAGGCTTAATACCTAGAGCTTAACACCCAAGAGTCAACACCTAGAGCTTAACACCCAAGAGTTAACACCCAGAGCTTAATACCAAGAGCTTAATGCATGGCCCTGAGCGCAATGCCCAACCCAGAGCTTAACATCCAGATCTTAATGCCACAGAGCTTAACACCTAGAGCTTAATGCCCAACTCAGAGCTTAACACCCAGAGCTTAATGCTCGACCTAGAGCTTAATGCCCAACAATTGTATATGGATTTATAGCAAAAGAAAACATTTTTATGTCATTATATCAGTAAATACTAATAGATGTAATGGTCTACTGTGGAAAAAGTAAGTACAACCCTTCAGAAGCTATCACCCATTTAGTAGATTTTTTTTGCATAATTTTGCAATAGTCTCTGACATTGGCTTGCTGAAAATTAAAGACCAGTTGCAAAGTTACATGATGATGGAGGCTCTTAGAGACAAAGGCTGAAATGACTGGGCCAGTCAGTCCTGGACAAACTGGTAGTCATCTGAAATGTATGCCCCTTGTAGATGATCATCCTTATAATGATTCATTCCTAATAATTCAGAGATATTAACTCTCTTACCAGACATATAGGCAACCATAACTTTTTTTTTCAGATGCCTCAGAGTTTTTTGATATTCCATGTATCATGCTGATTCTAAATTTGTGAACTTGGTGTGATACGCATAAACTAATTCAGCTCATTTAGAGAGCCTCTCAAATACTGTATATCTCCTAGGAATGCATGGTGTATTATGATTATGATTTATGATTGAGATTCAGTATGTTTTAATACATTTTCTTTTCTGGGACCCCTGCTTAATATTCATTTGCTGACTTTAACATAAAATGTGGCATGTGCATATATTTAGAAACTTTTTCAATCAGTTCTCATGAAGACCCCCAACCCTTAGCTAAAATCCACATTCTCCAAATAAATCTCGTGTCCAGCTAAACCTCTATTGGTCACTTTGCAAGCTTTGATTTTGCTCTGCATATCTGACTAGACTTTTTTGTACTAGAGTATTTTGTCAGAGACTTCATGAATTTTTGACAAGATTTTGTCTCGACAGTGTCCATGTCAAGAAGGTCATTTTGGATAATAAAATGTATAGACAGGAAGTTTTAAAATATCTTTTATCTTTTCTCTTATTTTGTAAGAATGAATGCATGCTTGTAATAAACTAAACAATTTAAATGTGTTTTTTTGTAATACAATTTTGTTATTTAGAATTTGGAAATTTGGTGTCTGAATTTCACACAATCTTGTTTTAATGTTTTATGAAAAACACAAACTTTTCCAGAAATTGGGTTTGTAACATGTTTAGTACTGGGGAGGCAAGGTTTTGTAAAATACACTACTCACAATAAGTTATTATTAATTAGTAATTTTAATGAAATAAGTAAAAGTTCCCTTTGATATTACTAATAAAGTATGAGAAGAAATACCATTTTCACTAGTTTAATATTTATTAACCCAAAAATTTAGACAATAACAGGGATAGCCCCAAATAACAAAAATTGACAATGTCAATTGCAGGTGTTTCAACCATTTGCAGCAATGACAACTTGACAGTGACGTCTCATGCTCCTCACTCGCCTCATGATGTTGTTCTGAGGCTGCGTTCCACTCTTTCTCAAGTGCTACACGCAGTTCTGCCAGGTCACGTTGGGGTGGAGTACGATCATACAGTCTCTGCTTCAACTGGTCCCAGACCTGCTCTATGGGGTTCAGGTCAGGAGACATTGATGGCAATACCATATGAGTCACTCCACCTTCCTGAAGTGGAGCTGAAACAATTCTGCCACAATGTGGTGGAGCATCATCATCCGTGAACAGAAAGTTCAGATGTGTTCTATGATGTCTCTGAGGTAAGAACCTGCAGTTACTGAGCCATGTACAATAACCAAATCTGTTTTGCGCTGACTGGTGATGTCTGCCCAGACTGTTGCACCTCCTCCACCAAAGCAAACCCTGGGGACCATGTTGACCTCAGTGTATCGCTCACCTCGCCTTCTCCAGCAACACTGACCCAACACTCATCAGTGAACAGGACGGTACCACTGCTGCATTGTCCAGGTCACATGGTCTTGTGTCCACTGCAAACGTTCACTGCGGTGTCTTGGTGTCAGTGGAGTCACCTGCAACGGTCGTCTGGCATTCAAGCCAAAGCGGTGGAGTCGGTTGTGAATGGTTTGTCTGGAAACAATAGTTCCCCTCACATCTCGTAAATGGGCTGCAGCTGTGTGGCAGTTGCAGAACGATGCCTGAGTGCATAGATCCTTGGGTACTGGTCATCGTTGCGATCTGTCACTCGTGGGCTCCACTCCTGGGTCTATCATGAACTCTGTCAGTAGTTCTGTGTCTTGATGGATGTCTGCTGATGACACTGATGCACACCAAGTTCACGAGCAACATCTGACTGATTGCCACCGACCCAAAGGTGCCATGTCCAGGTGATGCTGCTTGTTCGTTAAGTGACGTCATGTGTTCATGGCTGTTTGAATGATGAACTTGGAATGACTTACTGACAATAGCAGCTTTTTATTCCCACAGAATGTTGAAATTGATGCTACATTGAGAAAGGTTGTCTTTTGGTATTGGCCCCAATATAAGGCACCTGTACACAATGAGACCATTACATGGAAAACACAAAATGAGGTGCGTCCATCACCCCAATACAATTGCTTCCTAGTCCCAAAAATGCCGGAAGTGAAACAAACGCTGTATGTATGACATCCACTAAGTCTCTCACAATATCCCTAACTTATTGTGAATACAGTATACATATACAGTGGGTACAGAAAGTATTCAGACCCCCTTAAATTTTTCACTTTTTGTTATATTGCAGCCATTTGCTAAAATCAATTAAGTTCATTTTTCCTCGTTAATGTAAACACAGTACCTCATATTGACAGAAAAACACAAAATTGTTGACATTTTTGCAGATTTACTGAAAAAGAAAAACTGAAATATTGAAATAAAAATGAACTTGAATGATTTTTGCAAATGGCGGCAATATAATAAAAAGAGTGAAAATTTTAAGGGGGGTCTGAATACTTTCCGTACCCACTTTATATATAGTCACATACAGTCAAACCTTCTTAGCTCGCCCCTATTGGTCGGAGCCCTACATTTGGTGAGCAACATGCATGATGGAGTAGTATGAGTATAGCTAACACCAGTGTCTTGTGACAGTTCTTTATTATCTGCTACCGTATGTATGACTGACAAACAGTTTTCTGTGTTGATTGATGGTCCACATACACCAAGCAGACCGAAGAAGCATCAGTGATAGGTCCATCGTACGTTTGTGTTGCCCAGCCACCAACAGCAGCAGCCGACCTATAGAATTAGCACGACTGACCGTATTCTAGGTTACAGTGCTAACATGGGCCCAAGTTTGGGAACTATAGATGGACAAATGCATACACCTGACACTGTGTGTGTCATGGTGAGGGTGAGGGGTGAGGTTGGCTGCAGGAAATGTTCTGTTCTGCAGCCTTTCATAGTGAGATGTAAGTTTTGCGAGATAACAAGACGCAAGCTTATGGTGTCTGACTGTATATTGCATTCATTTTGGAATGTTGTCTAGTGCCTGACAATACAAGCTCTATGGTAGAACCCAACAAACCTTGCTCTAGAAATACTGTTAAAATGCATTTAGGTTTGACTGACAAAAAAAGGTGAAGACGTGTCTCTAGCGTTATAAACGACTTCTGTGATGCCATATATAGTTCACAGTTCTTAATAATGGAAGCATAAGAAAATGGCCAATTTACTTCATTTCCCCTTTGCTATCAATGGCAGGTTCGGGTTGGGTAATAAACTAAGCCATGCATGAACATCCCCATTTTAGCCCTGAAACTCCATAGTTCTTTTAGTAGTTTTGGCAGGTGTCCTCCTGCCTGGGGAAGCATCATCAACTGGGCTTTGAGACATTTGATTGGATCTGAACTGTAATAAATAAAAAAGTGAGCCAGCATGACCGGCAGACCCACAATCACAAGCCACCTTCAAAGGCTCTCAGAATTATGCACACTGCAAAGCGGTGATACACTGCATTTCTGCCTTTTATCACTAAGATTAACTCATTTTATAGGATCCTTCAAATGCACCCATCTCAAAGACTAAGGTTTCTTATAGACACTCAAACACGCTCAGTCAAACCGTTTCAAAAGTGTGTCCTTCATAGGGGCAGCTTGGACAAACTAGGGTACAAGCGTAACAACAACACCAGGAAGGTGTGCAGGCCCCTGACTGTATATATTTTTAAAAATTAAGCCGCATGTACCACCAAGCAGTGGAAGAGAATCCCTGGAGTTTAGCACACAAAATTATCTCTCTCTCTCTTACACACAGTTCATGTCTGACCAATTTGTGAATTAGAAGAGTCCCATGCTTCAGGAAACATACAGACTTGATCTGTGATAGAGACCAAATTAAATGGGGAATTTGACCCATTTAAAAAAAATCTGCATAATTAATATTAATGGCTCAAATGTAAACCCACTTTGGTGTTTCCCTGCTTTGCTGGGATAGGCTACAGACGACCTCTGAGCTCAGAAAATGAATGAAGAAGTCCTTCAAAACGGTTAAAAGTCTGACATTGTCTTGTGAAGCCTTTGAGGGCCGTTACTGGTCAAAACTGGACTCAGGAGACGTGTGTCAGTTCACTGGTGGTTTTGGAATTAATAAAATGTCTGTATTTCTGTTGCAAACATCATGCCTCCGGATTTTTTATCACCACTGAGTTCAAAACATACAAATTGACATTCAACATTATGCCCCAAATGCTGTTCAGCAACGTTGCTCTGCACATTATCCGTTAATAGCCTTGAAGTAAGTAGCAGTTAAAAGACACATCGTGAGAAGAGTTGAGACAAATTAGCACAACCGTTAGCACCTATATGCATGAGTGAGTGGGCAGTTTATTAAACGTGTGTGGGGGAATGTGCCATGTGGTGTAGTGCTCATACACAGATTCTGCGCAGTTACTGTGTAGTTTCTAAATAAAGGACGAGCTACATGCTGTATATCAGCTGCTCCTCTGTAAACTGTGCGCTCGTTACCTTATGAAATGTTTGACGGTGCAGATCCGCTTCCATTCCCATCTCCATACGGACTAAACCTGCCTTTCAGGACTGAAACCATGGCAACACGCTCCATGGCAACTGAGAGCACACACACGCACACACAGATTATCCAAGAGGTACAAAACAACAGAACTTTTATTCACCAACGCAATTTCTTTCTTCTCCCCCATCCTGCCCCTGTAAATTATGCATCACTTACAAAGGATGAGAAATAATCAATTTCTTTCTGCTGTTGAAGAAAAAGCAAAACCACAAACTCAATAACTGCCAATATTGATATGGATGAACAAAAACAGAAGTACCACAGCTTTGTAAGACATGTAGGAAGCTCATCATGTGGACCAAGAGTAAAAAGAGTGATGTGTTCATATGAATTTCCCAAAAATTCACACATTAAAAAAAAAACAACCTTCAAATTGAGCTACAACATACGCTGGTATAGATTGTTTAAGTAGAAACTGGACCCAAATTAAATCAGCAGGTTCCGTCAAATAGAGACATACGGAAACTTCGCACGATTTTAGAGTTTCAATGTATAATGTACGATCACTGAACTTTTCACGCTCCAAATCCCTGCTTTTACACTCACAAGGTGAAGAATGATATTTGCCTCAATGTAGGTTTTACGCACCTGAAGAATAACCTACACCGCAGCTATACATGCAGAGTGACAACTGAAGAGCATAAGAATCACTCCAGAAAACAGGGGAAGTGCAGGAAAGCGATTTCTACAACCAGCTAATAAACCAATAAAACTTTACAAAAATATTAAAGGGCCCATATGCGGATGTTGGTGTTATATACCAAAACCAGAAAATCTCTTAGAAATAAACAGGCTGCCCATTTAAGGGTGATATATGTAAATGATCTCAGTTCTGGTTGGCTGCCATGCTTTTTGCCTCATTTGAAAATAATTCAGGCTTAGAAATATAACATTTAATTCTAAAGAATTTATTTCAGTTTGACTTCAAACTGAAATGCCAGAACTGCTCTAGAAACAACACAACTTATTATAAAAGACTGAAAAATTGTCTACACGGATATGATTGATGTGCTGCCTACATGACCGCTTTCCATTACTTTGATACAGACTGCGATACAAAAAAATTAAAGGAGGATTCAAATTTAGATTCGATTTTACAAAGTAATTTTCAACAGACGTTTCTTATGAATTGAGCTTTTAAATTCTTCTGTGGGTCTGGAAGTAGTGAAAAAAAAAGCTCCAATCAGGACGTTACAATTGTTCAGCAACTTTTCTATATTAGGCCTGGTCTGAATAATTTTAATACTTTAGCTACATTAGTATTTCAACCTATATATAGTATTTAATAAAAATGTATTTGTAGCTAAAACAATGATGAAGAAAAAAAAAAAAATCAAATTAGACATATCACACCAGCTCCTTAAAACATGACAATTGAAAGAACCTTGTTGAGACATAAATGGTTCTTCTCTTTGTTGGGGAAGCCTGTTGTATATGGTTCTTTTCTAAAGATTCTATAAGAATCTTTTTTAATGGTTATATGTAGGCATCAATAATATTTTTAGTACAGATTTGTTTTAGCTATAAAGCCGATTGCATGTAGCAAACTAGGTTTATGTTGAAAAGAACTGGGAAAATCAAAAATGAAATTAAATTAAAATTAAAACCAATATGATATTGAAATCGTCCTGATTGGTGCTTTAACACCTCAACAGCATTTTTAGACATTTATTTGAGGTCACCTCCAGCATCTTAAATGTAACAGTTTTATCACAGACCATCCTGAACTCTGGAACGCTGGTCCAAACACCTGGTTCAGTTCAGTTCAGCAGTAAAAAAAACACCAAACCAGGCTGGTCAGTGGCCGTCTACGGCCGCAGTCCGACACCCCTGCCACACACACTAGACCAACAATTATAACAAGACTTAAAGGGAAATTCCACCCATTTTTCAATTAATTAAATTCTGTTACAAAGACATTTAGAGTGATGATGGGAAATGTGTCATTCTAGAGCACCTGAAGTATTAATGCCTCTAATAAATTCCTCACAAAGTTAATGCACAAATTGCATAAATACACTGCTTACTTAATGCCTAGGATATTGTGTGTTTTTTTCCACATAGGTCATTCAAGAAAAAAAATCCCCAGATTTCCCACAATTCTTAGCAGAAGTAAATATTTAAAACTTAACAGGCATTTGTGAGTTCACTGGTTGTTTTTATAGTAAGTAAAAATTAAAGAAAGTTTTCTAAAAAAAGGACCATTTTACATCAAAACTGATAAATTTATGTATATTTTCAGGATTTAATACAAATTTTATTTATGATTTAAAATGGAATACTAACCGATTTTTTTTCAGTAGCAGTGGAATGCCCCTTTAGGGTATTACTGGCATTATGTCACATATGTGAAATGATATGTACCATTTTGAAAGCCAACACAAAATTTATGCATTTACAACCAAACTGGAATAAAATAAATAGAGCAGAGGCTGCACAACTTCAGTCACAACAGTGTGACGTCCTCCTCAGAGTGATGGTTTTCTTTAACAAACATACATCCATTGACTGCAAATGGATGAATATGAAATGCTGACCGTCAGCCCTCGGTTGCCAGATGTGCACCTGAAACAGATGATTCTATAGAGATTTTGGTTTGGCGTTTAAAAGAAATGAGCAGATTACTACACAAAAATTAGTAAGTTGGTTGAGGACTAGACACGGCATGACCATGCACAACATACATTCAAACTCTAAACTATAGAATATGTGGAGATTTATCCATTTCTGCAAAATGCAGTAAACGTAAGCATGTCTGTGTCCAGCACGGCAGGCAGATATGAAACGGACAAACTGAGTTTCTAAGTTAACTCACATATGCTTAACGTCTACGAGTCTTGCCTATAGTTTCCTATGCTGTTTTTGTCATGTACTTAACAAAATACTGTAAAAGTCTAGTACACTAATCTGCATTGTCAAGCCAAGGTTGTTTGACATGAATTAAAACTGCAGCAAAAAATACAAAAACGACCTGACTGATAAAATCTCAAAATTACCACGTTTGAGCGTTGCAATAAAAAATAAAAGATAAACAAAATAAAACTACAAAAAACTTACTGAGTTATTCACTTTTTGATACCCTGGCTGTATCTTATTGACTATTGGCCATATACTGATGGTTTCGGATGCACATATGTAAATCTTCAATAAATCAAATACACTCAAATGCTATATACAGTCTTCTTTTGTCCAAAAATGTAGACTTCAGTTGACCTGGCCTACGTAGTCCTCTCATATGTTCTTCATACATGGGTCATTAATGAGCCTAAAATATGCAGCACTGTGCAAAAGCCTTCGACAGGCAAGAAAACTATTTATCTTGGCAGTAAGAGTGGCATTTAGTACAATAATTAGTCTATAAAGATAAAAATACAGTAAAATAAAGGTTTTTTTTTTAAAAAGTTAACTGATTTATTAACCAATTTTTCTAGTTCCACCAGCAATACACTTTATTTAATCAAGGACTGATTAGCTAATGCAGATATGGGATGGTAACAGTAAATAACACAACAATCACAGTGTGTTCTTGATTTATTTACCCACAATTCTTGTAATAGTTTTTTAACAAATGGATTCTGTCCAGATAAATGGCTTATATTAATTTTTTCGGAAGGTTTTTGCACAGTACTATAGGTGTTTCAGTGCCCACAAAATAGGAAAACAAAAAAAAAATCCAAAAAGAAAAGTGTGTGTGTACTGAGCTGTAAGAAAACGACCTTAGCTTTAGTCAACATTGACCTGCAGTCTGTGTTCTTCACGTTAGAATTTTTGTTTATCGTCATACAAAATAAAGTCTAATCTTCTGAATGATGCAATCCATCGTCCCTCGCTCACCTTTTCTCACCAGGACGGCAAAATAACCAGGCAACCCCACGTCAAAGTCTTAACTTTTAGTCAAAGCAAACAAGGTTCAATGAGTGGAGGAGTATAGAGGAGATGGTCGGGTTATGAGATGCATGTCTATGTGTTTCCGGGTGATGCTTTAATAAATAGATGCACTTCTTAATAAATATCCCACTGTTTCTTGCGACCCTGATCCTGCGAGCACCAGGGTCAAATGTCGAAAAAACCAAAGAAGAGAAAAATCAAGCTGGTAGACACGGAAGGTCTTTCTGTCCATCACTAGCTTCCCAGCTTTCGTCGCTCTATAAACACAGTGTCAGTCAATCCGGTTCCCACAGATAGTGAACCGGTCGATCTCCAGCAGGTCTTTCTTGGGAGCTCTGTGTATGAGTTCTGTTCCATCCTCAGAAAGGATCTTCTCCTCGGATTCATCAGGGGTCGTAAGGAACTGGTCTGATTCGCTGGTGGGAAGATTAGAGGCAGTGCATTCAGGCTGGTGGGTGGGTTGAGTGGTGACTGACGCAGATACACCCTCCTCCATAGGCTCCCCTATGGGCGGAAAATCACAAGGTCAATGAGCATCACGTCATGCGTTTTAAAAAATGTAATAAACACATAATTTATCTTGAATATTCCATAAAAGAAAAAAAATATGAAAAAAAAAGACATTTGGACATTGTTTCCGGAGTTTCCAAGTTATTATCCATGTGATAAAGGCCAAGCTGCATATGTGCTGTATAATTCCTTATAGACCAGACTGCTTTGTGATAAAGTTCTAAAAACTACAATATACATAAAACTTTTTTAAAAAATATATATATAATTTTTGTATTTTTTCCTGGGACAACACTGAAGATATTGTACTTTGATACAATGTAAAGTAGTCAGTGTACAGCTTGTATAACAGTATAAATTTGCTGTCCCCTCAAAATAACTCAACACCCAGCTATTCATGTTTAAACAAAAAAATATATACTGAGAATGTTCAAATTATAGCCAGTGTCAATATTTTGTGAGGCCACCATTATTTTCCAGCACTGCCTTAACTCTCTTGGGCATTGAGTTCACTAGAGCTTCACAGGTTATCATGTGTTTGGGGTCATTATCATGTTGGAATACTGCAGTGTGGCCCAGTTTCCGAAGGGAGGGGATCAGGCTCTGCTTCAGTATTTCACAGTACATGTTGGCACTTATGGTTCCCTCAATGAACTGTAGCTCCCCAGTGCCGGCAGCACTCATGCAGCCCCAAAACCATGACACTCCCTCCACCATGCTTGACTGTAGGCAAGACACACTTGTCTTTGTACTCCTCACCTGGTTGCCGCCACACATGTTTGACAGCATCTGAACCAAAAAAGTTTATCTTGGACTCATCAGACCACAGAACATGGTTCCAATTATCCATGTCCTTAGTCTGCTTGTCTTTAGCAAACGGTTTGCAGGCTTTCTTGTCATCATCTTTAGAAGAGGCTTCCTTCTGGGACGACAGCAATGCAGACCAATTTGATGCAGTGTGTGGCGTATGGTCTGAGCACTGACAGGATGAGCCCTCACCCCTACAACCTCTACAGCAATGCTGACAGCACTCATACGTCTAATTTTCAAAAGACAACCTCTGGATATGATGCTGAAGGTGTGCATTCATTTGGCCTGTTCTGAGTGAAACCTGTCCTGTTAAACTAATTTAAGGTCTTGGCCACTGTGCTGCAGTTCAGGTTCTTATAGCCTAGACTATCTTCATGTAAAGCAACAATTCTTTTATAAGAGTTCCTTGCAATGATGTGCCATGTTGAACTTCCAGTGACCAGTATGAGAGGAAAAAAAGAAGGTTGACAGACTATGATTTTCCTAGTCAATTAAGCCTAACCTGGAGCAATTCTAAAGATGCAAACTGTGGGTGAAAAACAATTATAGTCCAATCTACTACATTTTCTATAAGGGGGGAAATATATATTTTTTTAAAAGGTCACATATTTCACATGAAATTAAAATTTAATGAGGTACCCTTTCTTTTTTCAACTGCGAGTTTGTGTGAAAGTAAGAATAGCAACATGAGGCAGATGGTAAGGGGGTGGTGCAACTGCTGAGGGAGGAACAGGCAGATAGCTTCAGGAAAGGTGGGATGGAGAGGGAGGAATGTAGTAAGAAGAAAGAGCCCAAGAGATTGAGAAGAGAGAGAGAAGGACAGGTGTGATGAAGAAGCAGGAAGAAGAGAAAGCCACAAAGCCTTTTGAAACAGAGAGGCAGACAGGAGAACAATGTAGGCAGACCGGGAAACAGGAATAGAGGGATGGCAATCATGAGAATAAAGAAACAGAAGATATGAGGTTACAACTTCTGTGCAAGATGGCAGTTAGTATGAGGTAGATGAGGATTGTCAGCATCAACCTTTATAGACACTTGGGAAAAGTAAAACCCCCAGAGAAGACCTGCTTAAGTCAAACACTGATAAATATTTATCACAGCTAATGTGAGCACCTGAATAAATGCATTGATTTTTTCAGCTGCTTTGTTACTATAGGACTACAGAGGGTAAATTTTATTATTTCATTTTATTACACATAACGTAATGTATGGATATCTATGCTTTTTATTTTAGCATAAGTGGATTAGATGGGTTGTTCCTGACATCTGGTGAGAATTTCATGTCAATAGCATATTTAGAAACATATTTAAATAAAAATTGTTGATGTGTTCAATACTTATTTTACTCGCTGTATATATTTGCAAATGCACAGGAAACGCACCCTTACATTATGCTGCAATTTTAAATAATACCGGCAAACTTGCAAGTTCTGCCAGTGTCATCATTGTTTCTGTATAACTATTTTGTAAACAAATTTTTTGCAGATATGGTCTGGGTTTTTTCCAACAGCAATGAGAAGAAAAAATCAGAATTGCAATACTACCACCGAACTATTTACAAAAATAAATCACTAACTTCAAAGCTATTACAAAATTTACTTGTAAAGTTGTAAAGTTTAAAGAAAATAATACAAATTGTGATTAATCTTACAAAGAATTGGGTTAAATGAACTTAATTGTTTGAATTAATAATAGTTCTGACAGTTCTACTATACTGGCCAGTAACAGACCCTATGGCCAGTTTTTTGGGTATAATGTTTTTTTTTTGTTAAATTAATTATATGTAGACCGAAGTGTGTGTGACATGTCTTACCTGCTGGATCACGTGTGTGTTTTGTACGGTTAGCTCTACTTGATACTCTGCTTGGGGCAGCAGAAGGGGGAGACTGGAAAAGCTTTTCCTCCATATTAGCTTCTTTCACATACACACATGACTTCCCCAACAACACAATGCTGTTCAGTACCTTCAGTGTGATCATACTGCACACAAACACAAAGAGAAAACACAATATTAGCAACATATCAAATTTGCCAAGTTTACATATGCCTGTATGTATAAGAAACTGTGTGAGTAAAACTAACTAAATGTCAATAAGGGTGTATTCATGTTTTCCTATCAAGTGTTGACTTGCCTCACATCACAGCAGCTCACTTGTATGAAATATGGATAAAAAAGTGTATTTAAACTAAAGTAGCTAAAGAGTCTGAAAACCAACAAGTGGAGAAGAAATGACAGCAGAACACTAGTTTTTATTATGACTAGTTTAATTACTAGTTTAATTATGACCTTTTAAATAACATATGTTCAAGTGATGGAGTTGACATGGGGAAGGATCTAAATGTGTTGAAGAGATTCATAAATGTAACAATAACAGATTAACTTATTTTAAAGTAAATTATTCAAAATAAATCATTCTATTGTGATGATAACAACTGATTGCTAATTTGTCTTCGACCTGCAAAGTCCCCAACAATCTGTAGTTTCAACATGGGATTAAAAGGTAAATTTTACAACCGTTTGTAAGAAAGTACATATGCCTCCAACCATCTGTTTAAGATGTGTTAAAAACCTTAAAATAAATAAAGCATGCATAAGAATACACCTTAACCGGGGTGCCAATAATTAGGGAGAGCGTTGTATGTGTGACATAGACCTTTTAGAAGAACAACCCCACACCAATTGTGAAATATGATGTTGAAAATATTATGATTTGGGGTTGCATATCAATAAGTACATGAGAAAAATGCAAAGCAATTTGACCAGTAAGCCAATGTCACAAAATGGTGGACAAAGGGAGCAAAAGCTAGATACTGAGGCCTAGGATACAATACTTTTCTGCACTGAAAAATAGTATTATTCGCATACATAATTAATAATATTGATATATCAATTTATTTTCTAAATTACAATTGGGAAGAAAACACTTTTCTTTATGGCTTTATTTAACTGTAAAGAGGGTCCTCAACTTATGTTGTACTTGACTTACAAAAATTTGTGGTTACGTCACTGGCATTTTCATGTGCATATTTACTCTCATATACAGTAGCAGAATGCAGTTGAACACCTACTAAATGCTTTACGGTAATGCGACGAGAGAGACTGGTGTCAGCCATATGCGTGTGTTACCATTCCCGTGTTTGCTTGACGACCGTGGTCGGAAGCCCAGGGAAACCACTAATTTGGCCTCTGCAGCATCATTACATGCATGAGTTCTGACTTATGTCAAAATTCGAGTTACGTCATATTCAGAGAAACCGAATCCTGACATTACTTGAGAACCCCCTGTAATCTGTAGGCACTGTACTAAAGAAATGTTGGTATTAAAATGATTTTAAAAGCTGAATCCTGGCCTCCAGTACACTGCCTAACGTACATTACGCCTAAATATTGCCGTGTTTATTGAAGGTGTTGTCAACCTTCACCCCCACTCCAATAAAAATATTGTTGAATCACAGCACAATAATATTCAGAAAGCAGAAACGGTGATATAGATAGTCACAAAGCCATCTCACACAATATACAGATCAACAGGACATAAACAAAACCATATGCTCAGTGTGAAAACTTACCCCAGATAAAAGAGTACGACACACACAAAGGCAAGGGCACCCTGGATCTTCACTGCACTAGTTACCACCCGGATGAGCTTTCAAGCAAAAATGACAAGTTTATAACTTATAATATGCACAAAAGTCAAATTTAACATTACATCATGCTGAAACACATTGCAGCAGCACAGTCAGTTTGCGACCCTATGTTGCTCAGCATAACAGGTACAAGTACATAAATATAGCAAGATATGATTTCTTACTATTTTTCATAGAATATGAATGATAACACAAAACACACTTTGCTTTTACTCATGGTTAGTGGCCATTTATCATCAATCAACTGTGTGTATTCTTTTAAAATCATAATTACAACACAAACTACCCAAATGATCAATGACAGCTTGAAGTCTTTTGTGGTAGTTGTTTTTGACGGTCTTTATCTTCTCAGACTGCAAAGCTGCCATTATTGCTGCAAAAAGCCTCCAGTTCCTGTAAATTCTTGGGCTCTTGCATGAACTGTATGATTGAGGATCTCCCCAGAGTGGCTCAGTAATATTAAGGTCAGGAGACTGAGATGGCCACTACAGAACCACAACTTTATTTTACTGTAGCCAATGACAGGTCGACTTGTGTTTTGGGTCATTGTCATGGTGGAATGCACGTCGCATGCGCAGCTTCTGGGCTGATGAGTGCAAATTATTCTCCAGTATTTTTGATAACCTACTGCATTCATCTTGCCATTAATTCTGACCAAATTTCCTGTGCCTTTGTAGCTCACACATCCCCAAAACATCAGCGATCCACCACCGTGTTTCACAGTAGGAATGGTGTATCTTTCATCATAGGCCTTGTCGACCCCTCTCCAAATGTAGCATTTATGGTTGTAGCCAAAAAAATCCATTTTAGTCTAGTAGTATAGCTCTCTTCTGGCAACTCGACCATGCAGCCCATCTTTCTTCAAGTGCCTCCTTATTGTGCATCTAGAAACAGAGTCCTGTATTTCACGTGAAGTTATTTGTGGGTTTTTCTTTGCATCCCATACAATTTTTCTGGCAGTTGTGGCTGAAATGTTAGTTGGTCTACCTGACTGTGCTTTGGTTTTAACAGAACCTTTAATTTTCCACTTCTTAATTATAGTTTGAACACTGCTGATTAGTCTTCTGAGTTTCTTTGATATTTTCTTCCTTTGATATTCCTTTCCTGTTTTATAGAATTCAACTACATAATGAATGGCTTCAACCAACCACTAACAATGTGTGAAAGAAAAGTTTGTGTTATCATTCATATTAACTGACTAAGAAATCATAAATTCTGTCAGGGTATGTAAACAACTGTGTGTGTGTGTGTGTGTGTGTGTGTGTGTGTGTGTGTATATATATATATATAAAATACATAAAAAGTGGATTGTGGCAAATAAAATCATCAATGTGAATTCAAATAAAGTTTACAATTAAGCGGATTCAGTAGTAAACATTGGCAAAGAAAACACTGAAACTTACCAGTAAAGCAAGAGGAAGGGGGATGAAACCCATTCTTCTTGATACGCTGTCACTGTAGTCAGTATAAGCCTAGTACACTCAGCCAAATTATTACAAAATACAATCACCAATTCAACACTTCAAAAATCAATTCAAAAATCTATGCAAAGTGAAATATTACACCCTGATACATTGTCCTCCCCTGGTCAAAGCTGACATTATTGACTTACATTTTTCTGTCTGCTGCTGACCAGATCAAAGGCCAAACTTGCTCTGTATTCACTGTAGACCTGCAAACACACATAACTTCATTTAGTATAATACACAATGAGAATTAAAGACCAAAGACCCCTTTATAGCTCATATATATTATTCTACTTGTGAGGACATCATCCTATAAGAAAAGGAAAAAGAAGAAAAAGAAAAAGAAAAAAAGAAGAAAAAGAAAAAGAAGAAAAAGAAAAAAAAGAAAAAGAAGATGATATTTATATAGCGCCTTTCACAAACACACACACACACACACACACACACACAATATCCATGAGCTTTTGAGAAGCTTGTGCTCTGTCCGACAACATTTAAGCGCACATACAGTTCGGCAAAAAGTATTTGACAGCCACCAATTCTGCAAGTTGCCCCACTTAAAAAGATTAAAAAGTCTGTAATGTTCATCATAGGTTCACTTCAACTGTGAGAGACAGTTACACAAATAAATAATTTTAAAATCCTACAATGTGATTTCCTGGATTTTTTTTTTTTTGTGAAACCTATGATGAACCTATGATGAACATTACAGACTCTCTCACCTTTTTAAGTGGGACAACTTGCAGAATCGATGGCTGCCAAATCCTTTTTAGCCCCACTGTATTTAAATATGAGCTCAAATTTGTTTAGATATCATTCCCACCATGGTAAGACTTTGTTCAGACATCAAATTTGATCTGAGCAGAGCATATTTGATGCAGTCTGAACAACAAAAGCAGCACGCACCCCCTCAATCAGATATATCAGAAGTATCTGGATATAGACATAAACTGATTCAAATAGGACATGGCCGTGGTTCAGTGGTGGAAGTCTTGCCTGCCAAGCGGAGACTGGGTTTGATTCTCGGCCAGTGCAACAAAGTTTTTATGGGCAACAATTAGGCCGTTGCACCTCAGAAGGTTGCAGGTTCAAGTCCCAGTGCGGGCACCACTGATGTACCTTTGAATACTGCTTCCCGGAACTGTAGATAACGGCCCACTGCTCCACGTGTGATGGATTCAATTCAAAAATCAAAACTCGTGGTGTATTTTGTGTTTGAATGTGACAAATAGTCATTTTAGTAAAGATTCTGTGCTTTTCTTACTATTTGGGGGCTGTTGTTAATGACTTTTAATAATATGTGAAACCAAAGTCAGTGCTGGACCACATTTTATGGTTATTAAAGGTTGCAATATGAATATGCTGAAAATTTGAACAGACATTTTACTAAGTTCATTATCTGTATGTATATTAGCCTATTAGTGAACAACATCTGCTGAAATATCATGTTTAGTTTAATGTTCTAGTGGATAAAAATGTTCAATACAATTGTGAACATCATTCTGCTAGCTAAACGACCTGCGTGTATGATAATGTCCAATGGAAACAAACTTGCCTTGTTATAGTAATAAAGGAATGGCACACATCAAAATCAAGCTCATAAATGCAACCCGTTCATAATATAAATGCAACTACAGCCTGATGGAACTCTCATTTTGTCCTTCACCTGAGTCGCTGGTGAACGAGTGAGTAATCGGGTGCGATTGCGGGAGTTAATTGCTGGGTGCTGAGGTGGATTACGTAATCAGGCTTTATTTAGAACATGCCCGCACATTCTTACTGCCAAGAAAACTGTGCAAAAAGGTCCACTGTGGCATGATGGACTAATTTAGGTCCTTTCATCGTTTTCACATCATCATTACAGTGGACGCTGCTGCCACCATTTCTCTTACAGGTTACTTAAGATGGAAGGATGAAATGTAGAAAGAAAAAACAACAAAGACAGACAGCACCGCATTGGGGAGGAAGAGCAGCGGTGTGTGCGTGTGTGTGTGTGTGTTTTGCGGAGCTGTGACACTAATCTGCCTGACAAAACTAAACTAAGCCACTGTAAGACACAGCAGATCTCTGGCTCTAATCCCTGCCAGCAAGTGCCTCACTCTCTTTCTCTCCTTTCATATGTCTTTCTTTCTCGTCTGCTTTCCCTCCTCCTCTCGACTCCCCCTCACGCTCAGAGGTGGAAATAAATAAATAAATGCACATGAATAAACGAATGCACGAAGGAATAAAGCTTGTGTAATACTATACAAGCACATTACTCCAGCACTAAACGGACAGCCCTCTTTCTGGCTCCAGCTCATCAACTCACTTTTCCAGTAGAATATTCATTACAGGCCAGTTCATTAAACATTTGTTGTTTAAAAACTGGACCATTTATTGGAATCTTTTTACACATTTCATGTGCATGTGCAGCAACTAACCATGAAAGAAAATCAAGATGGTTGGAAGGCAGCGCGCTCTACACTGGCGGGTCTCACTCGCTCTCAACTGCTGTTCAGGAAGATTTGGGTTAATGGAACTATTCGGGTCACCTTAGATGCCAAGTGCTGGGTCACTTTCCAAACCTGTCCCCAGGGAAACCTGTCTGTCTTTGTAAAATGTTCCTCTTCGGTGTCAACACGCTTTTCTAGTCACACATAAAAAAGTCTGGTCTGTGTTAGCTTGATCTAGATGAAGTAGGTCAAGGGATATGTCTCATGTTCCTCGCTTTTTTTAGGTCATATCCTGGCATCTATGTTTACTTAATATCCTTGTGTACCAGGCATTATGAATGAGTTTTGTAGCACTGACGTTACTTATGGTAAATTTCCTTGATACTTTCTAGGACATACAATGTGTGCTTTCAATTCTTCATTAGAGTATTACTCTTGGGATATCACTATTGATTATGGAAATAGACAATTCATTTGTTATTTTTCAAAAGATGCCAAAATAACAACAAAATAAATACTAAAATAAAAAGAAAACCTTTCATGTTTCATTATATATAAATAAAACACTACGTGGCAAAAATATGCATCTGCCACCTATATCCTCTATAGCAGATATGCACTACTGAGGTATCTGAAGGTATAATTGAATGTATTTTAATGTATTTTAATGACATTTTGAAAATCTTTAAGGGTGTTTTGTTAACTTCATTAACCTTTCAAAGTAATTACTGCAATTCCAGAAGAAATACTCATATTTCAACTACAAAAATGCAAATTTACACTGATGCTAGAGCTAATGACCTGCAGCTAGAATGATTATCACGCAAACTGGAAACAAATTGCCAAGCCAGTTAATTGAGAATGTACAATTTATGTTAATCATGTTTTTAGTCTTCCACACTTTCACTTGAATCGATTTATCATGCTCAACTACAATTTTAGTGAATTTTATATGTTTATGGTTACTGATTTGGCTTATCTGTTGAACATTTCACATCACCTTGCCTTGTGCAAAAACTGTACCACTTTCCACATGGCTACGGAAGCATTTTACATTATTGGACAGTAAGAAAATTCTGCTAAATGTACAATATGTATTTACAACAGACAGAATAATGATGAATGATTACAAGTGTATACAGAACATCAATTCAGTTCTCAGGTATGTGAAGCCTGTAAAATGTAAAATCTTATTTCCTGTGGAAAATTTACACTTAAAACAAAGACCACAGAGGTTTAACAGACTTGCACATAAAATGGCTGCATGAAATAGAACAGTTCCTTAAATCAGGAGCTGCACTCTACAGAACTGCATCAAGATGCATTAGGTTAAAAAAAAAGGTTTGTTCTTATAAGCTCACAAAAAACTCACATCCAAATAGAAAAGTGAAAACAAAAATAGATCAGCCACCTGAACTAGCATTGAAAAATTACGTTCAGTGTGCCCTCTTGAGAGTGCCGTTTCTGTGCATTTCTATGTAATTATTTGGCATCACTTCTCTCCTGTTTCACACTTCCTCATGGCTGCCTACTGACCAACAGTCAACACATTCAGCCAGCCAATAAAAACAGAAAGAAATACTACAGCCAGTAGTGCCATACAGACCACGTTGACTCCAAAGGCCTGCTGGCATCTGATGGCCAAAATTTGCCTGGTGTGTTGCAAACCTAACTAGCTGACCATGTAGCTTTAAGCAATTTACTACAGATTCAAATAAAAAATAAAATACGGTCTCATTTCATAATTATTAGGTAGGTCAAAACAAAAAAAGGATTTTGTTGGGGATTATAGAACTGTAATATTATCATATAATTCAGTTACAGTTTAACACTATGACATTTCTCCAATCGAGAAATTGCCCCCTTAGGCTGCCCAATGCTTTAGACAGAGTTTTTACTCATATTGTCTATTCACAATGGGCAACGGGAGGGACTTGAAAGTTATTAAGAATGATTTTCCACACAACAATGAGTCAAAAGAGCATTGGATAGTAAAAACAAAAGATTCTCTTTACTTATGAGTTCCTTCGTGTTCAGCACCACCATTCAGCTAAGGCAGACAGATGTCTCCTCCGAAAAACCCAGGGTCAGATGAGATGGCATATGGCCGATTTGCCAGTATCCAAAATCTCATGTCATTTCAAATGAGTTGTGGGCTTTTTATAATGAGGAGCCTTTCTCCGCCTCTTACAATGACATCACTTCTTATCAAAGAGTGAGGTGTTACTATGGCGTGTCAACATTCATCTATAAGAGATCATTTCTCAATGGGATTACTATATATCTTCCAATAGTAGCCCCGGCATTTATTAAAAAAATTATTTGCACGGCCCGGTGTTTAATAGGGACAGGCTTTTATTGGAGACGGGCTATTATTTGACTCGCATACGGAAAGAGGGGAAGGGGGGTTGTTGCCGGGCTACTGTTGGAGATCTATTGGTTGTAACATCTCTTTAAACCCGGCGGTTATTGGAAATGTCAATAAGAGACAGGCTATTATTAGAAGATATACGGTATTCTCACTTATTGTCTTATTTGGGTACATCATCATGTATTTTACGATCAGTGAAACTGCTTAATTTATTGATCTGTGAAGCCGAACTTCGCGGCTGAGGAAGAGGAGAGCATTTGCACTTTATTTGGGGACCGAGTTCCTTGACAGCTTCTTATGTCAATACATTGTACTGGCAATAAACATTTTAAAATAAACATACCAATAACAAGGCAAGCTCTTTTTCACATTCAGAACGTGCTTTGTTCATTTCTACAAAAGTGCTGTCTGTAAACTGGTGTGACTTTTGTGAAGTTTAAACATGTTTTTTGATATTTTTGATCTCTTCAGGTCATATTGAAAGCATGTGTGTTCAGCAATGAGCAAGAGTCATGTCTAACCCTCATTTTCATATTTGAATATTAATATCCACACAGGTTATACTCACATCAGCTGGAATGTCATTAAATTTAGTGATAAAAGCGTGTTTCACCACATCTACAGTGATCTCCGAAGCAATGACCATGCACACATCCGGAAACAGAACCCACAGATGATCTAAAATCAAATAAAATTAATAAATTAAACAATTACACCCCCTTCATACTGCAAAAATGTCACATTGGTGTGAAAAAGTATCTCATAATTTTTTGTTGTGTTTGTCACACTTAAATGTCTCAGATCATCAAACAAATTGAAATATTAATCAAAGACAACACAAGTAAACACAAAATGCAGTTTTTATGTGAAGGATTTTAATATTAAGGGAGAAAGAAAAACCCAAACCTACAGGGCCCTGTGTGACAAAGTGACAAAGTGAACCCCCCCAATCAACCACCCCCCAACCACAGTGAGAGACATTATCCACAAATGGCGAAAACATGGAACAGTGGTGGACCTTCCCAGGAGTGGCTGTGTGACAAAAATTACCCCAAGAGTTCAGCAACAACTCATCCAAGAGATCACAAAAGACCCCATTACATCATCCAAAGAACTTCAGGCCTCACTTGCCTCAGTTAAGGTCAGTGTTCATGACTCCACCATAAGAAACTGGGCAAAAATGCCCTGCATGGCAGAGTGCCAAGACGAAAACCACTGCTGAGCAAAGACAATATTAATGCTCGTCTCTCAATTTTGCCAGAAAACATCTTGATGCTCCCCAAGACTTTTGAGAAAATAATCTGTGGACTGACGAGACAAAAGTCGGTTTTGAAAAGCGTGTGTCCCATTACATCTGGCATAGATCATACCAACAGTAAAACATGGTGGTGGTAGTGTGATGGTCTGGGGCTGTTTTCCTGATTCAGGACCTGGAAGACTTGGTGTGATAAACGGAACCATGGATTCTGCTCTGTACCAAAAACTCCTGAAGGAGAATGTCCGGACATCTGTTCGTGATCTCAAGCTGAAAGGAACTTGGCCTGACCTTAATCCTATTGAGATGCTGTGAGACCTTAAAAAGGTGGTTCATGCTCGAAAACCCTCCAATGTGGCTGAACTACAACAATTCTGCAAAGATGAGTTTGACCAGGATTCCTGCACAGCTGTAAAAAAAAAAGACTCATTGCAAGTTATTGCAAACGCTTGATTGCAGTTGTTGCTGCTTATGGCCGATTATTAGGTTTAGGGAGCAATCACTTTGTCACACAAGACCATGTAGGTTTGGATTTTTTTCTCCCTTAATAATAAAGTCATTCACTTAAAAAATGCATTTTGTGTTTGTCTTGGACTCATATTTAATTTTTTTAATGATCCGAAACATATAAGTATGACAAACATGGAAATAAAGAAATCAAGAAGGTGACAATCACACCACTGTATATGGTGACTTATGAATGTTATTGGCTATCAATAAACACCAAGGTAGCTTGTGCCAGTAAATCAATTGTCAATATCTCAAGAACTGCTAAAGATAAAAAATACTTGGACTCATTTGCATACATATCATAAAGTTCCCATTGGCTGGTTTCCCAAAATGGCCACCATACAGCCAAACAAATTTCAGCAACCCATAGATGCTTGTGTGTATAGCCAATATTCATTAAACTTCACAGGCTTGTTGTATATTCACACACAACAGCTATGTGCCAAATATGAAACAAATCAGCCACTAGGTGGCAATGGTGTCGACTGCACCCGGGGCCCTGTCCACCACGGCCGCTTGAACCTTTTAGTTCATTTTAAAATAAGTCTATTTAATAATATAAACATCCTGTATTAGGAGCTTTCAAGGTGGTTGTCAGTTACTGGATGATTACCTGGGTTCCAAGAGAACTGTTCCATATTTCTGAGGCAGACGATTAATAAGAGCACATAGTTTGTGAATCTTTCTTTGATATCTGAAATGACACAAACAAAAACAAAGCAAACTTAGATGCTATCTGTCAAGGTCACTTCATTTGGACTAGATACATTACCTGTGAGTTTTCACTTACCACTGTTAGACATCTGAAACAGGTTATTCTTTTCAAATTTCTTAAACACGCTCCCCTTGATTTCAACAAACTAGAGAGAGAGAGAGAGAGAGAGAGAGAAAGAGAAAGAGAAAGAGCAAGAGAAAGAGAAAGAGAAAGAGAAAGAGAAAGAGAGAGAGAGAGAGAGAGAGAGAGAGAGAGAGAGAGAGAGAGAGAGAGAGAGAGAGAGAGAGAGAGAGAGAACAGCAGTTGAGAGATTGTTTTCTTGTTACCAAAAAAAATGTGTGTAGGTAGGTATGTGTGGGCATGCATGTGTTCTTGTGAGAAAACGGTATAGTTTTTTTTTTTGCTAAAGTTCTAAAGTATGTGTGCTAAAGTAAATTCTTTGTGGACCTGTGCAGCATAAACAACCATAAATTCTTCATGACCATTTTCCAGTCTTTTAGAATAAAATAAGCTGTTCCTCTTCTTCTTATGTTCTGTACCAAATACTAATAGACTACTATATATAAAGTATAGCCTGATTTTATAGCCTGATTGCTATATATATACTCTTTTATCAACAACGTTACATTTACATATCACTTTTCACAATTCCCTAAATGTTTACACACAATATCAAACTCAAATTTTATTCATTTTATTTTACATTGTTATATTTTTAGTGTGTCTGTGTGTACTCACATTGTTGGACATCATGATAGTAAGCAGAGATTTGTTGTGGGAGTTGAAGGCTACATTCAGGGTGGTAGCCTGAACCATGATCAGAATGGCATGAAGAACTGAAGTGCAAGTTCAGGAAAGCAAACTTACACATGCTCACATACAACAAACCCTATTACTTTTCCTCTAATTTAGCTCCAGACAGTCTGCAGTAAATTCCCATGTTCAGTAGCTAAACTACTGCAGGCTGGATAGAGCAGGGTGGTCATGTAGCATTGGTTGTGACATTGTAACCATGTCAGACTTCAGAAATGATTGCTTTAGCAGTACATACTTAAACTGAAAGGCCAAGACAATTATATTTATTTTCATTTCCTTTCTATTCAAATATTGTCCAATCTTTTATTGCTGTAAATAGAAAAAACATTTGCTTATGCCATCCCAGCCACCAGGGCGCTTTAAGTATACACATTTTATTCAATTTCATCTGTTAAAAATCTTTTTGTACCCGTGTTGTGAGTTGTCTTCTTGTACATAAAGTAAAATTACTGGGATGGACAGGACTCCCTTACGGGGCTTGCAACTGACTGCAAAATGTGAGATTACTACCACTTGTCTTCAAATAATAAATATCAGAATCATGTTTATTGGCCAAATATGTGAGTAAACACATACAAGGAATTTGTGTCTCTCAAGCACAGCAGTAAAAAAAAAAGTAAATATACAATAAAAAGAATACTGAACAAATATAATTAAGTATTTATTAAAATAAGTACTTTAGTACATATAAAAATATGCATAATATACATTTATAATTATAAATATATGTGTGCGTATATACATATATCATATATACGTATAAATGGACACTCATCTATACAATATAATAAACAACAACAA
>JBBIGC010000082.1:18546859-18566472 GCA_037576955.1 Lepidarchus adonis | reverse complement strand
ACACACACACACACACACACACACACACACACACACACACACACACACACACACACACACACACACACAGAGGAAAGCCAGTCAGTCGAATACAGAGGAGTTCCAAAGTCTAAAAGCTCTAGTGAAAATGATTTGGTTCTAATTTAACACAACACGTTTTACTATAAATTTTGTTAGCATAACAGTGTGAGTAAACTCTTTAAAACATTTACATACTCAAGAATTTCTGAGTATTTGCTAAGCTCCCCTTTTGCTTTTATGTTTGCAAAAGCCTTTGTTGAGAAAATCAAATCCATTTTACTTTATTTCATTTTGTAAAACTGTACATATTTCTAATTATTTTTAGCTGATAAAACAAAACCAAGATTTTCAAACATTCGAACCCCACTGCCTTTTTTGGTAATAAAATGTTTTTTGCAAGATAAGGAATAATTAACATGCATTTATAAATAGTTTGAGAATGTAAAAATATTTATGAATAAAGAATTTATGCTGGAAGAGTGAACACACACACACCAGCAGAGGAACGAAACACAATCCCATTAATAACTTGAGCCAGTTTACTTTATGTAGGAACATTACAATGTTGGCACTTTAGCGGCTTGTATTTGGACTGGAACAATGGCAGGATTGGAATATAAACTATCCGCCAGCATGGGCCATTATTTGCTGGGAGTCAAATGTCCTGCTGGCTCCCGCCTTAATGTCTGCTAGTCTGTACTTAGCACTGAGATTCACAACCATTTAGAAATGCCATTTACCTCTTTAAGGTCATCCACACTCCCGCACACTCGTGCGCACACACATACACGTACGCGTTATGTGCAAGTCATTTATACTGAGAAATGTGCTACTGTGACAAGCTGAAGTTTGGCACTGAAGCAGGATCATTACAGAAAGAAGAGAGAGCGACACACATACATAGGGAGAGTGAGAGAGGTCACTTACTAGAGACAGAGAGTGGATGACAGATAAAGTGATTGACTACAATACTATACAGACAATATAAAAAACACACAGATGGATTTACAGCAGGGGTGGGAATAACTAGAGGGTCCATAATGAGTTATTAAGATATCTGAAATATTTTTTTTGCCATTTTTAAAAATTAATTATATGATAAGCACTAGGATAGAACTAATACAATTTACCACAATTTGTGATATGCTATGTTTATGCTATGTGCAATATGATGACAATTTTGACATGTGATACTGCGATAGTGATATGATAATAACTATCACATTATATATTGCAATTTGTGATATGCTGAGACAATTTTTACTAGTAGGTAAATGAAGCAATAAAAGTAGCCCCAAAACTCTTATTGGTGTGCATGACAGTGTTAGCAGTAGATCTACAATCAAAAAAGAAGACATTGTACAGTTGTGCTCATATGTTTACATACCCTGATAGAATTTATGATTTCTTGGCCATTTTCATTTTCATTTGTCAGAGAATATGAATAATAACACAAAAACTTTTCTTTCACTCATGGTTAGTGTTTGGCTGAAACCATTTATTGTCAAACAACTTTGTTTTCTCTAAATCATAATTACAACAGAAACTACCCAAATGACCCTGATCGGAAGTTTACATACCCTGGTGGTTCGGCCTGATAACATGCACACAAACAGGTTTGAATGGTTATTAAAGAAACCATCTTCATCTGTGATCTGTTTGCTTGTAATTAGTGGGTGAGTATAAAAGGTCAATGAGTTTTTGTACTCCTGACAGACCCTTGCATCTTTCATCATAATTTTTTTGGATTTTAATTCATGAGGAAATTGAAAGAATTTTCCAAGGATCTGTGGGAAAAGGTAGTTAAACTCTATAAAACAGGAAAGGGAAAATTAAGAATGCCAATCAGCAGTGTTCAAACTCTAATTAAGATGTGGAAAATTAGGGGTCAGGTAGACCAATTAAAATTTCAGTCACAACAGCCAGGAAAATTGTTTGGGATGCAAAGAAAATCCCACAAATAACTTCAGGTGAAGTTATTTCAAGATGCAGAATAAGGAGGCACCTGAAGTAAGATGGGTTGCATGGTCGGGTTGCCAGAAGAAAGCCATTACTATGCAAATGCCACAAAGTTTCCCTCTTACAATATGGCAAACAGCACAGAGACAAACCTCAAACCATCTGACATAAAGTCATTTGTAGTGACTTTTTGACCACAACCATAAACACTTCATTTGGAAAGAAGTCAACAAGGCCTATGGTGAAAGGTACACCATTCCTACTGTGAAACATGGTGGTGGATCACTGATGTTTTAGGGATGTGGGCTAAAACTGCACATACAATTTGGTAAGAATTGCAGATGAATGCAGTAAGTTATAAAAAAATACTGGGGAAAAATTTGCACTCATCACCCCGAAAGCTGCGCATGGGACTTACTAGGACATTCCAACATGACAAAGATCAAAAACACAAGGCCAAATCGACCTGTCATTGACTACAGCAAAATAATAAAAAAGGTTCTGGAGTGGCCATCTCAGTCTCCTGACCTCAATATCATTGAGCCACTCTGAGGAGATCCTCAAACATTCAGGTTATGCAAAACAGCCCAAGAATTTACAGGAACTGGAGGATTTCTGCAGCAAGAATGAGCAGCTTTACCATCTGAGAAGATAAAGAGCCTCATCCACAACTACCACAAAAGACTTCAAGCTGTCATTGATGTTAAAGGAGGCAATACACAGTATTAAGAACTGGGGTATGTAAACTTCTGATCAGGGTCATTTGAGTAGTTTGTGTTGTGATTATGAATTTAAAAGAGTAAACACAGTTGATTTATAATAAATGGCTTCAGCCAAACACTAACCATGAGTGAAAGGAAGTTTTTGTGTTATAATTCATATTCTCTGAAAAATGGTTAAGAAATCATAAATCCTGTCAGGGTATGTAAACTTATGAGCACAACAGTAAATGTCACAATGGTATGTCTCAGCCAAACGGATTCTCTACTATAGACAAATGGCTGAAGTGCATTAGGTTGTTGTAGCTACTGATGGCAGCAGAGGTGAGCAAGTAGCAATAAAAATATTAGGGGCCTGGTCATCAAAGGCCAGCCCACTCCTTGTGCTTTATGCACTAGTATAACTGCCCCTTCCATTGATCGTAGTGCTGCAATTGGCTGTTATCCACTTTCGCTACCCATGTTAATGCCACCACTGATGCCTTGGTGTCATAAGAAAGAAAAGTGTTGTCTAGAAAAAATTTTTTGCATTAATATCTGAATTGATGCTATTATTTTGCATTTCTACACTGGATACTGTATTTTCTCCCACCCCTACTTTACAGTGAGCTTGGAACTTGAAAATCAAATTGGAGCACCAAATTGGGAGAGAACAGAGGACTACACACACCAATCAGAACACACACATTCTGACTGGTCAGGGTCCCTTACCAGTGGCCATCTGTAACAAGGCATGCCTCAACAGAATGCTGAAATCATAAAAAAAGAAAGAAAGAAATGGAAACAGATAGAAAAAACAGAAAAGACAGAAAGATGAGGCTGATGAATGATTCATCAATGTCATAAATAACCCAGAACAGAACTCAAAGAGATGGAATACATAAACAAGCAGGAAATAATACATAAATAAATAAATGAGTAAAATGCACACGCATTTGATGATGATGATGATGATGATGATATAAAATGGGCTTTTTCCCCTATTCTATAAAATTTCACACTTAAGAAGAAAAATGTGATCCCATATGAAAGCAATAAATAAATAAATAGAGTTAAAACTGCAAAGTCAGTTTTAGAACAGAATCCACTTTGCGGTGATAACAAAGCAACATCTAAAACTGCAATGAAGCACAGCCTGAATATAGCCTGAGAACACAATACTTTCAGGATGAGGAAGCCTTTTGCTCTGGGGTAGTTCAAAGGAAAGGAAACTTCTATATCTTAAGATATGTCAACAATGCTATACAATGTTTTACAAGTGTACACTGTTTTCTATGTTTTCAATACACTTCAATCTTTAAATGTGTCTATTTTCATTTCTCTTTTGTGGGGAATCCTTTCTTACCCTAACCTCCTTTCTGCCTAACTGAATGCAGACTATGTCATAAACATTCTTTGGTTGCACTTCTGCGATTATATACGGTATCCTCAGCCAGCCATATATCAACAGGTCATGACTGGTCATCTTTCCATATGTTTGTGCTTTAGTTAACTTAGGTGGTTTTTAGTTTTCCCCTTGTTCAGTAACTCACTTTACTAACAGACAAAACAACATAAAAAAAGAAATAATAATTTCAGCTTAAAGTGGTTTAGACGTTGGAATGACATAAATTCTGTTCAAAACAATGCATCATATATAAAACAATGTGGCTGTAAAAGTTTTATTTTCACTTATTTTTCTTATTAAAGTGATAACATTTGACCATATTTTCACATGTTCACGAAATCTTATGTAGTAAACTACTGATTATTATGTACACTTTCTGGGTCATTTCTCGGTATACAGTGCAGCAAAAAGTATTTAGTCAGTGACCAATTTTGCAAGTTCTCCCACTTAAAAAGATGAGAGAGGCCTGTAATTTTCATCATAGCTTTACCTCAACTATGAGAGACAAAATAGAAAAAAATCCATAAAATCACATTGATTTTTAAAGAAATTATTTGCAAATTATGGTGGACAATAAGTATTTGGTCACCTACAATAGGTAAGCAGCTTTGTGAGAAGAGATCAATTGTTGGAGCAATTATTTGAAAATGGAATAAATACAAGATCACTGACAATCTCCCTCAACTTGGGGCTCCATGCAAGATCTCACCTCGTGGGGAACAAATGATCTTTAGAACGGTGAGGAAACAGCCCAGAACCACACAGGGGGAACTGGTCAATGACCAGCTGAGACCACAGTAACAAAGTTCACTGTTAGTAATACACTACGTTGTCAAGGATTAAAATCCTGCTTAATCCAGCACATGTCCAGGCCCATCTAAAGTTTGCCAGAGACCATCTGGATGTTCCAGAGGAGGATTGGAAGAATGCCATGTGGTCAAATGAGACCAAAGTGGAACTCTTTGGTATAAACGCCCCTCGCAGTGTTGGAGGGGGAAGAATGCAGAGTTTTAATCCAAAATGAATGTGGTAATTCACAATTTCATGAATCCTTGAAATCTTCTAATACACATACCATAGTCTTTCTTAACAAACATTGCTGATATTCTCATATTGTTTTGTGTGTGCTACTCCCACTTGCATACACCAAAGAAGAAAGTTGGTGGTGATAGTGAGCTGCATGCTTGATGTAGTATTCACATTTGTCTTTGCATCTTTAATGTCAGTGAATCTACCTTGACTTTAATGTTCAAGTACTTTAAGAGACCACTTGGAATCTAATCAATTTCCAGTTCATTCATCAAGAAAGCCTTAGGTCCAAATTGTTTCCCTACACCAGGTACACACTTAGGTGTGTTTAGAGGTAGAACAGAATAACAATGTGGACTGGTTACAAGTCCTCTGGACCACTCTGATCTCAATATTCTTTCATATACTCCTGCACTTTGAACATAAAACTGCATCCAAAATTACGTGTTTCTTTTAATAATCACCAAAACTGCAGTTGCCTTTCTCCATGTGGGTCACATAACTTTCTTCTAGCAACTCTACACTGAATTATGAACATCAAAAGGAATAATCAATTGCTGAGACACGCCAAATAACCTAGATTTACATTTGACAGTCTAGCACTGGGCTGAGGGAGTACAGCTGTGTGTACTACCTCCTCAGAAGTGTACATTAGATGATTGGGCATGTTTCTGTGCACTTAACATTCTGCCCTTTTCTTGACCCCTCTGTCTCTTCGACACACATTTGAAGGGCTGAGAATGTATTACGATAGATGCTTATATTATCTAGATTTCCCAGGAAAGTTTTGACATATTACGCATTAGAAAATCTTAGTGAAGGAGACCAAACATTCAATATCCAAAACAGAATTGAATTGAAGGTCGAGCTTTCTACAGTGCTAGTAACATACAAGGTTGAGGCACAAATTGAATGATGGCAAAATGGACTTGTGAATTTATGCAAGAGAATACATCTTGAAATCAGGGTGAGAGGGCAAACAAATGACCCCATTTGTACAATTGCCTATATACAGTCACCTCCATAATTATCCTCACTCCTTGTAAAGGTTAGCAGAAGAGTTAGAAAATGTAGCTTCATCTCACATTGAAAGAAAAAAACAAACTTTAATTTCACATATATTTATTCAGAGGAAAACAAATCCCTCATGAAGAAATAATATTTCTACAGGCACTTTAATAACTTCTGGCGTAATAACTACATAATTGAAGCATATTTCATATTTAAATTGTACGTGTTCAAAGTGACTGAAGTGTACAAAAACTTCCAGGCTGTTGTCTATGACTTTCTGATTATCTGGGATACAAATATCAGGAGACAGAGAGGGCAAAAATATCTTAGTCAGCGAATTGTTAAAAAACACTTTCCTGAAAATACCATTTCTACTGTAATAATATACAAAATCGGTGGAACTGTTGTAATTGACCTAGAGCCAGATCCAATTTTATTTTTGCCCCATGTACATTGTAGCAGGGTTTGCAAAAAGCTACAGCATTGACTGGAAATGTGTTCTATGGTCTGGTGAATTTACAATTGAGCTTTTAACAATTAACTCTCAAGGTGGGGTTGGTATAAAAAGAGAATTGGCTGTAATGAAAATAACCTTAGGGCAGACATTCTGTGAGGTTGTGGGGCTGTTTTTCTGACCTTGTCAGACCTTGTTGGGGTACACAATATCAGGGCATTTTACATCAAAATTTGGTCAAAATCTTCCAATATCTTTCAGGAGTGATGACAATGTTCCAAAGCATATGTCCTAATCAATACAAAAATAGTCAAGCTTATGTCATAGCCAGTCCCCTAAACTGAAAGCCTGTAGGCCAAGGAAAGGGCAAAGGACTTTGATGATTTTAATGTGTTGGCAAAAGTGAAGTAAAATTCATTTATATAGTTCTTTTTACAGCTGACGTTGTCATAAAGCAGATTTACAGGCCCGTAGGAAAAGGAAGTTGTACTAAGTATTAAAGGCAGGAGTGCAAATAACCGTGGCACATGTATTTTTATTAAAACTATTACTCATTGAAGGGTTTATTTGTCTCTCAATAATCAAGTTTGGTTGAATTGAAATTAAATAAATACAAGATCCCTGACAATCTCCCTCAACCTGGGGCTACATGCAAGATCTAACCTTGTGGGGTAAAAATGATCTTGAAAACAGTGAGGGGAACTGGTCAATGACCTGAAGACAGCTAGGACCACAGTAACAAAGGTTACTATTAGTAACACACTACGTCGTCATGGATTAAAATCCTGCTTAAGCCAGCATATGTCCAGGCCCGTCTAAAGTTTGCCAGAGACCATCTGGATGATTTAGAGGAGGATTGGGAGAATATCATGTGGTCAGATAAGACCAAAATGGAACCTTTTGGTATAAACGCCACTCGCCATATTTGGGCCCGGACAGCGAAGGAATAGCTACATAAAAAGCTTTTCAAGGTTCAAGGAGTGGCCTAGACTCCGGGCCACAATTCAATAGAGAATCTGTGGAGAGAGTTGAAAGTCTGTGTTGCCTAGTGACAGCCCCAAAACATCACAGCTCCTGAGAAGATCTGCATGGAAGAATGGGTCAAAATAGCAGCTACATTGTGTGCAAACCTGGTGAAGACCTACAGAAAATGTTTGACCAACCAAGGTTACATTACAAAGTATTGAGGTGAAGTTTTGTTATTGACCAAATACTTATTTTCTGCACCATTATACAAATGCATTTTTTAAAAATCATACAATGTAATTTCTTGGATTTTTATTACATTTTGTTTCTTACAGTTGAAGTGAACCTATGATGAACAGAATCTCTCATCTTTTTAAGTGGGACAACTTGCATAATCTGTGGCTGCCATATACTTTTTTTGCCCCAGTGTACATCCTAACAATTTTTACTACTAAAAACTATACACTTATAGAAATTTACAATATACCCCATATGTATTGTTTCTACTGGATTTAAAATTTGTATATTCAAAAAATAATTTTAAAGCAGAAGGAGAAGCAGAAACATTTTTTTTTCCAAATGATGTAGAAAAGAAGGAAGAACATAAAAGTAGAAAGAAACACAAAGGTTTTAGTTCCAACAGTAATATGTAAAATCACACATGTAATATTACACACATATAGGTGTAATAATGTATATATAAAACCAACCTCCAAAATTAACATCTTTTCTTAGGTTATACATGTTTTTTTCTGGTTTTCCTACAAATTCAGGGTACTTTAGTCCTACAAAGGTATAAAAACAAACACAACACAGACACAGACACACAAATGCACAGGACTTACTTGATGTTGTCCAGGCAACCAGAGTCTGGTTTCAGAATAGCAGTGTGGTGGAACATCTTGTAAAGTGCAATGCCCAGGAAAATCACATTCAGCTACACACACACAGGCAAAACAATGGTCAGAATGAGAAGCAGAATGCAAAGATATACAGTAAAAATGACCAATTCACTTTATATTTCAGAGTGAATAGAAGATTTCTGTAGCATCTGGTAGATGTATGGAATTTGTATAGACCTTGCCCCCCTCTACTTCTCTCTCTTTCTCGCTGTGCAGTTGTCAGTGGTGTCTTGTCTGTCTTGTGGGGTTTTAAAGTTCACCCCAACACACTGTGACTTTCACATAATTGGTAAAATGTCCTCGGCAGACCATTATCTGCACCCCCCTGCGTGTGTGTGTGTGGGTGGACACATACATGTGTGTGTGTGTGTGTGTGTGTGGGAGACAAGGAGGGAAGAAAAAGAGTGTAGAGAGAGAATGAGAACCAGAGAAGGAGAGAGAAATCCAGGGAAAGATTCTTCAAAAACCATTATCTGTGCCCCCCCTTGTGAATGTGCTTATGCATGTGTGTATATGTGTGAATGTGTGAGAGGGAGAGTCTGACTTTGACCCCCTGTATGTATACAGTGGAGGAAATTATTATTTGACCTCTCGTTGATTTTGTAAGTTAGCCCACTGAAAAAGAAATAAACAATCTATAGTTTTAATAGTAGGTTTATTTTAGCAGTGATAGATAGAAGATCAAAAAACCTCAGAATATCACATTATATAAAATATATACATTAATTTGCATTTCATTGTGCGAAATAAATAATTGATCCCCTAAAAAAACAATACTTTGTACTTGGTGGTAAAAACCCTTGTTGGCAAGGTTTGTTGTAGTTCATGGCCAATTTTCTGCACATAGCAGCAGTAAATTTTGTCCACTCCTCTTTGCACATCAGCTCTAAACCATTAAGGTTTCGAGGCTGTCGCTTGGCAACTTAAAGCTTCAGCTCCCTCCACAGGTTTTCTATGTGATTAAGGTCCGGAAACGGGCTAGGTCACTCCATGACCTTACTGCACTTCTTCTTGAGCCATTCCTTGGTTGTCTTGGCTGTTTGCTTTGGGTCATTGTTATGCTGGAAGACTCATCTGTGACCCATTTTCAGTGTCCTGGCAGAGGGAAGAATTTCCATCCTCCCGTTGATCCAGTGAAGTTGCCCTGTGACTTTAGCACAGAAACACACTCAAAGCATAATGTTCTCACCTCCATGCTTGACAGTAGGGACGGTGTTCTCGGAGTCATAGTCAGCATTTGCCTTCCTCCAAAAATTTTGTGGTCGATTTTGGTCTAATCTGACTACAGAACCTTCGCCCAAGCTCTCTCTGAATCGTTCAGGTGTTCACTGGCAAACTTCAGAGGGGCCATCACATGTGCTTTCTTGAGCAGGGGGACTTTGCGGGCACTGCAGGATTTTAATCCATTACGGCGTAGTGTCCCTGACATCTTGTCCCTGACTTCCTTAGACAGCTCTTTGGTCTTGCCCATGGTGGAGAGATTAAATAAATGAGTCTGTGGACAGGTGTCTTTTATATAGATGACTAGATAAGACAGGTGTCTTTTATACAGGTGACTGTATGTTGAATTATCTAACCAGTCTGTGGGACCAAGAACACTAAATGGTTTATAGGGGATCAAATACTTATTTCACTCAACGAAATGCAAATCAACTTATGTATTTTATATAATGTAATTTTCTGGATTTTCTTTTTGATATTCTATCTCTCACTGTTAATATAAACCTACAATTAAAATTATGGACTGTTCATTTCCTTGTCAGTGGGCAAACTTACAGTACAAAAAGAGTAAGGGGTCAAATAATTATTTCCTACACTGTATGTTTGTGTGTGTGTGTGAATCCCCCTGTATACATGTATATATGGTGTGTAAAAGTGTTTGCCCTCTTCCTGATTTTTTTTTTCCATGTTTGTCACACTTATATGTTTTAGATCCTCAAACAGAATTAAATATTAGTCAAATACAACAAGTAAACACAAAATGCCTTTTTAAGTGAAGGATTTTATTATTAATATTAATATTTTAATTTGTTTGATGATTTAAAACATTAAAGTGTGACAAACATCGAAAAAAAAGAAGTCAGGAAGGGGGCAAATACTTTTTTACACCACTGTATATTCGTGCATGTTTGTGCTTGTTAAGCTCACCATGATGATGAGAGTTGCTGGGCCAATGAAGCTCCAGATGAAATAGGTGTCTAAACGAAGCCAGCACCTACATCAAAACAGCAGACAGAGAGACAGAGGATTTTAATCCAAAATAACCCACAGATTCAGGGGTGGTGTAATTAGGAAGTAGGGTTTTTAATTTACCAATACAATGTTTGTGACCAAAATGATGACAGATTTTTTACTATTCATTTTTATGTGCAAGACCCACTCTCATCTTATTTATGTCGTTTTGTTAAGAGTTTGTCTTTAGCTCAATGTCAATTTCTCCCACTGTCCAAAGGCTTGTGGTTTAAATTGACAGGTGGTGAATCTATGTTGCCATATCCAATTAAAGATTGTTGAACTGCATCAGGACCATGGTGTGTGTGGGTCTGAACAGGACACAAAATTTTATGTCTGTGGGCCCAATTAGGTGTCTCGTCTGTAATCTCACGTCTAGTGGTTTTATTTGCTTAGAGCCCATATTGGTCATTTACACCAATTACAATGGTAGGATGTAAATGGCCTAAACCAGTGGTCCCCAACCCCCGAGCCGTGGACCAAAACCGAGCCGTGGAGCAATTTGTACCGGGCCGTACAAAAAATGTAAACTTAAAAAAAACAAAAACATCTCAGTCCGTAGCATCCCAGTCTGTTTGAAACATCAACATTGCCAGTATTCTGGATAAAAGTCATGGCAGAAAGCCCTGAGATTACCACAACACCACGGAAAACTTTTATGCGTTACCATAGCGACCAGAGCACATTAGGGGCAGAGAGGAGGATTTATTTTTTTTAGGAGCATTTCAGGAGGACGCTGCTAATAAAGTGGATTCATGTTTATTATTATATTTAAAAAATAATATTTTGTAAATATAACAATAATCTTAAATCCACTTTGTAATCATGTAACTTTATTAGCAGCGTCCTCATGAAAGGCGCCAATAACGTCCTCCTCTCTGAGCTCTTGTCGCTACGGTAACGCGTAAACTTTCCTTTGGTCGTATCATCTTATTTTGTTGTATTTATTCGACACCTTAAAGGCCGGTCCGTGAAAATATTGTCTGACATTAAACTATTGGGGTTTGGAACATTGTCCAGATAAATACAGTGATACACCAGCAAGCGGAGGGTTCTTACAGATTTGTACCATGAATCAACTGTAAGTGGCTCTGGAAGCCAGGCTGTTTTTGGGTGAGGAGCTGTAACAGGGTGTGTTTCTGTAAAAAGGAATTACGCCTATTCTTGGGCTACACGTCCCATTCAATGGAGATTATTTGATTTAGAGTGCTGTGTAATCTAGGACTAACCTACATCCATATATGGAAAATATCTTTGTCGCTTGAAGATGTGGCTTGTTAATGTGTTTTCGGAGAATATGCAATAATTTAAATCAACAGTTTAACATATAAATTAAAATGTTATTAATTTATTAATACTAATATATAATAATAATAATAATAATAAAGTGCATCCATATGTGCAGTTTTGATGTGAAAATTAAGATATATCTAGCATTTTTTGCCCTGCTGTGTATCAGCTTGTTCCGATGCATATTCCTTTGTAGGTAGAAAGATCTGGAAGATCTGGTTTAAGGTTCAAGAAAGGCAGTAGTTCCTAATGTACAGGACCAATGTTCATCAACCCTAGTGCTGTCTGTATAAATTCCAGTGGTAAGAACCCCAGCCAGAAGTAAAGTATCAGGATGGGTCAGGATCACTGGTATCTCAGGTGTAGCTAATGTAATTTGAATAAACATTTAATTCGTATTATTAAAAATTTGATAAAAGGCAGAAATTGCTTATTTAAACCTTTTATATTGACAGACTTCCCGATGCTCTTTAAATGCTTTTAGAAAGAAGATTCAACTACATAAAAAGATCGAGACTTCAAATCAGTGGCTTTAACAAACACACACAGATATTTGACCTTGACAGTAAGACTGTAGAAGTTGCTTGCTTAGTAGTTCCACCAAATGACGGGAATTGTGAATAGCTGATTGAATAACTATAATTTAAAACATGTTTATCGCTGGGTTTAATACTGTGGTTTGGCCTTAAAGACGATGACCGTTCCATCCTTGGACGAAATCTAATATGCACTGTACAGACATCATGCTCTGACGTCCGGAACATCATTACGTCTGTCGAACTTTCTGGAACGCCTCATAGCCCGTGGAACGGTCGTAACATAAAGGGTCTGATTGACAGCCTCTAACTAAATTATTCAACTCTTCATCTCTGCTTCCCTGAGATCAGCTCTAAAGCCCAGCAAGAGTGTGCTTGTGTGTGTGTGTGTGTGTGTGTGTTTGAACCACCTGCGCAACTAAGCATGCATTACCCATTACCCCAGAACAGATTCCATATGGAAATGAATGCTGGAGCCAAATGAGATTATAAATACTTTATCGTCTCCTACAGGACGTACGAATGATGTACACTGGGACACAGCTTTGCAGTTAGTGCTGCTGAAGTATATTCCATCCATTACCAAGCTGACGCATTTCTCGCAGCCTGGGTGCTGCTCAGTGATCTTCCATTCTCAAGAACATGCAGAGTTTCTGCATGAAAAATATGGGCACGATAAAGTTCCAATAAGCTGCATGTTATCACTGTCATATGCTAGCTAGTCCAATCCAACTTTTTTATAAAGCACTTTTACACCAGCACAGGACCAAAGTGCTGTACAATAAATATGTTATTAATAAATAAAAGTGAATAAAAAAAAAGAAGTAAAAAACACATACAATAAAACAAAAACACATGATACATGAAAAACAAGCAGCCCTAAAAAAGTAAAAAGAACTAAAATCAACATCTCACATGGTGTTGAAAGCCAGAGAGATGTGCTCTTGAACCCTCAACCACAAATAGTCATGGCATCTCTGAGGATCAAACCCATCATTTCCTGACAACAGCCCAATTGCTTAATATAGTTTCACAACTTGGGAACATTCGTTTTTTTCCCTGAGCTTCTCTTTTAAGCTAACAATGATTTTCCTTTTCCTGCAAAGGTGTACAAGACAGTCACAATTTATCCAGAATACATTTTAATTGATATTTTTTGTGTTTACTGACACACCTGAATTGATAAAAAGTTTCTAACTGCTCCTTAATGAGCAGTTTACAAAGCTGTGATATTAAGAGGAACGAAAAAATTTTTGTGAACAGTATTTTTTGATGCCTAAAATGAAAATTTGGTTTGTCATCTCAACTAAGATCTTGTCATATCAAACCCAATATATAAGACATTTCGTTTTTCTAAAGTTTCTAATCATGCTGGAATAGACAAAAAAAATGCAAATAATATGGATAAATAATATTTAACAACTGCAATAAATTCATAAAATAAGAAAATGCCATTCAGATGAGCTACTTATTACTTCCCAGTTAGTGCTTATTGTTTGCATGCTTTCTATAAGTGAGCCTGTGAGTTATTCAGTGTTCAAGAAGTAATAATAATATCCTCAATATTCCCATTATGTATCTTCATGTTGCCCACCTGTAAATGTTATAAATTCTTTTTGCCGTTCTTTCTTTTTAAGATCTTTGTGACCTATTTATCTTGCCTGGGAATATACCCTGCACAAGACTGACCATCTCATATTCGTATGCTGCGTTCAACATCTCATATTTAAATTATGCTTTATGCTGAAATATTGATGTGGCAGACCATCCCTTTAGGGCCTGTCTGGTCACTAAGCGCAGAGATGATGCCTCAGTGCTCCCCCTTATGAAAAGATGTTTAGATAGGGCAGTTTTAGGAATTTAACCACTTCAGAGAGAAAAAAAACACCATGCATGCATGATTTCCTGAGGGGTTAGCGTTAGCGTTAGCGTTAGCATAACCTTTTAGCCTTTAGCTTATGACCTGTGCAGATGTTTACAGTAAATACCAAACAGGTAGCACACATAACATGTACTCAAAATGGCTTTACTGGTGCTGAACAGTTTTATAAGTACATTTCTCTCAATAGCCTTTCAGACATATTGTCTCAGAAATTTAACATTTGCAATACAATAATTACCCAGTTTTAATATTAATAAAATGTTAAAATTGGAACCTGATCTTTACTGAATTTAAGATTTTGAATGTGACTAAATAACTAAAGTGTGTTTTTGAAAAGATCATTACTATTTAGAAATATTTAATGTAACCATTACAAAATGGAATGTAATAAGTACTAAAATTTCATACTTTACAAGTGATGGTTAAAAGAAAACTACATTAGTAAATGTTAAATACAATCATTATATAAAAGTAAATTGTAATACACATTAGAAAGCATGCAGAGATGCAGTCTGTGTGTACTCACACTGTTTGTGTCCCGTAGCTGCGGTAGTCGACGGCGGCAGACACGGCCACTATGAGGGCGGGAACTCCATAACCGGTGAGGTAGAAGTATTTAGTGCGGGAGTATTCACTTTCAAACACCTCCACCAGCATAATGTACAGCTGCACACCTTCCAGAAACATCCACATAAATGCCGCCAAGAAGAAAAAGTGTAGTAGAGCAGCAAACACTGCACACAAAATCTAAACACACACACACACAAACACACACACACACACACAGACAAAAGACAAATCAGTAAACATTTACAGGCCACGTTTGAGAACATACATCCAAATACCCATGTTCACACACCATTAGCATATAATCCATTCCTTGATTATGCTTTTAAAGCATGCCTCGACTTAACTGAGTTTTCCCAATAGATTTTCCACATTATCTCTCTCTTACTCTTGCACTCTCTCTTTCCATTATTAACTGGAGGTCAAAGAGCCACTCCTCTCCGGTAATTAATGACAGCCAGGCGCCATTCGTAACCACTTACAGGATGGTGTATTTGTATTTCTGCACATTATATTTTATGTATGTTTTTCTTAAGTTCCTTTAGCATAATTACATTCAATTGGCACCAAAATCGCTAATCCATTTAAAAAATCCATTTAGGATGCCCATTTACTACATTTAGAAACATGCTGATTGAAATATGTATTTAATTTTTACATACAAAGAGTAGGTGTATATATATTTTATTTACGTAATATATTTTCTTTTTATATATATATATATATATTAAATTTTTTGGGTTTTTTTATTTTCTTTTATAAAAAATTGGAGACATTATCACCAAGCTCAAGACTGTCTCAATCTAAAATTTGCAAGTGTGTATGTTTAGTTTTTCTATACCACAATACAAAATTTTGTACAAATAAAGTTGTAAATTTTTCTAAATGAGCTATACACCAACGAGTTCTATCTCTAAACGTGATAATGACCTGTTTATTGCAAAACTAGGAGCCTGATTAAATCTACAATGTAAAACTTTGTAGCACAGCTGGCCCTGTGATGAGGAGATAAATATCGGCAATGCCACAGTTATCAGCAACTAGAACTTCTCACTCAATATAGGTGGATCATATGGATTCTACAAATCTACAGATGATGGTAGTATTGTGTGATTCACAAGTTTGTGTGATACACAGTACTTCTGTCAACAGTAATTGTGCATAATAAAAGTAATTCATTATTATGGAAAGTAATTTTGGTATTACTTTTAAATGTTAGCTTTTATTGACAATGCTTTTTAAACTAGACTTTAAAAAAAAGAAGAAAAGCTGCACTACTTACTTCATCACAAGCTCTTGCATGTTACACAACTTCACTTTCACTTTCAAGCTGAAACGTGTGAATAATTCAACAACAACCCCATGGTAATGAATGCAGAGACTTCACAACCCAGCCCAGCTGCAGAGAGAGGCATTTGCACTCCAAGCAATCTAAGAAGCTTAGTACACAGCAAGGCTGAGAAATATTTAGATAAAGTTGTTAGCGAGCTCGATAAGCTACACTTAGCATACCACTCTTCTTATGGACGTAATATGCAAAAATCAATTAATGAATAACCAAATGTCATTGTAGCTAATTCTGACAGCGCTGCTATCGTTGAATATTGCGTTGGTGCAGCATGGTAATGTGTTTATTGGGGTTTTAGTGTGTTTAGAGGGCTTTATTGAGTTCATTGTGGGGAATTTGTTGGGTGTATATGTTTCTGGCACATGAGGGTTTTGGGTTTTGAGTTCACCACCACTGTGTTCACTATTCAGCCTGATGGTAGTGGCTCTGCCATTTAAGCAGGTTGGTTTCTGATGCCTGTGTTAATGCTCTGTGTATGTGTTATGCCATTCGGGGGCACACTTGGGTTATCGAGCTATTAAAAGGCTGGACCGCTGCCCAATTCGAACATAAAAACCTTGGTGTCAGTCTTCATTATTTCCCTCTACGATTATCCAAGCCGGAAATTTGTCACAATTTTGTGGCGGCAGTGAATATTGGCTCTTTAGTGGTGAGTGGTTGCTTGGCATGTGTTAGTTATAAGTGCTTTTACTTATATTTCTGTGTTAGTGAAGCTGATTGGTGTGTCCTCTGTTTCTGCTGTGTTCATGTTAATGGCAACTAACTCTTAAATCATGTGTAAACTTTTACCAAGGGCAATTTTGTTGTAAAGATGTGATGCTAGTTGATTTTGGTTAGCATTTATTTTGCTAGCCTGTTTAAATGTCAGGCAATAAATCTTGGTGGTGCAATCTCAACAACCAGAAGACGCCATTATGGGCTGTTTCTGTGATGACCTTGCAGTGTGCTAGATTCAAGAAATAGTGTTTCAGCCTGTTTCTGAGCCTGTGCCACCACGACTGCTGCAACTGTTGAAGAAAGCCTTTGTTTTGAGACCCAATTGCTAATTCAGCCTGAGTTGCTAACTAAATATGGCAAAAAATTCCTTAAATAATGAAAATTACACATTAAACAAGAATTACGTCTGGACTGGTTTTCCACATAAAAAAGCAGGTTTAAACAAAAAGAAAAAAAGATTTCAACCTGACTGCTTTAAGCACTTCAGTATTGTAGGTGGTCTGTGACATTTAATCAGTGTAAACTTTGTTTCACATTCACATTCATTTAAGCCTACTTCTATATCGTCACAGCTATTTAAGTAAGCAAGTACATTTACATTACATTTATTTGTCTCTTGGCATCTTTGGTACATTCAACATAAAAATGGGTTTGAAACTTCTTGATACACATTAGAAACTTGGAATATTTTAACTGTATAAAACCAATGATTACAAATAATGATTGTTCATTGGAAAGTGAAAAGTGGAGTGCTTACCACATTGTTATAGTAACAGGGCTTTAATGCATACCCATACCCAGTGCTCATACCCAGTGACCAAAGCTGAGTAACACTGAAAATCTTCCTCTGAACATCTTGTTAGGCTAAACTAAACTTTATGTTTCTGGCAAATTGACTGGACTGACTGAAAAAATAGGCTGGATTTCAAATACTTATAATATTAATTTCACTTGTTGAATTTTGTGTGTGTGTGTGTGTGTGTGTATGTGTGTGTGTATGTGACTCTTACAGGCTGTTTGGTGCAGTAAATTCCAGTGAGGAAGAGCATCTCAGCGATGAAGAGTGAGATGCAGAGGTTCTTGTGGATAGTGTTGCGGTCACTCTGCAGGACCCGAAAGAAGCAGAAGGTGAAGATGCAGATGAGCAGACAGATGAGTGACAGCATAATCCCAACCCGAGTGATCAATTCCTGCAGCAGCTTCTCTATCTGATCTGCCTTCTGAGAGAGAGAGAGAGAGAGAGAGAGAGAGAGAGAGGGAGAGAGAGAGGGAGAGAGAGAGAGAGAGAGAGAGAGAGAGAGAGAGAGAGAGAGAGAGAGAGAGAGAGAGATATGAAATGTTACTTAAATGTTTAGAGAATTAATCATTCATACATTTTAAGACTGAGAGTGAGGCATACACAGTGTAAACAATTTTCCTTATATAAATTAGTTTTGAGACTGACAAATAAAGAGACTGAGATTACACTCCTTTGCATGATAGAACTATGCTAAACTTTGTAGGCTAGACCTAGGCTAAATTGCTTTGTAAGTTAGACCGAGGGTAAATTACTTTGTAGGCTAGACCTAGTCTAAATTATTTTGTAGGCTAGACCTAGTCTAAATGACTTTGTAGGCTAGACCTAGTCTAAATTACTTTGTAAGCTATACCTGGTCTAAATTATTTTGTAGGCTAGACCTAGTCTAACTTACTTTGTAGGCTAGACTGAGACTAAAATACTTTGTAGGCTAGACCTAGACTGAATTACTTTGTAGGCTAGACCTAGTCTAAATTACTTTGTAGGCTAGACCTAGGCTTAATTGCTTTGTAGGCTAGACCTAGACTGAATTACTTTGTAGGCTAGACCTAGACTGAATTACTTTGTAGGCTAGACTGGGGCTAAATTACTTTGTAGGCTAGACTGAGGCTAAATTACTTTGTAGGCTAGACTGAGGCTAAATTACTTTGTAGGCTTGACCTAGAGTGAATTACTTTGTAGGCTAGACCTAGTCTAAATTACTTTGTAGGCTAGATCTAGTCTAAATTACTTTGTAGGCTAGACTGAGGCTAAATTACTTTGTAGGCTAGACTGAGACTAAATTACTTTGTAGGCTAGACTGAGGCTAAATTACTTTGTAGGCTAGACTGAGGCTAAATTAATTTGTAGGCTAGACTGAGGCTAAATTACTTTGTAGGCTAGACCTAGTCTAAATTACTTTGTAGGCTAGAACGAGGCTAAATTTCTTTATAGGCTAGAAAATAAGTTCCAAGTGTTTATCTGCTTGTGTTCATTCCAGTGCACCTCTGCAGGGAGAGACGTTTAGTCTCATCCTGAGCGTTAAAAAGCACAAAGCACCGACCAGGTTTAATGTGCTGCCTGAACTACACAGAGCAGAAACAATGTGCTACATTTGTCAGTAGCCGTACTGCCTTCAAGTGTTAGAATAACAAATTTCATTTCGTCTGCTGTATTAAGAAACGAATGCAGTGGAGCGTGGAAAACACTCACTGTTCACCCGCCGAGGCCTCGCCATGCACACACCCAACAAACACACCAACCCCCCCCCCCCCCCCCCCCCCCCCCCCCCCCCACCCCCCCCCCCCCCCCCCCCCC
>JBBIGC010000082.1:18510593-18524965 GCA_037576955.1 Lepidarchus adonis | reverse complement strand
AATATTATTTAAAAATAAATAATTATTTTATTTATTTATTTATTTTTAGCAGAGGTAAGATAATAAGTTATAAAGCTTGCATAAATATATTTGATTAGTGCAAATGAATTTAAGTTGTATAGGTAAGATAACAACTGTAATATTATTTAATAATATTATTTCATATTATTTAATAATATTATTTAATATTTAAAAAATAATCTATTTAAGATTAAAAATGGAGTTTGTATGAGGCCGTGTGTATAGGTTGATCTAAAATAATCTTTTTTGTACAATAAAACTGTTCTACAGTAAGTGAAAACCTCTGTCTGTTCACTATTTTTGTGACATGTTATATGTGTTCAGACTGCTTGAGGCACAATACAGTGCGACCAATCACAACAGAACTGATTTAAATATATCAGTGTTAAGGAAACAAAATCAAGAGAAGCCTGTTTAAATTATAAGGAATTATACATAAGTCTGGAAAAATGGCTGATACAATAATACAATACAAAAGTTATAAGTGAGCCTGGGGGAAAATAAATGATAAGAATACAGGCCTCCTGAAATCACTTAGTGGAATTACTTGAGCACTATTTCAGAAAACAATTTGTTTCCTTTATTAATAAGCTTTATAATCATATTCTAATGAACTGTCAGTATAAGTAAAGATTCTCAAAACTCTGCCTGTGAATACATATCAACAGTGTTCAAGGTTTTTTAGGGCGCTGGACCTGAACCAATGTTGTTAGTATCAAAAGAGTAAATCTCGCCACTAATAACCCAACTGCTCTTGAATAAACCTCAAGGCCAGATGATTAAAGGAGACATTTCTATACAAAAAAGGAATGATGAAATTCATAGAGAATGAAAAAAGAAAGAAAAAATAGTGGAGGATGGAGTAGGGCCTGGAGGGTTATCCCTACGAGAGCTGTTTCTCTTTAACGAGATGCATGTGGACTGGCCTTGAGTTGCAGAATGGCAGCTAAATTGTTTGCCAGGAACGATAAATTTCCTCTCGTGTGCTGCGGAAGCATAGGAGGAGAAGGGAGCCTCCCTGAACCCGACCCCTCTGTTTTTCCTCTATTCTCTCTCTATTTCTACTATTTGCCCACTCTACTTACTACATCAGTCCTACTGACCAGGATCAGTGTGGTTAATCTTTTTTCCGCATTTGACAATAATCCTGTGTGAAATAATTGCCATTTATTTCGTTTGCTTTATTTAATAAAAAATCAAGGAAGTAATTTTTAACATTATTACCCAATATGCTAATATAGTTTTGAGTATTTAGGAAAAATTATATGTTACATTAAAATAAATTTCGAAAAAAAAGATCACAAACCCCATTTGTGGAAAAGTTGGCATTGTCATTAAATACAAATAAGAATATGCTGCATTTACCTTGAATTGTATTTAAAAGATAAAGGTTTAAAGAAAAAACATATTTTGTGTATGTAATAAATGTCAAATTTAAATGGCTGTAACACTCACAAAAAGTTGGGACAGAAATATGTTTAACACCATGTTACATTACTTTTTAAAAAAATACATTGTATTTAATCATTTATGAACTGAGGAGACTAGGTGTTAAAGTTTTGTCGTATGCTTGATATAAGACAGCTGCTCAATAGTCTGTGGTGGCAATTGTTTAATTCTCCTTTTCATAAAACTTTATATATTTATAGCAAGAGACAGCTCTGGATTGCTGGCAGGTCAGTCAAGCACATGCACTCTGCATCTATTAAGCCACACTGTTTTAGCACATGCGAAATAAGGCCTGGTATATACATGAACTTTGTAGATCCCAAAATCTGTCTCCATGGCAATGGGAGCTTCATACCCATGCTGTGGAAAATAAACTCATTATATACCACAACAGAAGTATACAGTTGCATCTTTTGCTCATAACAGCGAACACTCTTGGATGCTCTATTTCGTCTTTGACACTGAGACCTTTCAAATGGTTTTTCCCAAAAAAGCACTGGTCAATATGAGAAGAGCTCAATTGTGTTTCATTCTAGAACTAAAGCTTGGCCTTCTCTTCGTGCTTCAAGATTTTAAACTGATTGACAAAGTGGTGATCCATGACCCATCTTTGCTTGAAGAGACTGAACCTTTGTAAGATAGTACTTTTATGACCAATCATTCTGTTACCAGTTCTGCTTTTTAGGAAGCGTTATAAAATAATGTAACTTGAATTTTTTTTATTAACTTATCACTGTAATTTCTCTCCATCCAATCTTTTCTAGTATGTTGCAGGCATCGAGTGCAAAGTTGTTCATATGGACAAAATACAATCAGGTAGATCACATAGAACATTCAAAGTAATTTATGCATTTCTGTAAGTTAAATTCACCAGCCATCCAAAAAAGGTCACACTACAGCCTTTAGCTTTGATTACAGCATCACTGCTGTCATGTGTATCATTCCAATAAACCTCTGCAATGTCACAACATATATTTCCATGCAGAGTTGCATACATTTTTTGCCAAGATTTGGTAGAGATGATGGGAGACCGCTGTGCAAATTCTTCTCCAGGACATCCCAAATAATTCTCAATGGTGTAAAGGTCTTAACTCAATTGAAAACAATGTCTCATGCTCCCTGAACCCCTCTTTCACAATCTGACCCGATGAATCCTGGCATTGTCAATTTGGAATATGTGCAACCCATCAGGGAAGAAGGTCACTGATGGAATAACCTGGTAATTCAGTATATTTAGATAGTCAGCTGACCTCATTCTTTGGGCACATAACATTGCTGAACCTGGGCCTGACCAACTGCGGTAACCTCAGATAATAGCACTGCCCCCATGGGCTTGTACAGTAGGCACTATGCATGATGGGTGCATCACTTCATGCATTTTCCCTCTTACCCTGATGCACCCATCACTCTGGAACAGGGTAAATCTGGACTCAAGACCACATGACTTTCTTCTAATGCTCAGGGGTCCAATCTTTATGCTCCTTAGCAAACGAAAGTCTTTTTTTGCAAATAGCCTCACTGATGAGAGGTTTTCTTAAAGTGTTCAGTCCCAATCCCTTGAGTTACCCTTGCATTGTTCGTGAGGAAATGCTTTTCTTCCACAAAGAAATTTATCTCTTTCACGACCACATTTCTCCCCACTATCCTTCCCGTTTTTAATAATGCACTGGACAGTTCTTAACTCAATTTTAGTAGTTTCAGCAATCTCCTTAGATGTTTTCTTTGCTTGGATGCATGCCAATAATTTGACCCTTCTGAAACAAGATTAATATCTCTCAGGATGTGTTTACTGCATCAGTTAGGTTTAAATAACTTGTTGCCAGTTGAAACATAATCATTTATGCAGTAATTATCCAATGGCAGGGCCTTACCTATTTGCTTTGCTGGACAGGCAGTTTTAAACTTCTAGAGAATTTGAAACAGCAGATTCCTGTTTACTTTTTGTTTTACCAAATGTCCAACATTTTTGGCCATAGGGTTTGTACATGTGAGGACAGATCATTTAAATAGCTTAGTGTAGGAAAATAAATACACCATTATAGTATAAAAAAACAAGTTAGTCACATTTACATTTACTTATATAAACTGACATCTATAACAATTAAAAGTAGATGTTTTATATATATGTGTGTGTGTGCGTGCGTGCGTGTGTGCGTGCGTGCGTGTACAGAACTTTACAGATGAAAACATTTTTACATTTTGAAAAATAACATTATGTAATTGTTGTTGTTTTTTTAGAATTTTAAATTCCATAATATTTAATTCATTATCCAGTCATTCTGGGTTTTTCCTATTGGCCCATGTTTCATGAGATTCTAACACAATGTAAATGTGAAATTATTGTAAAAGTGAAAAAGCAAATTTTTGTTCCTTCAGCGACAATTAGTAAATTATTCATACGACAAGTGATCCCACATTTGACTGGTAGTGTATTTAATAACTCAAACATAAATCAAACCTTCTATTTTAGATTCTTCAAAGCAGCTTCACAGTGCCTCAAGGCAACTTTACACACTCTTGGCATTCTCTCAAGCTGCTTAATAAGAAGCCACCTGGAATGCTTTTCCACCATGCTTGAAGAAACTCTACATATGCTGAGACATTGCTGGCTACAGAACAATCCCCGCATGCTACTAAAACAGCTCTGACTGGGTTCACTTCTGGGCTACAGTAGTTCTTCTGTGGGACTCTACCAGATGGTCTAGCCTTCACTCCTTACGTGCATCAATGAGCTTTGTGCACCCATAACTGCTGATTCACTGGTTGTATTTCCTTGGGCAAATTTTGGGAAGTACTAACCACTACATTTCAGAAATACCACTGAAGTTTTAAAGATGCTGTGGACCAGTCATCCCACCATCACAACCTGGCCCTTGTTGTCTACACAAACTGAGCTTTCCAATAACATGCCATGTGAATTACTGATGTTGGACAATGTGGAATCCCATGTCTAATCTACACCATATCTGCTGTGAGCCAGTCAATGGATATAATACATCATCCAGCAGGTCTAATGAAACCAGAGAAGAGTGGAAAAATAGGAAAACTATACTGCAAAGCTATGGTTTTGTTTTGAAAATGTGACTACTGACATAGGGGTTATTGGTGCAAATCCAACTAGTGAATTCCAGGGTGACAGTTAAAAATATAAAATATATGAGAGAACATATGAGAGTACAGTCCTAATATTCTGGTGACTTTACATTCACATTTATTCATTTGGCTGAAACTTTTGTCCAAAGCGCCTTCCAGGAATTGGGTGAGGACCCAATATTGACCCAGCCTAAAGTACCATGAAACAGACTATACCCCCTGTGTCCATGACTCACTAAAAACAATTACGTAGCTTTTATATGGAGAAGTCTTGGCAAAATTATGGCTCTTATCCACTTTACTGCTAGACGTGCATCCTTCTCGAGCAGTGGTGCCCAATACATGAGCTACATGATCGTGAGCTACCATTTGATTGCAAAGGCATTGCGAGTTGATCGCGAATCAAAATATACTACACACACATGAGACCACACAGCGTAAAAGCAAGTAACCCGTGAGGGTGTTAGCCAATCATCCATTCCTATTGTTGCGTTTGGCAGTTGATTGGCATACAGTACAACCAATCTGGCCTCATCATTTGTAATAAGCGTCACCGCGCATGCTCCGTCAACAGCATGAGCTACTGCTAAACAACAGCCAACAAGTCTCCTAGTTAGCGGCTAACAATGGACCAAGTAAGAAACCAAAATCAGACTGTGGAGTGTGGGCACCCCTGCTCTAGATAGACATTTGTCAGATAAATTAGACTGATATCTCAGTTATTCAGGCTAGGAAAGCTTTCACTAGCCGTCACTAGCCTTCACTAGCCGTCACTAGCCTTCACTAACTGTCACTCGATTTAGAGAGACCATGAGAGAACCTGTGTGACTGATTAGGGTACTGTTCTAAGCACAATGCAAGATAAGGCCTGTTCAGTTTATACTGAAAGAAGAGCATTTTGGGTAAATTGGTGATTCACAGGACACAGTATATACATACATTTGGTGTGCCAACCAAAGCAGGGTTAACACACCTAGCAAGAAAACATTAGGTTCCCTCAAGCTTTAAAAGGTAGTGGCTTGTTACTGTGCCTATATGTACATGATCTTTTAATGGGCTTCATTCATAAAGCAATCCTGACTGAAACATGTTATTGTGAAAGTTTTTAAGTTTTAAAGCTTACCATTATTTATATTCTATATAATATATACATATACCTTCAGGTAAATGATTTACAGCAAAAGCGCTTAGAATAAATTAAGTCAACTTTTGACTGGTATTACACACGTCTGACATTCTTCTGTCTCAGGTTGTAAGTGCTGTCTATTAAAGTGTCCTCTTCATTGTCAGTTTTCTCAGCAGGCTTGTCCTTGCTGTCTTTTCCAGTTATGTCCTTCGCTCTCTTGCTCTCTCTCACTATCTTTCTCTTGCCATCTTTCAACCTATTTCCTCTTTTTTGTGTCTCATGTTCTCCATGTGTGGCCTTACTTTCCTTCCCTGTGCACTTAGACTTTGTTCTCTATTTCCCCCAATATGGTTTTCTCTTTTTTGCATGCTTGGCTTTATGTGGCTACTCAAAACATCATCCTGGAAGAAGATGTTGGCGGTCTTTACTGCTTTTGTTTTGTACTGAAGCTAGTCTCAGAATTCTACTCCTAATGCCAATGTTACTATTGCATTTTTTTTACAACCAGCATTATTTAATAGCTTTAAAGAATCTGGGGAGGAAGCAAAGGATGGCTAAAAACAAACAAAAAAACAAGTACAAACAAGAAAAGTCTCAGTTAAAGAGGTGGAATTATCTAAAAGCCTATAGCTTATAGTAACATATCCATCATTTGCATATGGATAAAGTACAAAGTATTGGTCTGGGAGAGGTGAAAAGGAGTAATGGATAATTTGGACATGTGAGACAGTTCCTAGCGTACCGGTGGAACCGCAATGACTGTTGATGGAGCACGTGGACCATATGGGGCTCTCCTCAGCAGGAGTGAATGGTTTCTACCATACAACACTGTGGAATCACCAAAACCTACTACAAACAACTGAATTATAGAGATAAATGTGTTTGAGTTGTAAAAATGAAGCAGGACATTTGCTACAAGCAGTAACTGAAAGACAGTAAAGTGGAATTGGAATAAATGCAAGAAAGACGTCTTTCTTCGCGTGCTCCATAACGAAATGCAGTTACCATCCCTCAAAACTCCTCCCTATTCATGATGCATCAATGCCCGTCACTTTCATTTTGGCCATGGACAAGATGTGGGCAAGCTTAGGCATTGAACTTGGTCTTGAGGTGAACTAGAAACTTTCTGGATCTGAAATCTTGACAAGTTTGGCTCTTGGGCTCAACAAGATGGCAGTTACTACAGGTCAAGTCAAGTCATTTCTAAAGTGCTTTTTACAACTGACGTTGTCACAAAGCTTTACAGAACGTGGATCTGGGCCCCTAACGAGTAAGAAAAAACTACCTAATCTGTAAGAACCTTGGGAGGAACCAATACTCAGAAGGGGAACCCATCCTTCTCTTGTAATAAATAAAAACTAATAGTAATTTCAGTTTAAAGAGGCATCTGCAGTTCCTGGTGTACAGGTGGGTCTCATAGAGCTACGATCAGTTGGGTGGAACATGTTTCTGTCCGTATAGCCTCTCCTTCTTCCAGCTCTTCTCCATGCATTACCATCATGAGTTCATCACACACTTGTGATAAGTGACATATAGAGTGGCTTGTATGGTTTCTGACCCTTTATGACTAACTGTTATCTATATAATGAACAATTTTTTAGGCCTTGATTTTTCAAGGGTCCACAAATCCTCAGAGGCTTAGCAACTTAGCAACTCCTTGTAACCTTGTACTTAGCAACTTAGCAACCTTGTAGAGCCTGTGCAAAGTTTGAGAACCACGCCTATGTTCATTGACTATGAAAAAAATAGGAAATTGTGTACATTTGGTTTTCCACTGAACTATTCTTTCAAGTGTGTTTCTGTGTAAGCAACTGATTGTTTCTTTCCATCTCTCCTCCAAAGCTCTGACGGGCCGTTTCACACTCAGCTGAGCATCAGTCTGTGCTGTGGACTCGCTCTTTCCTCCAGGCTCGTTCAGCTACAGACACAGGCAAACGAATCCTGACACCCGTCAACCTGCAGCCACTTTACGAAGCGCTGCGAATGCACACTTCTTTTACTGTCAACATACTAATGGATTTACAGGTCAAAATGTTAGCCACCCAGTGAGAGAATGGTGAAAATATAAACTGTGTGTGTGTGTATGCCAACATTTATCTCTATTCAAAAGGCTAGTCTTCCTTTAGAAGGAAGGCTAGGAAACTTGTGTGTGTGTGTGTGTGTGTGTGTGTGTGTGTGTGTGTGTGTGTGTGTTTCTTGTGTGTGGATGTTCTGGATAGTTTTGATCTATTACAGATGGGACACATACAACAGAGCCTCGGATCCTGTGGACCGTGTCTTATCCAACATGTGCTTTGCATCATGATGTGTGTGTGTGTAATTCCAGCATATATTGAATCTGACTTGCCTTATATGGTTTGCCATACAAGTGCATTCAATATGGGTAAACACATGCTTGTGTGTTTGTATATGTGTTTATGAGTGTGTGTGTGTGTGTGTGTGTGTGTGTTCCCAAGTACCCATTCTCTACAGAGAACAAACTTATAAACAGCATTTCTATTCTGGCATGTGTGGCAAAGGGTGATTATAGATGCCAAAACTTTTGCATGCGATTATAATGAAAGGATGGCAGACATACTGATGTTTTGGGCGCTCTCCTGTATGGTGTCTGTCTTCAGTAGGTTATCAGCTAGCATGAATGCTCCGGTCTCCACTGTGTCCAGCAGCATGGTGGCACAGCGGAGCTGCTCACTGACCGCCAGGGCCCTCCACGCAGCATGGGACTGACTTTCCAGCAGGTTATTCGCCGTCTCCACCATGGCCTGAGCAGAGAGAGAGAGAGAGAGAGAGAGAGATATGTAATTATCATTGGTAATAACTGATGTGAAGGTAACGATCCAATTGCATTCCTTTTGGAAAGCTAGAACTAATTTGAATAGTGGTGTATTGGTTAGTGTCGTCGCGTCACAGCACGAAGGTCCTTGGTTCAATCACACTGTCCAAAGGCTTGAGATAGGTCGTATAGGTGTGAGTGTGTGCACACGCATGTGTGTGTGCGTCCAGTTTCCCTGCAACCCAAAACGGATAAAGACCTTTGGAAAATAAATGAATGAATACATTAAAAATCAATAACATCCTGGTTGTGTCTAACACTAAAGGCAGGTGTCTTAATGCCTCACTGGTCGTAATCTTTTCTTGTAAGTCAGTACTTTAGAGGCAGTATTGTAACAGAATTGCGATCACAAGATAACAATGGCTCATTGCTAGCATTAGCCTTTTAGCTTTGGCTCATTGCTAGCATTAGCCTTTAAGCTATGGCTCATTGCTAGCATTAGCCAATCAGCTGTTAGTGTTTTTATTCAAAAAGAGATATGAAGTACTACACTTTTATGAACCAAAATGTGGTATTGAACATAAATTACCTCAGTAATATCTCAGAGGAGCAGGGTTCATAGCTGAGTTCACGAATAAATGCGATGCGTGCACAGCTAAGAAGGGGCCAACAGAGCGGTCGCATGCCCCGCTGCAGGAGGTTCGCGTGGGCGCTCCCATGGAAGGTGTGGCGGTCGACGTGTTGGGACCTTTTCCAACATCCGCACGGGGAAATCGCTACTTTATAGTAGCAATGGACTATTTCACGAAGTGGCCTGAAGCATACGCCGTGGCCGATCAAAGTGCCGCAACCACCGCTGGCATTTTAGTTGATGAAATGTTCGCATGGTTTGGAGCACCAGAGGAGCTCCATAGTGATCAGGGTCGAAATTTGGAGGCGGAGGTATTCGCGGCTCAGGGTTAACAAAACACGCACCACGCCTTTGCACCCCCAGAGCGACAGCCTTGTTGAGCGTTTTAACCGGACATTAGCCATGCAGCTTGCCATCCTGACCTCACAGCACCAGCAGGACTGGGACCAACAAGGTGGTATACAGGGTACAATTGTGTAAAAGGGGCAGAGTGGTAGTCCTCCATAGGGACAGGCTAGCACCTTACCAACCTTTAGCTGCCAGCCAGAGTGTGGGGAATGATGACAGTGTACATAGTTCTGTTACAGGTTCTGAGAGTCAGGAGGCCAGTATTTCCCCTCCCCCGCACCGGACGCAGCCGGCCCGGCTGCAGGACAGTGTGCACAGGTCTGGCTGTAGGAGGAGAGCTCCCAGGGCCCTCACGGACTTTGAGATGGACTTTTCGTCGGCTGAAGACAGCCGTGACTGAGGGGGGAGAGTGTAGTGGTTATGGGCAGTTGCCATTGGCTGTTTGGGGAGGGGGCATCATGGGAGTTGCACAGTTAGCATTGTTTAAATTGGTTTATGCTGTGTTATGGCTATCTTGTATGTTTGCCGAGAGCGGGAGGAACTGTGTTGGGGTGATTAAGCATCACAGTGTTTGTGGGAGCAAGCTGATGATGGATGTCCAAACTCTCCATAGATTAGATGATTATGGTAAAGGATAACTCGGGCAGTTGGGCATCCACCATCATGCCTCGCTCACGTGTTAATGCTTGTGTGTAACCTAGTCTCTAGGGAGCACGCCGGCACAGGTTAGTCTTGTTAAAGACTGGTACGAGCAAGCAATAAAAACCTGGCAAGTTCCGTCTGGTTAAAAAGGCGAGTATGTCATTAGTGGCTTTCTCTCTTGGAAAACCATTACAATATTAATTCACCTTGACTAACTTGCAGCAGAAAATAAAAAGACATGATGAAAAGGTTTTGATAGAATAATATACATTTTTAAACATTTAGGGCAGCTAAGCTTACAATAGTGATTAGTGATTTCCAAACATTGTGAATACCACTGCACACAGTGCACCACAATGAAATTTGTGCTCTGCATTTCACCCATCACACGTGCACACGTGGAGCAGCGGGCAGCTATCAACAGCGCCTGGGGAGCAGTGAAGTGGGGATGTTACCTTGCTCAAGGGTACCTCAGTGGTGCCCGGGCTGGGACTTGAACCTGCAACCGTCAGTTTTCAGGGGCCAAGTCCTAACCACTTGGCCACCACTGCCCAATAATTGGTCAAAAACAGGCTGGCTGTGGGAACATAATAAGTTTTGAATCTGAATTTAATGGTTGCAAGAAAGTCATCTGTTCGCTAATGTAAGAGAATTGTCAGACAGCGATCTCCTCCAAGCATGTTTAGTCATCTCGTGACATTTAGCAGCACTTTGAAAATGTGCGTCGGAGGAAACACATGCTAACCTTCATCCTGAATGAGTGTAGGGGGTATTGTGTGACTGGGGGAGGCCTAGCTAGTGTGTGGAATTGGGTATGACAAAAATTCATAAAAAGAAAAAAATTACAACTAAACTGCATTGCTGTGAGGTCAAAGATTTATACGTTTAATAAAGGCACATTCACTGAGTAAAATTAATGTACACACACACACACACACACATACACGCAGACATTTGAGTGATGAAACTCTGACACCAATCTGACACCTGAACTTGCAACAATGAGGACAGTTTCCCATAATTCCCAGCTTCACCATAAAGCATTTTCTTGCTTCTCATTGTGCTGCCACTTACTTCTATCTCTCTCTCTACCCCCACACCCTCCCACCCCCACCCACCACTCCACTCTAAACTCCCATACACCTTGACAGGGCTGGTGTCTATCTCTATGATGAAATATAAATCTGTCAGACTGCAGATAGTTCCACAGGGAACATGCAACAGTAAGAAAATGAAGGCAGGTGCTATCATGCAAACACACACACACATACACACACACACACACACACACATACACACAAGCATGAAAGGTCTTTTACGACAATTTCTAACCTAAAGACAGCAAAACCCATGTGTAATATACCTCAGAGTAATACACGAGCATTTATGGAAATATGTAATATCCAGACTGTCTTTTAAAGAGAAAACTCTATATTACTGCAGGAATATTAAAATCCCAACCTTGATATGCAAATGAATTTTAAACACTTTTAGGGCCTCCAGGTTATTAAAGTGTTCCTATTACGATGGGTATCATACTGCTTTTTATTTAAGGAAATAATGTAGTACTTGTGCAGCTAACTACAAAATACACATTATGCACACACTATGCAAATGTATGGCCCCTTAAATGACATATAAATAAGCAATATAATATATATAAATGAGCAGGAATACAATTCTGCATCTTTTAATACACAATAACATATTTAATAGCAATATTTGTATGAATGCAATATGTAATGAAAAAGTAAATATGCACTGAAATTTGAAGAATAGAGCTGTTTTTATTTTCACTTAGATAATCAATAAAATGTGTGACCCAGGGTGTGTGTATATACATAAACTTTGGGATTTATGTACAGCGGGAGAATAAGTATTTGACACATCAGCATTTTTATCAGTAAGGGTATTTCTAAGTGGCTATGGACACAAAATTTGCACCATATTTCAATATCAACTCAAGTATTTAATTCATGCAAAGACATCTAAACATTTAAATCCGTAAATTTAGTTATGTGTTATAAAGTGAAAAGACACTTTATTGAACACATTAAGATCACAAGGTGGAAAATGGCATAGAAAACCAGGAGATTACTCGAAATCTGTCAGAAATCTGTCAGAGAGAGAAACCCTGCCCCCTATCAGTACTAATTGATATCAGCTGCTTTAGTCATAATTGATGGCCTATAAAGGCTTCTCATTACCCAGAAGGCTCACAAGAAAGACTTCATGATGCTAAAAACAAAGAACTCTCTAAGATCTTCCTAATCTTATCATTGAAAAGCATTCTGATGGGAATGATTATAGGCGCATTCCCAGAATGCTGAATGTTCCTGTGAGCACTGTGGGGGCCATTATCCGGAAATGGAAAGAGCATCTGTTCACCATAAACCAGCCACGATCAGGTGTTCCACATAAGATTCCTGTCCAATGAGTCCAAAGAATAATCAGGAGAGTTCTCCAAGTGCCAAAAAACACTCGGCAGAACTTTGAAGACCTTGCATCAGCAGGTACTGTTGCTTCGAAGAAAACCATAAGCAATGCAATGAACCATCATGGCATCCATGCACGCTCATCACACAAGACTCAACACATTACTGAACAAAAAGCATGTTGAGGCTGGGTTAAAGTATGTGAAACAGCATTTGGAGAAGCCAATGGATTATTGGGAGACTATGATATGGTCAGATGAAAGCAATTGAACTTCATTTTACACACCATGTTTGGAGAAGAAATGGCACTGCCCACCACCCCAAGAACACCATACCAACAGTTAAGTTTGGGTGTGGGAGCATCATGGTTTGGGGCTTTTCAGAAAGGGGTACTGTCAGACATCATATTACTGAAGGCAGGATGACTGGAAAATGTACCGGGACATTTCAGCAAGACAATGATCCCAAGCACAAGGCCAATAAAACAATGAACTGGTTTCAAAGAAAGAAAATCAACTGGATTTGGTCAATCATTTGACCAAAATCCCATAGATAATTTACGGAGAGAACTGAGGATCAAGTTCCGAAAAGAGGCCCAAGGAACCTTCAAGATTTAAAGGTAGTTCATGTGGAAGAATGGGCCAGAATCACTCCTGAGCAATGCAGACGACTGGTCTCTCTATACAAGAGGCGTCTAGAAGCTGTAATCACAAACAAAGGCTTTTCTGCAAAGTATTAAATAAAATGTGTTCAGTACTTATTCCCTGTGCCATTTCACTTTATTTATTATGACTCCACTTGTCTAGTTAAATGTTCTATTTTGTTGTATGAATTCAATATTTGGCTTGATGGCAACATCTGGTGCCCCACTTAGAAAGACCCCTACTTATAAAAATGCTGATGTGTCAAATACTTATTCTCTCTGCTGTACATACAAAGGTTTGGCCTGTGTACCTGTGTGTGTGTTATTGAAAGGAATAATTCAATAACAAATCTGTGTGAGGCAGAAGTATATGAACCTTTGCTATCAGTATATGGTGATTTCCCATTCACTAACTAGGTTTTCCCCCTTCACTCAGAACTATTTGTTTATACTTATTTATAACAGTATAATAGTAATATAACAACAGATTTGTCAAGCTTAAAGCTCTACCAGAGATAAAAGCTGACCAGTGCAAATGCAGAGCGTCCACAATTTGGACGTTCACAAATAAAACAAGTCTTTTATGTCACATGATTGATCCCTTATCCTCCCCACATCTTTCACACTCGCTCTTTCAGCCCTGCTCCTGCTTGCCGAGATGAGAGGATGCTTCATCGTTTGTCTGTCAGGTTGCTGCAGGGTAATCTGGCTATTGGCTGAATCATTCTGCCCCAGTTACAGTAGCACTGTGAGCGCGTGTGCGTGTAAGGGGGGAGATGGAGAGCGAGAGAGAGAGAGAGAGAGTAGATGAGTATATTCAATTTGACACCATAAAAGTAATGACCCTTTTATGAGAGAAAGAAAGGCGGACAGACTGAGAGAAAGCAGTGAGGACGAGTGCGAGAGTGCTAGATTTACTTTTTCATCGCCCTGAAGAAGCCGCTTAAGAAACTGTCTGACATGGTGTGTCAGGGGGTGGGGGGGCTGTCAGGAAAGGGCACTGAAGCACACACGCATGTGTGTATATGTGTGTGTATTTTTGGAAGTTGAAAAAAAATAAGAGTTTCCCCCCTCCCAGACACACTTATTGCTACACTCACTTCCCTGTCTCTATCTCCAGCTTGCCCAGACAGGCAGATATACACACACACACACACACACACACACACACACACACACACACACACACACACACACACACACACACACAC
>JBBIGC010000082.1:18462055-18483438 GCA_037576955.1 Lepidarchus adonis | reverse complement strand
TCTCTCTCTCTCTCTCTCTCTCTCTCTCTCTCTCTCTCTCTCTCTCTCTCTCTCTCTCTCTCTCTCTCTCTCCTCACTGTTTCTCTCACTCTCTCTCTCTCGCCGCAGCTATTAAACGACATTCCAGGCCTTTCATCTCTGGGCCAATCTCTCCATCTCTCCTTGCTCTACCCCCTTGGCCCGCCCGTCTGCTCCACTCCTCTGTGTCTCTAGATTGCCATCTCCATTTTACAACCCACTCAGACACAATAGGAGTGGGGATAGAGGGCGAGCTAATGCGTGTGTGTGTGTGTATGTGTGTGTTTCCACAGTAAAGGGTAGCTTGATTGGCGGGTCATCAAAGGAAGTCTTTTTCCTCACTCCATCTAGGGCAACAAGGCTGACTGAGTCATAGAGGTCAAAGGCCACTTCTCGTCCAGTTTCAAGGACACAGCCACTCTCAACTACCCAGCAGACTTTCCTTTGAAGCTTGATCAGCCTCCTCTGTGTAAGGAGATTATAGCAATTCATGTCAATTACACTTGTCAGAAACCTGTCGTATGTCAAAAATAGATGAATAAAATAACATTGTGATTGTGCATTTTCTGTAGTTTGTGGAGCATGATTCATTATTTGATGAAAGCTTGATTTCAATGCTTCACATGTGTGTCTGAGTAGGTGCCTGGTGTGTGTATGTATATCTGCATATCTGTGGCCTAGTGGTTAGGATGGTGACTGGTTTTAGTCCTGGCCAAGGCATCACTGAGGAACCCTTACGCAAGGTACTACATTTCATTGAGTTGCACTTAGAGTGATGGTGTGTTCACAATGACAAATAGTAACTATCACTTTCAAAACATGGCTGAAAATAATACAGTGCATATTTGGACTTATAAACAATGCTACTGCCAAGTTATATTGTATTTAATAACTGTGAAATTGCACTATAATGTCTGCAACTACTGCTGATGTAGGCACTGTTACACATGGATTACAATAATGCAGTGTTATATAATTACATATGTTTAAGAACGTCAGTGTGTGTATTGCTTGTAGCTTGTAGCTACCAGTATAATGGACTTTATATGAGACAGTACATAATTGTGTTTCATAAATAGAATAATTAAAAATGTTTTACACCTCTTAAATGATCCCCTCCTTTCTTACAGATGTATACATAACCATTATTTGCCCTCAATCAGGTTTTTTTCACAGACACCACTGTCAATTATCAAAACTAGTCCCCCTACCAGAGAAGGGGGTGGGGCTTATGCTATGGACATGCTCAGACTCCATTGTATAATTTCCCTTAGTGAGCTTTGGTTCCTTCCAAGGCTTTTTCCTCAGTTCAGGGAGTTTTTCCCTTTGGATTGCTCATTAGTGGCCCAACATGGACTTTCTAAAACTCCTTTGTGACAATGTCAGTTGTTAAAAGTGCTACATAAATAAAACTGAACTGAATAATTTTCAAAGAGATTATACATTTCTAACCATTCTACACCACAGAAATGATGACTCATGAGTCTAATATTGTATTATGGAATCACATCACATATTTCTGTAGGGTCTGTAGCGAAATAAAATGAACAACAAAGAATAATAAAATTAAATACTTAATAAGTCATTCATATTACTGCCCGGCTATCCTCAAATGTTATTATAGCCCAGGATTCAGCCATTTATGATCATATAAATGACAGCAAAATGAACGTGTTTAAATGTTACTGCCATATGCCTTTCTTTGTCTTAATCTGGAGATGTGTTAGTTTGTTAGTTGTTATGAAGACAATAGATAGCATATATACCAAAATTAACATAGTAAAATTCTTATATCTGGCAAAAGTAGCTCATATTACTTTTTATAGTAAATGTAGAAACAGTTTAGCACACAGATGAATTAAAAACTTTTTTCATTTATTTGCAGAAATGATAGGAAATTGATACCATGTGTCTTATATCATGTATCAACCAGGCAAATATTTAACTAAAATATATCTATGTGCACTGTTGCTAAGCAGTAATTAGAAGGTTGAGCAAAATATTGTGACTCATACTGGATATTGTACGGTACAGTACTAATGGAGAGCAGTATGCAGTAAACAGTATTGCTGGTGCAGTATACAGTATATAGTACAGCATGCTCTTCAATATCTCAATCCCCCGGCCTTAAGAACCATAAGTAGCATGGGAAAAAAAGAAAGAGAAAGGTAGCATAGAGTAGAAAAGAGAAAAGGCAAGTAGCAAAAATGATTGAAGAGAAGAGTAAAAAGAAGAGAAGAAGAGAATGGTAGAGAAGAAAAGCATTGAAAAAGAGAAGAGAATGGAAGAGAAGAGAAGTGTAGAGAAGAAGAAAGAAGAAAAGAGAAGAGAAAAGAAGAGTAGACAAGAAAACTGTAGAGAAGAAAAGAGCAGAAAATAGAAGAGAAGAGAAGAATAGGGAAGATAATAGACGAGAAGAAATATTAGAGAACAGTAGTGAAGAGAAGATAAGAGAAGAAAAAAGTAGAAAAGAGAAGAGCAGAGAAGGAAATAAAATAGAAAAGAAGAAATATATTAGAGAACAATAGTGAAGAGAAGATGACAAGAGCAGAGAAGAAAATAGTAGCAAATAGAAGAGTAGAGAAGGGAAGAAAATAGAAGAGAAGAAATATATTAGAGAACAGTAGAAGAGAAGAGAAGAGAAGAGAAGATAAGAGAGGAGAAGAGAAGAGAAGAGAAGAGAAGAGAAGAGAAGAGAAGAGAAGAGAAGAGAAGAGAAGAGAAGAGAACTCATGGACAGTGATGTGGAGATGGCTCTTGAGAAGTTGGGAGGACAGAAAGGCTTCTCTAAAAGTTCCATGGTGTATGTTTTCGGGTTGCAAACATAAGAGACTCAGTGAGACCTCTGAGACCGAAAAGTGCCCATTGGTCTTGTATTTTACTTTCTCTTTTATATAAAGAAACAGAAATAAATTTGCTGCCAATCCTGAGGGAAGCTTCAATGTTCCCACTAACATTTAGCCCAAAGTTGCTCAGGCATGTCCTCAGGCATTCTCGTTATGAGAACATGTCTGACCCTTTGAGACTAAAGTGGGGCCTTAAATTCTTTTCACACATGTACCTGCAATGCATTTAAAAAACTTTTTAGTGTGATTCGGTATATTTAAACTGTAGTATAAACTGTGTTCTATCATAGAAACTTGGAATGCTGGGACATCGTGCTCGCCTCCATTACAACTAAACAAGTGGCCCTCAATCTAAATCTAACCAGATATAATGATGGACCTGACCAATCGCACAATATCATCTTTCGACATGCCTGATCGCTGGTGTCCATCTGCTAGGCTATTTTATTTCCATAGCTAACCAGATGGTGGTTAGAGAACTTATGGCTGACCCACGACCAAGCCACAACACTGCCAATTATCTCAGAGTCTTAACACAGTTGTAAAACTACAGCACAGTCTTCGAGAAAGCAGCTGAACAATATTCTCAGTGCTGTATGTTTCCTCTGGAAAGGGCAGCTTGATTGGCGGACCATCAAAGGAGGTCTATTTCTTCACTACATTTAGTGCATCATGGCTGGACAATGAAGTTCATGTCTTGTCCACTGCTGGACGCACTTTCAAAGCAGAGCAACTCAACTCTGTGTTATGCACCAAAGAGATTTTAGTCTCTATTCACATATCCATTACTGCAATCTTAATTGCAGTAAATAATTTTAATTATTTATTAAAAATTGTTATTTTTAATAAATAATAACTATAGTGGTGTGGATTTAAATAGCACTTCATGGTCAAAAATCTAGACACCCCTAACAATAAATTTAGTACAGGTATTTCAGTCTCATGCTTTGCTAACAAGTGTAGAACATTAAACACACAGTCAGTAGATTTCTATAGAGAATCACTGGCAGCAAAATGGGTTGTAATGAATAGTTCACTTATTTTTAACAGGGCATTGCCATAGGATGCCACCTTTGCCACAAGTCAGTTTGTAAAGTCTCTGCTAGATCTGCCTTGCTAAACGTTAAGTTGATTATTGTGACATGTTAATCATTAAATTGTGGCCAGAATCATCCACAGCGCAGCATCGCAAATGGGCAGCGTGAGGCCATAAGCATGTTGCGTGTAAAACCACCTATCCTCTGTGCTACTCAATGTAGATTTCCAGCTTTAACCAGTTTCAAGAAATAGGTTTCCATGGCACACAAGCCTAAGATCACCATGAGAACTGCCAAGCTTTTAGCAGTGGAAATATGTTCTCTGGAGCAGCACTGGCAGTCTGATGAATGAAAATAGGTTTGGCAGATGCTAGGAGAAAGGTACCTACTGAAAGGCAAAGTGCCAACAGTAACATTTGGTGGAAATGGGATAATGATCTAAGGTATTTTTAGGGTTTGGGTTGAATCCCTTAGATTCAGTGAGAAGTAATGCTAATGCTACACATAAAGACATTTTATAAAATGATACACTTCCCACTTTGTGTTTGGAGAAGGACCTTTCCTGTTCCAACATGAGATTGAGACCCATTACGACAGGGTTTGGATGAGTCTGATGTGGAGAAACTCCAGTGGCCTACACTGAGTCCTGATTTCAACCCAACTGAACATCTTTGGAACAAGTGTTAGGCTTTGTTGCCCAACATCAGTGTATGACCTCAGATTTGCACAGATCCACTCCAAGGTCTTATGGAAAGAATGAACTGTACACTGTTGTAAATGCCATGGTAATACCATGAGAGAAGTTCATACAGGTGTGACAGTCAGATATCCATATAATTTTAGCAATTTTAGAGTATCATAAACCAGAAGCCAGAAAGTATTTTATGATGTTAAAGTCAATATTTAAGCAAATTAAATTAAAAAAGTTATATAATCCTCCAGGGATGCCATGTCCATTCTAACCAAGATTGTTGATATTAGGATTTTATGCTCTGTCCCTATGGTACTGGTTTCTTCAGAAGAGTCCTGGAGATCTATCAGGAGCAGGGCTAAGGGATGGTACCTTGCTAAAGAATACCTCAGCGGTAGCTTTACTGGTGCAGGATTTGAACCGGTGATCTTCCGATCAGAGGGGCAACTCCCCAACTGTTACACTGCTACTACACCAAACAGCTACTTAGTCTTAGTCTAAGCTTTTGTTGACAATAGAGAAGACCCTGCTATGTGCTGTCAGCACAGTCTCATGCAGAGTATTGCATATGAAAATGCAGCTGTTATCATGTTGGCAGGTTCCTTTCATCTGTGACTTTATTATTTATGCTCTGTAAATGAATTTGTTTTGTAAGTATAGTGTTTTCACGCGACTGATTGCCTCTAAAATGATTGGGTAAAACAGACAAGAAAAGTGGCAGAAGTGGAGAAGCTTGTGTAGAAGTGAGTGTCATTTTCATCACAACGGCAAAAATAACTGATATTAAAATTTCTGAATGCATACAGAGGAAATAATTATTTGACACCCACTGACAGTACATACTTTTAATGATAGGTTTATTTGAACAGTAAGAGATTAAAAAGAACATACAGAAAAGCACATTATATCAAATATATAGACGTATTTGAATTTCATTGAGTTAAATAAGTATTTGATCTCCTAGCAAAAGAAGACTTAGCACAGGCAAAACCCTTGTTGGCAAGCACAGAGCAGGAGGAGGTTTGGTCCACTCATCTTTGCAGATCAGCTCTAAATCATTAAGGTTTCGAGGCTGTCACTTGGCAACTCGAAGCTTCAGCTCCCTCTACAGGTTTTGAGACACTACTTTGTTGCCTTGGCTGTATGCTTTGTTGTCATTGTCATGCTGGAAGACCCAATAATGACCCATTTTCAGTGCAAAAGGGTCGATGTTGGTCTCATTTGACCACAGAACCTTCTCCCAAGTTCTCTCTGAATCATTCAGGTGTTCATTGGCAAACTTCAGATGGGCCTTCACATGTGCTTTCTTGAGTAGAGGGACTTTGTGGGCACTGCAGGATTTTAATCCATTATGGTGTAGTGTGTTACTAATGGTTTTCTTGGTGACTGTAGTCCCAGCTGCCTTGAGATCATCGACAAGCTCCTCCCATGTAGTTCTAGGCTGATTTCTCACATTTCTCATGATCATCCTCACCCCATGAGGTGAGATCTTTCGAGGAACGAATGACAGTAATTTTGTGTTTCTTTCATTTCCAAACAATTGCACCAAAGGTTGTCTCCTTCTCACCCAGCTCCTTGCTTAAGGTTTTGTAGCCCATTCCAACCTTGTGCAGGGCTACTATCTTGTTCTTCACATCATTACACAGATCTTTGGTCTTGCCCATGGTGGACAGGTCGGAATCTGATTGATTGATTGAGTCTGTGAACAGGTGTCTTTATTGGGGGTGACGAGTTGAAATTAGGATCTAATCTAATCAACCAGAACTCTTAATGGTTGGTAGGGGATCAAATACTTTTTTCACTCAATGAAATGCAAATCAATGTATATGTTTTATATAATGTGATTTTCTGGATTTTCTTTTTTTATATTCTATCTCTCACTTTAATCAAGATAATCCCACAAAAGTCTTTAAATGTCATATACACGCCAAATAATAGTAACTACAATACATGCAAACTTGAAGTTTTCAATGATTTTTTGGAGAATGTCCTCAATGTCACAGCTTTTTCATATTCTGTCGTTCATCAGGTGACAGCAACAGATCATGACCAGTGACAAACGTGTATCTAAGCATGATTACAGTGTAAAAATTACTCTCAAATTTGGATTTATTTTATTTACTTTGGGTTTCTCAGAAGGTCAGTATGAGGAATGTATGGAAACTCATGCTATCTATCAACATTTATGTCCAACAATAACAGAAATTTGCATTTTTATATACGAACAACTTGGGGAAACTGTTGCAGGCTTAGGGCAGTTATTCTCTACAGGCCAAACTATTTATAACAAAGTTGTTGCTTTTATGGGATCTATGCTGTGCTCCAACACAAATCCACTGTCCAAACAAAAATACTGTTTTCCAAAATACCCAGATTTTTTGAGAAGTTCTGTCCTTACTGCGCCCTAGTCCCACCCTTAATAACCTAACATGGAATATTTTAATCACCCGCACTGCTGCTTTACACTTGTGCAGATATATTACTGGACTGGCAAATCTTCCTTTGCTTTTAAAAAAACATAGCCTTGTAAAATGTGCCTTTGCCCACACAGAGGCTTGAAACAATGTCACCTTGCTGATTGGGACCAATCAGGATTCACTGTCATGGCAACAGACCTGGGAACCAGAGTGGTAGAGAATCACTGCTGCGGTTTTCAGGCAGTTCAGCTATGCAGCTAAGCTGTTAATCTGACATTGAAATTTGCATGCAACACACAGCTTCCCTAAGTATGCACAGGAAAGGTGTATTTTTAAACACTGCTGTATGATTTTTCTCTCTCTCTCTTATATATTTATATATAGGTGGGGATACTGCCCAGATTTGCCAGCCTCCATCTACACCACATATCATTCAAAATGGGTAGCAGGTATAATCTGACTGGTGGGTTATTCCTAACCCAGCAACATGCTACAGCCATTAGCAGTGACACTGTCAGGTGTGTGTGATGTTAAGTGGACTGGACACACCTGCCTTGGTGTAGGTGTGGGTAGATGGGCAATATGGGAAAAAAAATACACATATAAAAATGTAATTTGTACGTATGTAGATTTTGCAACATAAATTTTTTTTTTCAAAAAATCTGAAGAGCAGAGCTATTTTTTAATGCTACAATGAATATTTACTCAACATTACACTAAAGTAAATCAAGCACATTGCTATATTGCAATCTCAATAACAATAAAAACCATCATATTGCTCAGCTCTTGTATGTACAGAGTTGCACCCAATACTGATGTTTTTCCAGGGACAATTTAAGTCATCTCATAGTCCTTAATCAGTTTTTTAAAACTCTGACCACAAGACACATCAGACACAATAGCAAAATGCATAACAAAGCAAAAAACTATGCCACTATCATGTTGGTGTCATTGCTGTGCTAAGAATGATTCACCACCCATATAATATCTGTTCAGTGGTGGATGAAGAAGATGGGGGTGATGCATTGCACAGCAACAGAAGAGGTAGTGAGTAACTTTGAACCAACAAATTGCACATGTACTATTAGTTCAGTGGTCCCCAACCACCGGGCCGCTGACCGCTACTGGGCTGTGGAGCATTTCGGGCCGTACAAAAACTTTTTTTTAAATACGATCTCAATCAGTAGCATCTAAGTGTGAGAAATTCAACTTTGCTGGTATTCTGGATGAAAGTCATGGCAGAAAAACCTGATATTGCCACAACAGCACTGAAAATTGATTCTGAAAGGACCGTTTACCCGTTACCATAGTGACCAGAGAGCGTGAGGGGCAGAGGAGGACGTTACTCTGATCATTGTTAGCGCATTTCAGAAAGACGATGCTAATAAAGTTACATAATTACACAGTAGATTCCCGCTTATTATTAAATGTACTAAATACCACAGTTTTTGTGTTGGTCGTATCATTTTATTTTTTTGTTTTTATCCGCGACACCTTAAATGCCGGTCCGGAAAAATACTGTCTGACATTAAACCGGTCCATGGTGCGAAAAAAGGTTGCCTAGTGTGTTTTCTTTTTTTTTGTTTTATTTATATACTTCATGTAGTCTTATTGAAAGGTTTAGGAACCACTGGAAAATGCCATATAGATTGTTTAGTGAGAATAAGTACAGAAGGGTAGTACAACAGTACCTCACAAGTGACAAGAATATTACTGTTGATTGAGCTGTATGGTTGTATATGGAGGTTTCCACCGGGAGCACCAGTTTCCTGCCACGGTCTGTCAGGTGGATTTGCCCTAGATGTGATTATGTGGCTGAATGTTTATCTTTGTGGGACTGACAACTGGACAGTGTTTCTCTGCTTATTGCCCTATGAGCCTTGGATCGAGCGTCAACCATTTACTGTGGTTAGGGCAAGAGGCTTGGAACATCTCTACACACTTGTGCCTATTTTACTGCATAATACTGCTTTACAGATAGAAAGAAAGAGTTATTTTTGTTAAAATCAGAAAATTTATAAAAGTAGTAGATTGAAGCATCACATTTGTACTTTACTATGTACAATCTCTGTATATTAGAATTTAGTTTATATCTGTATTTGTTTTATTATATTGTATGGACGAGTGTCCATTTATACACATGTATATACACATATGTATATTAATACATATATTTATAATTATACATTTATAATATTATATATATAATACTATATACATATTATTTTATATGTACTAAATATATATATATATATATAAATATTGTTAACACATATGTATAAATAGAAATCCATATTACATATTCATATTGTAGATTGTATATTATTGTATATTATATTTGTTCAGTATTCTTTTCATTGTATATTTACATATTGTTTTTGTTTTTTAACTGCTGTGTTTGAGAGACAGAATCAAATTCCTTGTATGTGTTTACTCACTTGGCCAATAAACACCATTTTGATTCTGATTCTGATTGAAATGTGTATAAAAAATGTCATATTTAAGTCAGTTCTCTGCAGAGAATGTGTACTCACTGTCACCAAAAATAAATGTTATTTGGACTGTGTGTTTAAACCCCTATGCTTAACAAACAAACAAACAAATAAATAAATAAATAGGATTTAGTCATACTGGTCTATTTCAAATTCTGAAAAAAATGACATAAAAGTTTGCTTCTGACAGCGGCAGTACTGTAAATATGTAATTCAACATATACAAAATAAAAAAAAGACAGAGCAGGAGAGAGAGAGAAAAAATCATCTAAATTATGGCATGCACCTATAAGTTATCATGTCTACTTAAATAAATGTAAATTGAATGATAACACATATAGAAAGACGTACAGTGGTATATAGTGAGTGAAGAAGGTCTGCAATGGAGAAAATGAAGGACCAGAAAGCCCACCCCTCTCTCACACACCTCTTATCAGTAGCAACAGCACAGGTCCCCCTGGTGAGGTTACTGGTATAATTCTTACACCTATCCTATCAGATCTACATGGAAAGACTGCAGCATATTCATCCATCTCCTGTCAGCAGTCTCATGCGTATGTGCATTCATGCATACATATGAAAGAGATTGTGTAAAGCAGGGTGTTAGAGAATGCATAGGATCAGCTGGTCTGCCTTTGTAAGACCAGTATGAATATTAAGTGTGTTTTTATATGTTGTGCTATGAATAAATCCCTAAAAACATAAAATATCAATGACTTCATAGTAGCTTTAAAAACAAACAATAAAAAAGTATTTTTTTTTTTACATCAAACACAAATTCTCTGTTACCTGATATCTTGCCTATATGTTCTCTGATATCTGTTTAGCACTGGAGCTACAGGCTAATGTAGCTACAGTATCTCACAAAACCACACGATTTTCATGGGACAACACTGAAGATATGACACTTTGATGCAATGTAATCAGTGTACAGCTTGAATAACAGTGTAAATTTGATGTCCCGTCAAAATAACTCCACACCAGCACTGCCTTCACTCTTTGGGGCATGGAATTCGCTAGAACTTCACAGGTTGCCACCGGAAACCTCTTCCACTCCTTCATGAGTGGATGTTAAAGACCTAGCACTCCTCCACCTTCTGTCTGAGGATGCCCCGAACATGCTCAATATGGTTTAGATTTGGAGACATGCTTGACCAGTCCAGTGGTCATCTTGGAGGTGTGTTTGACGTCATTGTCATGTTGGAACATTTCCCTGTGGCCCAATTTTGGAAGGGAGGGGATCATGCTCTGCTTCCTTATGTCATATGTCAAGTACATATTGGCATTTGTGGTTCCCTCAATAAACAGTAGCTCCCCAGTGTCGGCAGCACTCATGCAGCCCCAAACCATGACACTCCCACCACCATGCTTGACTGTAGGCAAGACACTCTTGTCTTTGTACTGTTCACCTGGTTGCTGCCACACACATCTGACACCATCTGAACCAAAGTTTATCTTGTTCTCATCAGACCAGTAATCCATGTCCTTATTCTGCTTGTCTTCAGCAAACTGTTTGTGGGCTTTTTTGTTTATCATCTTTAGAAGAGGCTTCCTTATGTAACAACAGCCATGCAGACCAGTGTGCATGCAAACCTCATCTTCTTTGGTCGACCATGGTGAGGCCTGTTCTGAGTGGAACCTGTCCTGTTAAAACACCATATGGTCTTGGTCACTGTGCTGCAGCTCAGTTTCAGAGTGTTGGCAATCTTCTAATAGCCTAGACCATCTTTATGTAGAGCAACATTTTTTTTAGATCCTCAGAGTTCTTTGCCATTAGGTTCCATGTTGAACTTCCAGTGACCAGTATGAGAGAGTGTATGAATTCAGTGTTGTCACATGAATAGTTATAATAAAATATTTACAAATAATATGAGGGGTGTATTCACTTTTCGTGATACTGTAAGTATTGAAAGTCTACACTCCATCACAAACTGCATACAGTTGTTAAATAATCTCATAACATAAAAATGCAATTAGGCCTAAAACTATCAAATGGTATCATGAATATTCTAATTATTTAGAACAAAGTGGGGAGTAATTCATTATTTAAAGTGTAACAGTACCAGTGTGCAGAGTGTTGTGATGATTTTCCCTTTTAATACGTTTAATCAAAATAATAAAAGAAAAAAACTATTATTTTCACTCATCTGGAGATCTGGCATCTCTGAACGGGTTTTATTTTTCAGACAGTGATTATAAAGTGGTACAACTCATGAAATAGATACTTCTGGTACATATTGGCTAAGCTTCTGTAAGTTCCTGGCTTTTGTATTACACTCCAAGGCATTAATGGATCATGCTGTGACTGCAACGATCTCTGACTGTTATGCTGCTTGCAAGAGAAGAATCAGTTAAATCCTCAAATGTTGGTGTTTTAGTTAGAAATGCCTTAAGCAAGTAACATTAAATCCATGCTTAATCTCAACACTGGTTCCCTATTCCTTATATAGTGTGCTCCAATGTAAAATTATGGCTTCCAGATAAATAGTCCAGTATGGGTTAGTGCATATGGGGCTGAATGTGCACAAGTGGCTCTTTATAAGACATTCTATGCACTGTGTAGACAAGCCAGTATTTTCATTCCTGTGTAATCTGTGTAGAGAGTCTGGGGACATTTGAACATTGCAATCACATTTGAACATTTGCCACAATTACTGGCAAAAAAAACATATTTAAATACATTATAAACAAATATAATTCCAAAAAACACAAAAACAGAAAAATGCAACCTTTAATTGTGCATGTATTCAATGGGGATAAAACCGACATAAAAAAAATACTTTTTACATAAAATCATGTGTGCCACAATCTTTGACACATTCTTATAAAATAAATGTTATTGTCATTATTTTCTTCTTTTCGAATTTATTTTTAAAGTTGATAAGAGTTAATAAGAACTTTTAATTTGTAATTAATGACTTCCTGTTTCCCTGCGGTATAAATATGATGTGACACATCATATTGGTCTCCACTCTTCGACATGGGAAAGACAAAAGAATGTGATGTTCCAGTAAGGCAAATGTGTGTCAACCATTAAAAGTCAGGTAATGATTACAAGAAAATAGCTGCTCACCTAAACCTGCCAGAATCTTATGTTAGAGAAATAATAAAGAAGTTGGAACAACTGGAACAGTGACAAACAATGCTGGATGAGGACCCAAGTTTATCTTGCCTCTGCACACGACCATAAGACATTATCTCCATGATAACATGCTGTTTGGACTAAACACAAGTAAAAAAAACTTTTTTCACCTACAATTACAAATGTAAGTGTCTGGAGTTTGCTAAGCGAAACTGGGACTTCAACTGGGATGTGCTTTTATCAGATGAGACTAAAATTGAAGTTTTTGGAAAGAAACATTCTAAGTGGGTCTGGCATAAATCCAAGAATGAGTGTGTGGGAAAGCATCCCATGCCCAGTATCTGTGATGTTGTGGGGCTTCTTCCAAAGGCCCTGGGAACATTGTTAGGCTCCATGGCATTGTGAACTCTTTGAAATACCAGGACATTTTAAATCAAAATCTCTTTTGCCAGAACGCTGAAGATGGATCATCATTGGGTCTTCCAGGGGGATAATCACCCAAAACATATGGTAAAATTCAAGCTCATCCCATGGCCATCTTAATCCCCAGCCCCCAACCCCATTGACAACCCATGGGGTGAGCTGAAGAGGAGAGTGCATAAGAGAGGACATAGGACTCTTAACCATCTAGAAAGAGGAATGGTCAAAAGCAGGGTCGGTGCCCCTAATAAACAAGCTAAAAGCGACAGAGAAATTGAAAATTTCCCTAAACTGTAGGAAGAAACAATGAGAAACAATGAGAATTTTCTACAAATGTTATACAAAAAGATTAAGTGTTGACACAATAGTATCAGCAAGGTTGCCAAAAATTGTGGTACAAATGATTTCACGCCAAAAATGTAATTCTTAATGTGTGATTTTTTCCCCAATGAATAAATGTACTTCAGTTAAAGATTTTGTGTATTATGCATTTTGAAAAAAAAAAGCCTATGAATGTTAAGGTTTTTCCATTTTATAAAGCAGTAGTCCACTTGAGGTTGTTCTACTGATATTACTGGTAATGCGGTTTTACTGTAGTGTATGTTTTGCCTAACACCCTTAACCATGACAAAGTCAACAAAACGCAAGTCTCTTTTTATTACTTTATTACTATACATTCACTCACAAATGCAGCACTGATTTGTTGGTCAGTAACAGTGTATACAATGGAGGAAATAATTATCTGACCCCTCGCTAATTTTGTAGGTTGGCCCACTGACAAAGAAATGAACAGTCTATAATTTTCATGATGTTTATTTAAAGTGTAAGATAGAATATCAAAAAGAAATTCCAGAAAATCACATTTTATATAAAATATATTTGACCTCCTGATGTCATCTGATGCTGGCTCTCTTTTCTCATCCTCCTGCTCTGCATTTGATACAGTTGACCAAAACATCTTATTAAACCGGCTCCACTTCACCATTGGACTCATGGACACTGCCCTTAGTTGGGTCCAATTGTACCTCACAAATCGGACAGAATACATCTCCATGGGTCATGCCACTTCAGCCCCACATACAGTCTCCTGGGGTGTTCCCCAGGGGTCAATCCTTGGCCCCATCCTTTTCATCCTTTAGCATGGCTAGAGCACTCCATGACCTTATTGCGGTCCTTCTTGAGCCACTCCTTTGTTGCCTTGGCTGCATGCTTTGGGTCATTGTTATGCTGGAAGACTCATCTGTGACCCACTTTCAGTGTCCTGGCAGAGGGATGGAGGTTGTCACTCAAGGTTTTACTGTACGTGGCCCTGTCTATCCTCCTGTCAATGCAGTGAAGTTGTCCTTTGCCCTTAGCAGAGATACACCCCAAATAATAATATTTCCACATCCATGCCTGACAGTCTGGATGGTGTTCTTGGTGTCATGGTCAGCATTTGCCTTCCTCCAAACATGGTGAGTTGAGTTGAGGCCAAAAATCTCAATTGGCAGGACAAGCACTTTCTGAATCATTAATTAGCAAATTTCAGATTTCAAATGTGCTTTCTTGAACAAGTGGACTTTGCGGACGTATAATGGAATTTCCATTATGGCGTAGTGTGTTACCAATGGTTCTCTTGGTGATTGTAGTCCCAGCTGCTTTGAGATCATTGACAAGCTCCTCCCGTGTAGTCCTAGGCTGATCTCTCACCTTTCTCATGCATGCAGACCCAGACCCAGTTCAATTGATGGTAATTTTGTGTTTCTTCCATTTTCAAACAATTATACCAACAGTTGTCTCCTTCTCATTCTCACCCAGCTTATTACATTACATAACATTACATTTATATCACATCACAGGAACATGGGTAGGGGGGCCTTATAAATTTACATAAGTAACAGCTAAGCAATTGTTACTTTTCCCGTATTCGTTCAAAAACGCGGCGAAACCACTACTTCAGCTTTAGGGCTGAGTAGCAGCTACACTCAAGAGTATCTCCAGCATTGACGTGAAGGCACCTCTTCAGAAACCAGCCAAAGACTCACTCAGACGCCTTTGTGGCTTCAGTACAGAGCCCAATTTCTGTTCCCCTTTGTCACCTGGCAAGTCCATCGCAGCGTCATGCTGCCAACCAAACTACATCTCCTATAAAGTAACTATATTTTCACCTCTTTTGTCACCAAACACAACTCTTGTACATTTTCAAAATTTTCAGCAAATTCTAAATTTCATTATTGTATGTTAGACTGAAAATGAACACTATGTTTGATGGCTCATGAATGTGTATGTGTGTCTAGGAGTGTGTGTGTGTGTGTGTGTGTGTGTGTGTGTTGCTGATTGATCTGTGTGTGGAGCTGCTTGCTGACAGCGCCAGGTGCATCTTTGCTTGTGCAGATCGGTCTAAATAAAGTTTTCCTGTGTGCTATGCGCTGTAATTGGCTGTAGTGAAGGTTCTAACAGAGTGTAAGACATTCACTCATTTAATAAAGCACAGAATAAAACTGCACTCTCTTCTAACGGAGCACACGGGCTATTCCACTTAACCCACCCTCTGTGCCTATCTCAGCATATTACGTTACTATCAGACTTATATGGAAGGCTTTACTAGTGTATGTATTGGTGAGAGAGAGTGATATAGAGAGAGAGAGACTGTTGAGTGCATGTTTGAAGCAAAGCAGATTAAATTCCTATCACTTCTTTAAGTCTGACTTATGTAAAAGTGTCTTTAAATGGGGAGAGAATGTGTCTGACTATATATGTGTGTGTGCGACTGTGTGTGTGTATGTGTGCGTGTGTGTCCGTTTTATAAGTGTGTGTACGCTTAGCAGAGCAGAACAAATTTAATTCCAATCACTCTTTTAAGTGAAGCTTTTTTGTGTGTCTTTATAAGCGTATGGGAGAGACAGAAAAAGGAGGAGAGACAGAAAAAGAAAGAAATAACAGAAAAACGAGAGAAAGTGAGTGAACAAGCGGCGAAGGAGAGAGAGACAGAAAGAGCACACTTAGCAGGGTAAATTTAATCCCTATCAATCCTCTCAGATTCTCTCTTTGTTCCTTCTTTAAGTCTGATTCTCTCTACCTTCCCATTCGGTTTTGCCCAGAGACGCCCGATTACTCACAGTTCTGCCTCCCTCGCTTTACGTAAAAACGACACAGTCACACTTCTAGTTTGGCTACAGCAGCTTCTCAACATGCCCCAAATGTGGCACAGCTAGGATCGAGTATCTTCCACAATTCAGTATTCACATTAGAGTTCTGCTCTTGCTGTTGCTGTTTAACTTGGGTATAAAGATGAGGTGACACACAAGCTAAATTCCCTCAGTGATTCAGAAACCAGGACAGGATAATTGAAGAAACGAATGAAACGGGATAAAGCTGACCTTCATTTGGTTAAATTAGTTTAATGCATGGAAATGAATGCACAGTGATGATTAGACATACAATTAATGAAGCATCACAGGTGTAGATTTGCTGCAGTTAACATTTTGAAGTTACGAAGTCTCCAAAATTTTAGATTAGATTTTAGATAAATCCAGATATCTTTGCAATGTTATAAACCTATCATTGAGATATGAACTGGTTGACTAATAATGTATACATGATCATTTTCACATCTGTTTTTAAATGTACTTTATCTATAAAAAAAAACAACATTTTAGATTCCATGCCAGTGAAAATGCCATGACTGTGTTAATGAGTGAATGAAAAAGTCTCGGTCATCAATTTTATGTCCTGGATTTGTTTACATTGGTAGGTGGGACAATCAGTTACACCAACAGTTCAATTAAATACTCAGTGTAGATTTAAAGACTTCTTCTCTAATTAGTAGGCTTGCATTAGGCTTATTGTGTTCAGTGTTCCATTGTTCGATCACACTGATGATACATGGTGCCATTGGTGTGTATGTGGTAGGGGGTGATCGTATTGTGTGCGCATGTTGGGAAGAAAGTTAAAGCCGCTTAAAATAAAAATGCTTTTACCAAGATTTTCAGTGACAGAGTCTGCTAATGCTGAAAGAACATCTTAGTCAATATGCTAATCAATATCTGCAGTCTAGTGACCCAGGCAGGTAATGTGGTAACTACAGATGAGCTGCTTAAGCCTGAGAAAAGAAACACTTTTAAGTAAGAATCGACTGTTTATTGGCCAAGCTGATTTTCAGGGTCGATATTGGGCATTTTGGGTTAAATTTTGACCATCAACGATTCGTAAGTTATTACGATGTGCGCTACTGTGGCACTGCAATCATCTCTTTTCTCGGTGTGATTCGCTGCTTCATGTAATGCCCCGCCCACAACAGTTTCTGATATATGTCTATATGTCACACAAGTAGTCAATCAACGCTACAACATTACAGTTCTACACAGTGAAGTTAAAAACCACCTTTTTCTAAAATGAAAAGCATTCCTGCTTTTCCAGTTCCACCAATACATACATCCATATGAGCCAGCAATGTTACCTGTAATGACAAAGTATTACAGCCGTATGGAATGGCCATAGCTAATGTTGCAACAGGAACTTATTAAGTTATTAAGTTTCACATGTTATTAAAATGTTTTTTTTTATATTATTTAAAGTTAAATTTAAATAATGTAAAACAGTTTAAGAATTTATAAACAATAAAGTTATTAAAAGTTTTATGTTGGTAAAATGAAAAACTCACAAAGATTTTCTTTTTGTTGTTGTTTTACTTTACATTTCAGTTCCAAACATTTGTTATCAGCCACATGAACTAGCAATAAATGGTGTTAATATCAGACCCGAAAACCCATATCAGTCTGTCTCTACTCTTAAGGCTAAATTTGCTAAATTTGTTTTGGTATGATTTTAAACTTTATTCTTGAAAATCTGAAATAACAAATTGTGTTTTTACAGTCTAGAAATGGTTTCTGGTTTAGAAAAAAAAGTTTACCATGTGTTTTCTAGTTTCCTAATGGGTACTGCTAGAAGTTTGCAAACATTCATATACATTTTAATGAATAAATAAAGCCTATTAATGTTCCAGTGCATTTTTTGAATGAGTGCTTTGTTATTTAGCATTAAAGAAATATAGAAATTTTGCTTTGACAGCCCTAACTGATATCTTGGCTTCACTGATGATACTGTGACAGTTACTTTTTCTCAAAAGTGGAGGTGGCTTAAAGTGAGCATGACTGCTCAAACTGGGAATATTTCCTGATTAAGGTGGATTACAGACTAATCGTGTCATGATAACATGCAAACAGAGTGAGTTTAACAAACAGCAGTCTAGATTTTGAAATGTACACTATTGGCTCATGGATAAGTTCTGCTTAGATGTATTACTGAATATTGAATACAGAATTTTAAATACGCAGTAGTAAAGCACTGATCCCCTACCTTACCTTCTACATATACTGGCTATTTTATCAGAAACACCAGACAGATGTACTTTGCTGGTCTACACAAACATGTGAGCTGCCAAAGCTGTCAATGGAAAGGCTATCAGAAGTGCCCATGCTAAGCTTCAAAGAGATGTTGTCTTTGTTTTCATGTGTTTCACAGGTGAACTATGGGCCCGGCTTTTAAATACTAATGAAATGCTGATCAAATTGACCTAATTAAAACCAAAACTGCTCAAAGCTGGTGTGGTTGTATCAATATTCTCTTTGATATTACTATTAGAAACGCTCTGATCTGCATTAGCTTAGTAGGCTAACACTCCCACTCTAATCACACACACATGCATGCACATGCACGGCAGCTTTGATCCTGGAGATGCTAATACACAAGCATGGTCATTAACAACAAGGCTATGAAGACACACACACACACACCTTTTAACTTTCAAACCAAGGTAAGCTGGAGAAGATGCAAAGAGAAGGCCAACCAGTATTAAGGAGAGGGCATAGCCTAAGTCCAATGTGATTTGCCTTCTGATTTATTATATGAAAGCAATAAATGTAACAAAAATATAACAATGCGTTAAATGTATCCAGACCTAATTTTTAGCATAAAGTTTAGCAAGTGTTTTTATTTAAATTTGCCACTTGTGGGACAATAAAGGGATTATTTTATTTTATAAAGGGAACAGGTAAAATAAATTTATTTTTTTTAATTAATTAACTAAAAACAAAATTTTATAAAAAATATAAAAAGTATATACACCCAGCTTGCAAGATATAATTTGTTTTCAAACAATATTTAACATGAGACAGACCAGGCGTTCTCAAATGTTTAATAAGAGTAGTTTTGTTTGTAATGTTGGCACTTACCTCTTTCATTTTTTAGACCTGCTATTACTAATAAGAAAATTACCTTGTAGGTTTTTGTAAAATGGTAAATCCAGTAATAGTTAGGGCTCCATTATTACTTTTAATTTTGAATATTAATTGAATATTTTGTAATTTTATAGACACATCATTTGATAAAAAAAAATGAACACACCAAAATAAAATGTTTGGTCAGATTTCATAGAGTATATATGCGATTTATATAAAGTGTATAGTGTAAGTGTAAAGTGCAAGTACTTGTGGACTACACTGAGCAAAACTAAACTGTAGCCTTAATATCAAATATAATGAAGACACTTACCAAAGCCCAGTCTGTTGTCATTGTTGCCAAAATCCAGTGAGTACTTGACGACATGGTAGTTGTTCCAGACATACAGCAGGTTGTCCCTAGGGTTGTAATCCACAGCAGCAATGTACTGATAAGAGTTGGGGAAGGGGATGTTGATGTGCGTCTCACGACTTTTATCCGTGTTGTACATGTAATCAATCTTGTTCCCTGATGCCTCATTGTCATCATCTTCGTAGACACTCTTGACCACGTAAAGAATGCCACATATCATGAAGGCATTGGAGGCTGAGCGCTTGTCGTAAGTGGTATCCCATGAGCCTTCAATGCGTAGGGTGTAAGGGTTAAGTTGGCTGACCACAATTCTGCCATTGTTCTGCTCTGTAGCATAGATGACCCACAGGCCATTCTCGTCCACTGCCAGATCAATGTCAGATTTGCCCCCCCAGCGGTAGGGCGAAGTGTCATGGTAGTTTGCGTTGGCTATGATGGCCTCTCCGCTCTTGATGCGTGTTCGCAAGTCAAACTTGACGATATTGCGTGTGCGCTCTTTGTTAAAGAACAACGCACCATCATACACCACAAAACCTGTGCCGTCCACTCTGTGGGGAAGCTTGTAGGTGGTTGTGGGACGGCCCGCTATGAAGTCCTCTTTAGATGAGTACTCAGTCAGAGTGTCTGTTCGGTAAGGGGTCCAGGGCATGTAGTAGATCTTGTTGGATGACTGCAGTGGGTCCTTGCACCATGATCCCGACTGATGGTCTGACTCAAACAGATGCTCACTCTGATATACACCTTTCAGGATTCCTGGACAGAGGAAGACTGGGAGGCAGAAATAGGGGAACATTTATGTTATATTTTGTAATTCATAAATGCTTGAAATATTGAGTAAAACATCTAGAGATAACTTTTGGTCTTTATAACAATAATGAGTATACAGTACTATGCAAAAGTCATTGGATAATACGATATGTGAAACCATTTACCTGGGCATTAACATTAGAATAAATGCAAACAAATAATTTCATCTGTGTAAATAGCTTAACAAATCTTTAAAAGAAGGTAGTTTGCAAAAGTTTAAACATCACTGGTCAAAAATCCAGATTTTTCTGTAAGTAAAAATGAGTTACCATTCAGTACCTAGTTCAGTTAATCAGTCCTTCATAATTGTTTTTACCAGTGAAACCAATGTGAAGGTAGAGAGGGAGAGCAAAGAGAAGTGAAATCAAAGAAAGAAAGAGTTATAAGTTTAATCATACCTGCTGACTAATACCTCTATATATGTCTCATGACTCCGCTACTTTTCCTGAGGGGAACCTGACAAACTGACTTCTGTAACTTTCAGCCTCTGTGTGTGTGCGTGTGTGTGTGTGTGTGTGTGTGCGCGTGTGTGTGTGCGTGCGTGTGTGTGTATGGAATTAACCCTAAGGAAACTTAATATTATTATTCCTGCGAGGACAAGGATCAAAATCAGCTGCTAAGTTGTATGCTAATCTCAGATAATTGCTTCAGGAGCGCTAATAGCTAATAAAGCTAAAACAGCACAAGCAATTCTGATGAATATAAAGCTCCTGACCTCCCATTAAAATGTTATACAACGTCCAGGGCATGTCATAGATCCTAAATGATACTTCAGGGGTCTTAAACCCTTTAAAGAAGAGTGAGGGTGAGTGTTTTCTTTAGTAAATGCTAAAGGGCCTAGCGCAGTGTATTTAAAATCACTGCCAAGACTGGAGCCTGATTTATGTAAACAAACTGTGGAGAGGGGGCGTTGTGGTGGCATGTCTGTTACAATTCATTTCTAATAAATGTATGTCCTCTGTGTGTGTGTGTGTGTGTGTGTGTGTGTGTGTGTGTGTGTGTG
>JBBIGC010000082.1:18398247-18413341 GCA_037576955.1 Lepidarchus adonis | reverse complement strand
AATATAGGAAATGTGACAATAGCGTTGCTGTTACTTAAGTAAATTAATAACGCATCCCCGTGTTTCTGTGTAATATCACTACGTCATTGTTTAGTGATATATCGATTATCACGATATCGTGGTATCGCGATATTATCGTTATTGTGGGCCGCATATCGTATCGTATCGTGAGATACCCTGCGATTCCCACCCCTAGCACACGCTCATCTCGTGGTGCTCGTGTATTACCGTAAAGCATTTAGTAGGTGTTCAACTGCATTTTACTACCATATATGACAGGAAATACACACACATATATTTTTTTAAAGCCAGTGACATAACCACAATTTTTTGTAAGTTAAGTACACCGTAAGTTGAGGATGTCGTAAGTCGAGGACCCGCAGTATTGTCTCTGTGGGAGGAGAACCATAGCTGTGTCCTCTCTGCCCATAACCTACTTTAAATATTACATTGCTGAACACACTGGTTATTATAGTGTATTATTTTGCATGTAATGTTTAGTATGCAATGGAGTATGGTATACAGTTTGGGATACATTCCTTGTATGGAAAAAATGGTTACTTAACAGGAGAAGCCACAAAGTTTATGTAAATTTTGGGGGTCATTTTATTGGCTAATTCTTCCTAAAATTTTGGGGAAGCTGTTGCAAATGTTAAAAAGTAAAAAATAAAGTGTTTATACACTTTACCCAACACTGGTTGTAGAGTATCTCCCTTGCTCCCAGTACACCTGATCCAATTAGTCTGCTCATTAACAAGCCCTTCTTGAGTGAAGCAGGAAACCATCAAATATGTTGGTAGAGTTGGTAGCCTGTGCACTAGTGTTTTAAAAAAAATGTTTAAATACAATGTTTTCAGTACAATGGTGAATCAATGTTGCATTGAAGAACATAGATGAGTCCTGGACTCTTTTAGCACTACCAGATTGTAATAGCTATAGCACTCATCTGTATTTAATGCACTACACTTGTTTATAGCACTTAATGATAAAATGAAATGTATTATATTCTTCTTGCACTCTCAGGTAGTAATATACACTTATAGTTCATGTTATAGCACTTTGCTGTCTGTATTTAATGACTAAAGGAACATGTCAGTGCTGTCATGTGTGACCTAAATGCTGGAAGTTGCTTTGGACAAAAGCATCAGCCAAAATGAATAAATGTAAATGTATTATGACAGAGAAAGCTGTAAAATCAAGTTATTTTTAAATGAATCTAAAACCCTTGTGCTAGAAAAGATCAAATCTCAAGTGATCAAATCTCAGGCAGAGAACAGACTGAGAAATCTTAAAATATCTTCTGATGTTTTGGGTTTTAGCTTCTTTCCGCCTGCACTGTATGTTATTACTGAAGAAGAGTGATACAGCCAATAATAATCTAGCCCCTCCCAGTCAAGGGGGTGGGGTTTGTCGGAATTTGAGTGTGGAAGAGGTAATAACGACCGGAGGACACGTGTCCTGGTTAATTACTGTCGTTCACTGTTTTAGGCCGTTTAAGGCTGATAAGCCTCCTGGGCTAAAGCGCATTAGACAGACTGATGCAGTGCAAACAAAGCCTAGTTCAGGTGCGCGCAGGATTAGACACAAGAATCGCAGATCAGTCGAGAGATGTTACAAAAGATACTGAGCAGTTATGGAGTTATGTGGCGTGTCATTAATTAATCACTTGCCTCAGTGACAGAGAATGGGTATAAGCCTGGTCGCATGACTCTATGCTTTGGCAGCAGCGTTGATTCAAGGTAAGACTTAAAGCAGAAATGAGTGGCAAATTATGTGTATTTTTCTGTTTTCACTGATTTTGAACTATAAATAACAAAATTACAGTACTGATATTTTCTGGGTCAATGTATGATGAATAAAGAAGAAGTTAGCTGTGAATCTGAGCTGTAATGTTTGACTTTTATTTTGTATGTTTGCCCTGCAGAGCTTTGGTCACTGGTAACTGGGCAAATCTGAAGCAACAAGCTCTAAATGATGGGTATGGTCCTATGCCTCCTTATTTCACCTGTTTAACATCATTACAGTACATCTGAGTACCCATATGGTCTCCCACACTTACTGTGTGTAATGTGTATTTGTATGCAGATACAAACCGTGCTCTGTTGGCTGTGGAGAGGCTGCAGGAGAGGCTGAAAGAGAGAGGAGAGTTGCCTACAGAGGAAAAATTAAGCCTCCTAAAGAGTGTATTGCAGAGTCCCCTGTTCCACCAGATCCTCTTCATGCAAGATACTGGACATCATCATCAACAACTGCATCAGGTACTTTGGCCATAACACCCTTGTAAGCAAGGCCCGTCTATAAAAGCATATCGAAGTTTGTAGAGTCAGTAGCATTGTCAATAGCAAGGGAATATTGTCATTTTATGTGTTTTAATGTTCTCACCATAAGTATTAAAGAACATATAGACTTAATTTGAACCACAGAGTAAGGTAAACCCTTGTTCCAGTGTCTCTATACTAAAATAAAAAAATTATTCACCTCTTCAGCCAATGGCAGTTCAGCTCCACCCATTTCTGTTGAGTTCATAAGAACTGTTTTTGCCTGCACTGATAACGGGAAATCAATTAGGACATTTACATGTTTGTCTTAAAGGCACAGCAAACAAAAACAGCCTGTTTGTAATGATTAAAAAGGTTTATTAATAAGCAAATAAAGATTAATTATATCTGTTTTCAGTACAGACATCTTAAGAAACACAGCTCTTAATTATTATTCAGTAGTGGCCAATATTTATGTATAAGTTGTGCACTTATGAGAGTGAAGCATTGACCCACATACAGGCCATGGGGAATAAAGGGTTAAAAAGAGACAGTGGCACACAATTTTTGTGAACTGCCTAGGGAATAAACGGATTTGTGTTAATACTCTCAGCAACCAGGTCTTAAGGGCAACACAGACGGTAATTAGCAGCACAGACACCATTACACTGCTTAGAAATGCTTTTACTTCTTTGCTGTTGGGTCACTCAGTGGCCAGCATTTCACAGGCTATTACTGTGATTATATATTCACAACTGGTATATCAGCAGTAAATGCAGAATATTAACCAGCTCTACTTAAATTATCATAAAACTTATAGACAAGCCAAAAAAGCAGTGTCTTTAATAGCTGGTGATTGACTGTATACCTGTGTAACACTGTGTACCTGAAGTTTGTGTACCTGATTGCAGCATAGCATTAGTTTACACAGTGTCTAGGCTTGTGACCTGTTGCCACTGGCTGGTTATGTAATTTCCTTGGACAGTTGACCAGAGGACAAGGCCAGAGGCTTATGCCAAGAAGCCTAAAAATGGGTTGCTATGACAGACATCTTGAACTCTAAAGATATGCAATTTAAGGCGATAAAGACACTTATAGGATGGAGAAAATAACAGTTAGATTAATTGTAATGTTTTGTTTAGAGTACATGTAACATTTCTTTATAAAATGTCCAGCCAAAATGTCTTATATAAGCAGCTATATGCAAAGTTGACATGTTTTCATAGATTTTATACATAAAAATGAGTAAACACCCTCTATAGGCTTCACATTTTTATGCACAATTACTGTTTATTTGCTGGAGGTAACATCAAACAACATTAGAATAGAATAGAATAGAATAGAATAGAATAGAATAGAATAGAATAGAATAGGCTTTTAATGTCATTGTACAGGAGTACAATGAAATTGTAGGTGCTCCACCCAAGCAGTGGTGCATCAACAGAAGAAAGAAAAACAATAAAATACAATTTAAGAATTTAAAATATATTTTTTTCAAAAACAAGAAAAATTAAGAATGTACATGAAGAAATAAGATAGAATGTGGTGGTGATATATACAATAGAATGTGGAGTGAAATGCATAACTTGAAAAAGTTGTAGTACATTACACAATATGTTAAACAATAAGTATATACTGTGCAGAAGTGAATATTTATAACATGTATAGAATATGTTCTTACTGTTCTTTACTATCTACTAAACAGGTTATTTAAGCAGAACCTAATTTTTATTTTTATTGTAACTTAATCATAACAACAAATAATGTTAGAAAAACTTAACTGCAGTTAGAGATGGAATGAAAAACTAAATCAAAATTTGGATTATAACAAAAATATATAAATAAATCCTTTGTTACAGTACTTCCACTTGCAAGACTTACGCTTGAATTTCAGATAATGGTTCTATAGCATGAAACATCTCATTTCAGTTATTATTATTTTAAAAGTTTGATATGTGTAAATGCTGTTAAATTTCCAAAACATACTTCTTACTCCCAGTCTCTACAGGTTATGTATTGAAGCAAAGATACAAAAATATCTTGCTTAAAATTTGTCGGTCACAAAAGCCAGCACTTTCATATATCATGTTCAGCCTACCGCAGTTTAGCCCCGTCTATAAATCCACTTTGAAGTATACACAATACAGGGCAGCCAATTAAACCAGAGGCCATTTACATATATCAGGCACAACAACACAAAAGCACCATATTTCATACTAAAGAATTATAAGTTGTACATTGTATTATGAACTGGATTTTCTGGGAGCTCAATTGCTTAGAACAATATGCATTGCTATAAATGAATGCTGCAAACACAAATCAAATTATAATGTGTCTCTTGCTTTGTAATGAAATGAATAAAATTTACTCTAAAGCCTTAGTCAGCATCAGACAGAGTATAAAAACGAATTGACAGCTCAATATTAACATTCAAGATAAGCCTGTGAGTAATTGCACAGCCTCTTCTATTAGTAACTGCTGTGTGTATTAATTGGGGTAATGGAAGGCTGCTAAATAAGCATTAAGGATTGGCCATGGACCTGTACTTCACTTTACAAATTGATGGCCATTTTCCTTTAATTAATTTTCATAAGGTTTATTTTGACACATTACACTGGCCATAATGTGCAGTGTAGACCTTCCTAACTGTGATATCATTTAGTTCTGAAAATATGATAATATAGGACATTTAGGCAAATGTAAGGTTGACCTTGTTCCAGGAAACTACCAAATAACCCAAAGTGCAGAATAATAAGATTCAAGATTAATAACTGAGCAATAAGCTAGGGGTAATGATCTGCTCATTGCTTTAATAAACCTCCCACTTGCCTTTGCGCAAACATTAATGGAATGAGCATGTAGCCTGCTAGCATAACACTGACGCCTCCGTAATGTAACGAATCGCTTGCTGAGGGTGCTGATCAGAACAGGGCCAGTTTTATTTAGTTACAAACTTATATTACATAAAACAATGAGCAGACGGTAGGGGGGTTTCATTTATCACTTATCACCAAAGGTAATTATCTTGGCTGTACCTTGGGTGATAACTCAAGAAGAGTAAGCATGGCTATAAAAGTACATGGAAATATTTAAGGCCAGGCCTTGCCAGACAAATCTGGTTAAAGCATCTCTTTGATTTAAGGCCAGCAACTCCTGCACAGTTGACTTGTCAGTAGTATTATAGAAAGTAAAGACGAAACAATTTCAAGAATTCAGATTGTGCCCAGTAGCACTCACTTTTAGCTTAAGGTTAACATGAGCGTTTTCCCATTTCCCCATGAACCCAGGAAAGGCTCAGCTGCAATTTAAGATCCAACCAGTCTTGACTCAGTCAGTGCTTGTAAAAATCAGACACAGTCTGATCTTTGAGCCATCTTTGAGTCTTCTAGACTTCGTTGAGACACTACTGTGATGTTTGTGCAATCAAATAACACTGACTATCTAGTTTTAACAATATTTTTATTAACAGTTTTATATCAGACAAACAGTAGATCAGAGGATCACCAATGAACATCAGTAATATAAATGAAAAGTACAATACACAAACAAAATAGACAAAATCTGAAAAATAAATAAATAATTAAAATAAATAAATAAATAAATCATGGTTATGACAATAATAAGAGAAAAGAAAAGAAAATAGAAAAAAAAAGTAATAAGTACAGGTACCTAATTAAGAATCAGCAACATAGAGACTGTGAGTCATTCGAGCACCTTACACTGACTATCTAGTTATTTCTTTACAATGGCACCTTTCAGGGGTATATTAGTCAGCAAGTGAACAGTCAGTTCTTGAAATATTTGTGCTAAAAAATGGGTGTAAGGATCTGGACCACGTGTCCTATTGTAATGGGTACATGACTGATTCAGAGCAGCAGGTCTTGTGGATTGTTCCAGGTATACTATAGTTAGTGCCTACCAAACGTGATCCAAGGAAGGACAACTGGTAAATCAATGGGATTATTAGTACTGAAGGCTCCCTGCTGATTCTGATAGTAAGGACCTACTCACTACTAGAAGAGTGGTGTTAATAAACGATGTTAAACACTGAGAATCATGATGTGTCTGTACCACCATGTAGACAGTACTTGCTACCTCAATTATATTGCAATCTGCTTGAGTAATTTGCACTTTGAGTCATATTTTAGATGTTTAATCATCATGCATTGCTTTATTTCCTTTTATACTTTAATTACCATAGAAAATAACATTTTATTGTGTTGTTCTTGGTATACATAGCTGAGATATAATATCACTTTAATTATCAATAAAATCTTTACTGAAGTAAGCAACCTCATAGAGGACTAGTACACAGGCTACAATAGGCCAGATAGGGGTCAAATAACAGGAACACAGGCAGGCGTCGATGCACAGAAGAGATAAACGGCTCAGACTACTCAGAAGGAGGCCAAACGTGGTTGACTGGAATAGACATATAAGCAGAAACTGAGCAATGCTAGCAGACTAAGCCAAGAGAAGTTTCTTGAGGGTTATTCTTTATGCAAATTTAACCTAAGTACATCCCTGTAATTTACTACATTCACTTGGAGATATAAAGGAAAACGCCATGGAGGCTGTGTAAGCTACTTACCTATGCTGACTACTAAAGCTCTGTTGAGTGCGAGGAAGAAACCACACACCCACCCTCACACACATACTTTCTCCCTGAGCCCACTTAAGCTGTGCTAAGTAAATGAGAAAAAGTCACAGGGGTCATACAACTCTTACTGTCTCTCTTTCACACACATACTTAATCTGTTAACTGTTGAAAGAGCATGTGCAGGAAGAGTTTGCTGACCCAGTTAACTCTATGTTTGCAACCCCAGTTGATACAGAATATGAATTTGTTGGAGAAAAGAAATACAATTGCCACTATTACTGTAATGGTCATCAGGCCAAAATTAAAATGTAATAGGCGACTGGTCAAACTAGCGGAGGCGGATCATGAACAGGCGGCCGTCAGTCAAACAGTGGGGTTTCTTGTGTTGTTTGAAGGTCCAGACATCAAGCAGACTGAGGATGCATCAGTGATTGGTCTATCGTGCATTAGTGTCGCCCACCCACCAACAGCAGCTGACCTACAGAATTAGCACGACTAAGCTCGTTTTAGGCTACATCGCTAAGACAGACTCAAGTTTGGCGAGCTATAGAGGGAGAAATTCATACACCTCACACTTTGTGCGTTGTGGCGAGGGGTGAGGTTGCCGGGAACAGGGGGAAAAGTACCAGTAAGATTTTTTCTGTTGGGCTGGGAGTTCTAGTGCTTAAGGGAGATTTGAGTTTGTCTGACCTGTTCATACACGTACAGAAAATCTTGAAACGTTGAAATGGTTGAATGAAAATGGTATCATTCAAATAGCTGTTTTTTGTTTGAAATCAGAGTATTTTCAAATCAGAATTTGGTGGTCTCAGCACTGTTTATTTGACGCATGCACTGTTAAAGCTAAATGGATCAGGCCACATTGTGCTACTCCTTCACATGTATGTACATTCAGCCCAGAATCTTTGTCTGTGTTCACATCTGTGCAGGGTTCCAAACTGCCGCGATCCCAGTCTCTTCGCGCCGACTTGGCCCGGGGTGGTGCATCGTGTACTCTGAGACACAGCGAATCCTATTTATCAGCCCAACGACGAAATGATCGATATGGCTCTGCTAACCATATATCAAGCACTCCCATCATCACAGAAGACTTTCAGTCAACTATACAGTTCATGGCAATGGTATGCTGTGTAATGATCTGTCCGACTCTTCTAAATATACACTTACACATATATATACCAGGTTTCTTAACAGCCATAGCCCAAACATTGGTCTCTGTTATGTCTCCCTGTCTTCCTGTCCCAGGGTCGCCGTGTGTTGAGTGTGGATTTTCAGAAGGGGGAAGGTGGTTTGGGTTTCGATGTGGTGGGGCAGCAGAGGGACTACAATGGAGAGTCTGGTATTTTTATACAGGGAATAAAACATGGCTCCCTGGCACACAGGTAAAAGCAAACAAAACCTATTTTACTCTAATTTTAACTAATTTTAACTAGTCACTGACAATTACTCACACATACCGCGGTGCAACATAAGATGGAGATAAAGGGAGATAGCAGGATAGTTAACTGGTTTAGCTCATTTCATGATGGAACTTGTATGGCATGATAGTATGAACTTGGGTTACTATTCACATTAAATATTAGCAAATTTATACCAACTGGGCAATATTTTATAGAATATTTATTTCCCTCCTGTGGAGAATGTGTACATACATACTCTCAAATCTAAATATTCATGCTACTATACCTTTTTTTGAGAATTTTATTAATTAACCTGTTAATGTATAAATATTTTTCCTCCCCTGCATATATGTAGAATCTAACTGTACAGTTAAAGTATATTTATTTTTTTCCACTAACACAATAAAACCTCCACCAGCATTAAATTGGCTCTTGTAGTGTTTATGAGATTATTTTACAGAATCAAATAAAATTTGCAGAATTAAATCAGACACATAAGAGATTATTTCATACTGTGCTTGGATTCTTCTCATCTGTCTAGTTTGTCATTTCTGTGTCTTACATTTAGTGATGGCCTCCGAGAATCCGATCAGATCCTTGCAGTAAATGGGGAGGTGTTTGACTCCACCGTAACTCAACAGCAGGCTTTCAGGGTCTTGCAGAGTGCTGCCTCCATGACAACTCTGACTGTAGCCAGAGGAGCAACGAGTGATCTATGTCCACCACGCATGAGCCGTGCCGTGTCAATGCCCAGCGTTAGTTTCAGTGTAAGTATAAGGCTACTCCAGCAGTCAAAGGCGCTGTGTAACCACCTACTGCAGAAATACCTTTTATACCTTTTTTTCTTTGGTTCCTCCCAAGGTTTCTCCCTCAGTTCAGGGAGTTTTTCTTTCGGACCCGGACCTTGTAAAGCTGCTTTGTGACAACATTTGTTGTAAAAAGCACTATAGAAATAAAACTGAATTGAATTGAATTGAATTGATCTAGAAATGCTTTGTCTTCTCTGTTCCAAAACTCATTTAAAATGGACTGAGACAAAGTAGAAAACTGTTCTGCGGTCAGATTAATCAAAATTTGAAATAACAATGATGCCACATTCTCCAGACTAAAAAGGACTGGGACCATCCAGTTTATTATCAGTACTCAGTTCAAACCCCTGCATCTCTGATGGTATGGGGGTGCATTAGTGCCTATGGAACCCATATATAACTGAAAATAGAACAGAGACAACAAATAAAAGATAAAAGATTGGAAATGCTGTGTAATGCTACAAAAAGGAAAACTGTTGGATCTCATCAAATTAGCATGTCAGTAACATGACTGGGTGTAAAAAAAGCATTTAACATGGGAATGGTTTATGACTTTGAGAGTTTATGGGCAAATGGAGCTTATTTAAGATGGATTTAAAACTGTCATGTGGTCTGATGAAACAAAACTGGGCTTCTGTTTGGAAATTATGGATGCCACGTTGTCAGTGCTACAAAGGAGAGTGACCATCTGGCTCATTATCAGTGCATAGTTCAAAGCCATCGCCCAGGATGATAAGGAGGTGCATTATTGCGGATGACATAGGTAGTTCGCTCGTCTGGGAGAACACCATTAATGCTAAATTATATATACAGTTTTTGAGGAAATGTATGTTGAAAGATAATGTTTTTTATTGCTTATTTGAATTAGATCATGTCAAACCTCATTCTGCATGATCCTATAGCAGAAGGCCATAAGTCATGCATAACGTTGGGCTGTGATGGCCTAGTGGTTAGGCCTTTGCCCCTGGGATCAGAAGGTTGCACCACTAAGGAACCCTTGAGCATTAATTAAATTAAGGAAACACTCTGGTACCTTCAAAATGGTGTCAAATTTATGGGGTTTTTTGTTTGCATGAATTACAAACTGTCTTACTGAAACGTCCTTATAAGTGCATTTGTTTGCAACACACTGCATCATAATTGCAGTTAATTTGCCTGCAACTAATAGCTGTACATAAGCACAGAAGTCAATAACTAGTTGCTTTTAACAAACATGACTGGTAGTTAGCAGCTAAACTTTGTAGGACGGTAGTAAGATTGACTTTTCACTGTAATTATTTAAAATTCCAAATTAACATTGTTTCATTCTTCACTATAAGGGATAAAAATAAAAATAAATCAAATATAAGGAGTGTTAAAGACTATTCTAGTTTTACAAACAGACTTCTGATGTCATTTACACATATCAGTCATAAAGTTCATTCAATAGAATAAATAGTAGTTGGAAAATGGTAGAAATAACTGCTTATGATACAATATCCTAAGAGAACCTCATAGAAAAATTTGGGATATGGTTTATATGCTTAAATGTTTTGGGGTCATCACCAAGGGAACTGAATCTAGGACTTGGGAATTAACTTTAAGAACTTCTACTGCTCAGTGTAAATAATGCTTTTTAAAAATAGTAACATTGACTGTTACCTTTAGCATGTTCAGTCTACAACAAACCAAAAGTAACCAGTAACCAGAGTCCTCCAGCAGGAACCATTTAAGAACCCTTATTTGTAAGAGTGTAATGCTATTAAAGTAATTGCATTAACAGTTACAATGTCTGGGGCGACAATAATGCTTAAGAAACGTTGATTGCAGTACAAGGCCTTCTATAGGCAGGTGTGATAAACCTGTTGTGTGTGTTTTCTGTCGTAGCCTCGGACCGTCCAGCTAATAGAACTGGAGAATGATGGCTCGGGCCTGGGATTCGGTATTGTTGGAGGGAAGAGCACTGGCACCATGGTCAAAACCATCTTACCTAATGGAATAGCAGGAAAGGTAATTGCTACAATGCATTTGTTCATATCAGTTCATATTATAAACCCTGTTTATCATAACGTCCAAGTATGCAACTGTAAAGCATACAGTGGCTTTCTATCACTATGCTTGCAGTCTGCTTAGAAAAAATACATAGAGTTGTTGCCTATGTATGAACTTATTTTCAAAGCCAACATCTTAAATAAAACATGCATTCTGAACTTTCCCCTCAAACAACTGGGTTTTGGCTTCAAATGCACAGCATGTGGTACTTCTTCAAGCCTGGTAGAAGAGCATTGCACACACTGGGGCAATAAAAAGTGCCACAGAGGAATCATATGCATTCCCTAAAGCAGTGGTTTTCCAACTGGAGGCCATGAGCCAATAAAGGCATGGAGGTGAGGATTGTGGGAAGAGTAATGGACCAAAGAAGTTAGTTAAATTTATGAAACCTGCTTTAGGCTGTTTAAAAACAGTAGGGAATAGGTAAAATGTAATGCACTGACCAACCAATCAAGTTACAGCCGTCCAGCCCTCACTTAAAGAGCCTGTTTCTGTCTCAACCATTACATTATGTATTTTTTAATATAACAGATTTTCTCTTTCCTTATCTTTTATCAAGTTAACTAATCTTGTTCCAAATGTGCAAAAGCTAAAAAAAAGTGTTGAAATAGGTCATGCAGTTTATTTCAGCACTCTCTGATACATTGCCTGCATTTAAGATTCTTATGTGTGCACACCAAGAGTGTGCAAAGCTGTCACCAATGCAAAGTGTGAAGAATCTACATTATAAGATGTAGGTCTGTTTAGCACTTTCTTGGCCGCTGTATAATGTGCACTGTGTGTTATTTTCAGTATCAGTGTAAAATGCTGAAAATAGTAAATGTAATGTAACATGAGCTGGTGCCTCTAAACCCAGGTGCTGTTTGAGCATTGTGTGTGTGTGTGTGTGTGTGTGTGTGTGTGTGTGTGTATGTGTGTTTGTGTGTTTTGCATGCAGGATGGACGACTGCGCACTGGTGATTTGCTCCTCAGGATCGGTGATGTAGATGTGTCCAGTCTGGGCGTTGATGAAGTAGCGAGAGAGCTCCGCCTCTCTGGCTCCAAAGTGAGGCTCGTAATCGCCAGGGAAACCATGGACAATGACCTCGTGCAACCTGTTGCCCAGCAACAGGAAACACAACACAGACAGGTGCTGTGTTACTGTTTCTCTCACTTCCTCTATGTGTGTATGGGGAGGGTTAACAGGATATAGAGAAAATATTAACATTATGCAGTAACTTTACTCATGTTAACTTCCTGTAGTGCTGAGTATAGGGGTTAACTTTTTCGTTTGCAAGCTACTTTTATATATATATATATATATATACATACATACACATATATATATACACAAAGTATATTTTAAATTTTAAAACATATATTGTTTACATGTTTACATTGCATAGCATCATGAACATATATGGCTCAATGCAGTGCTGTACATTTCCTGCTCCAATGACGTATTTAACTGAATGGAAACAGCCAGAGTTGCATAGTCCAAACATAATCCCCTCACTTTTTGGTGGGTATTCAGTGTCGTACTTTTGAATGAACAGTCTGATTTTGGTTTCTTACTTGGTCCAGCTCCCTCACTCAGTGTTACACCCTTTCTTTAGAAGTAAATACATTGTTAGCCGCTAACTAGGAGACTGGTTGGCTGTAGTTTAGCAGTAGCGCGCGTGGTTCACCAAGCATGTGTGGTGACGCTTGTTACAAATGATGAGGCCGTATTGGCTGTACTGTATGTAATAAGCTCGCGGTTTACTTGCTTTTACGCTGTGTGGCCTCACGTGCACGTTTATTTTGATAGGCAGGGCTCCGCTATCGACTCGCAATGCCTTTGCAATTGACCGGTAGCTCATGATCGACGTATCGGGCACCCCTGGGTATAGAAATTGTTCAGCCTTCTTCTTTAAGGTTACATAGATCTGCATGTGGTTTAGGACCCCAGGTTTATGGGCAGTGATCAGAAGTTAATTTTTCCTTTTTGTTGAAGCTCATAGGAAGACATATTGTGTTCTAACTCACAACCACAAATCTGTGCTACCTTAATGAAGGGCTGGATGCAGTGGAACTGGTTCGAGAGGCTGTTTGTAAAAGCTTTTTCATTTCTGGAAATTATGTGTTGTGCACATGTTAAAAAGGAATTTGTGAAAACAGAGCTGCATGCCATATAGTAATTTCAAATTGTTTAAGCAATGCAAAAATATCCCACTCTATTCATTTTCCTTAATTTAGAAAGTTTACATTTTCAAACAAAATAAAATTCCAAATATGAATTGGAATCTTGAGGGAATTAAAGATGTTTCATTTCTGTTGATATGTCAGAGCTGTAGTCTCGGTTTGGAATGGCTTCAGAAAGATATAATATCCACTACACTAATTTTACAGAACTACATTTTTATTTTTCTAACTTTTCAGCATGATGAAGGGGATAAAGAGTTCACTGTCAGAATTACAAAGAACAAAAATGGTCTGGGCATCACCATTGCAAGGGCTATAGAGCACATGAATGCAGGTAAGGCTTTACTCTCAGCTGTATTTATTCTGACCACAGTGAAGCACCAGTGTCTTTCCCCAAATGTAGTTGGTTAGATAAGTTCTATTTGATGTGTGATGTTTACTTGCCTAGTTTTGTAGGTATCAACTTTTTGTAGGTATCAACTATTGACAGGCTTTAGTTCAATGTTAAGGCTGGGTTATGTTTCTAACTAACTTTTAATCTATTTTTATGGGTGGTAGCACTAATGGCTTGTTACAATACTGTATGGAAAGGCAAAAAAACATTTAACAATAGATGACAAACTTTAACATCACATTTGAAAGCACTTTCTCAAATACAGCAATAAAATAAGTGAATTAACTGTTGTTTAGTGCATTTACTTTGCAGGTACAGCAATTCCTGAACCAACATCATTCCTGAATGTCTGATAAAAGCAGTTATAAGCTCTAATCATCTGTGTATAACTGCTATGTCATCACTGGTAGCTTGGTGCTAACATAATGCTGCAAATCGAATAATAGAAATGAGCCTATAGTGATGTATTGCAGTAATAAATAACTCATATTACAAAATAAACTTTTTATAAAGCATGTTAAAATGTTTCTACGTTTTACCATTTAATGACATGCACACAGCTTGACTGCATCTGACTCTCAGTTTACAAGTTTGTCATCAAATCAGATTTTAAAAGCAGATGTGTCCACCACAGCAAGACTGTAGACTGCAGGAAGGCATAATTAGGGAATGTGAGCTTTAAAATATTAGCAAAAGGAATCTTACTACCATTCCATTTCCCAATGCACACAATATGTCAAAGTGGATTTGACAAAATCACAGCCAGTCTTTATGAATCTGTAAATGAGCCACATCTTTGCTAGTTCTTTCAGACACACTTACTGCTGCCTTTTTCTAGCAAGTAAAATGACAAAAATCTGTGTTGTGAATGATAAAACCTTTAAATTGATGCCAAGCATGGGATGGTTTAGGAATGCTGTGCTAATAGGTACAGCATTAGCTTCCATTATTTTTAGCTGTATTAACTTTGTATCTCCAGTACAAATCTGCAAAACTAAAGAAGCAACTAAATCTTAAATTGTTTAAATTAAATAAAACTAAATTAAAACTGTCAACTTTTTGACCCTGTTTTAATAAATTCTATTGTACTCCGCATTCAAAAGCATTAATTTTTTAATGCATGTTATTAATTGTTCTAGATTTAGCTTAAAATTAGTAGGAGTATGGAAAGAATGCACTTATTTATACGTCCTCTTCAGACGGTTTTTTGTTTGTCTGACTGTTTTTTGATGCTGCTTGTGTTGTTAGGCTTCAGTGGCATTGTAGTGAAGGGGATTGTCAAGGGCAGTGCAGTGGATCAGGATGGACAAGTGCATATTGGCGATCACATTATTGCGGTGAGAGATGCAGAGAGTTTTGATTTCTCTCTCTGTGTGTGTGTGTGTGTGTGTGTGTGTGTGTGTGTGTGTGTGTGTGTGTGTGTGTGTGTGTGTGTGTGT
>JBBIGC010000082.1:18378279-18389777 GCA_037576955.1 Lepidarchus adonis | reverse complement strand
TTTGCAGTATTCATGACCCTCTTAAGTAGTAATTTCTAATGTCCTAGAAGAATGTTCAGCAACAGTAGCAGAGTAAACTCACAAAATGTTACTCCCAAAGAAGAACTTAGACTAAAAAGGTACAAGAACTGCTACAGTAAACATAAATGTCTTATTTTTACTTAGAAAAACAACAGAATGTCATTTGACGAGGTGTGTTAACATTTTCTCATACAACTTTGTTTAAAAAAAATTGTAGAACTCTATCTGTATAATTCTTGTATCATTATAACCTTATATTCATTATTGGTACTAGATATCCATGCTGAAGATTCACCTGGTCATTACATTTTGTGGTTTTAAATGTTGTTTACATCTGTAGACTAAAGGGAAAGTGTTTTCTTTTTTTTTTTTTCCATTGACCTACTTCACTGCAGTCACTCTAGACTCAAGGGCTTAATCGGCGGGATACGTGTGACATCATCTCTTATTCACACCCATACAGGTTTAGGTTACTAAAGACTGTGAGCCGGAGAGTGACATTTAAAAATAAATCCTGTGGGACTCCTGAGGAAAATATAGCGCTTCATGTTGTACAGGACAGCGTTTTTATTTGAGCTTGCTGGGACAGACAAGAACAAAAATAGGTACAGCTTGTGCTCAAAAATAAAATACTTCACAATTGAAGAGCATAAGGTCTCAATGCAATACTGTTACAAATTCCTCATTATAAAAAAAACACCTTATTTTAAGATGGATTATGTGAAAAGTTGAATGATTTTGCATTCTCTTCCCAAGAGGTAATAAATTAATAAGGTTAGAAGTGAACAATTCCTATATTATATATTTCTATGCCATAGGGTAGCCTGGGGCTATAAATACCACTACAGTTTGTGTTTATGTACTGTAATCTGTGTGGAGTATATGGTGGAATAATAAGTGTAACTCATTCTGTATTTATCTTTTTCATCTTTTCTCACAGTTTATTTATTTCTCTTAGTTTTCTCTCAGAATGATTTCTATGATAAGATCTTTTGCTTGTCCCACTGTATCCCACTTTTTTTTTTTTTTTAGCAAATATGGACAGTAAAACAAACTGCAGACAGATTAATATACATTTAAAGGAGACTCCATTATTTCATTTGCAAATCCAAGTAGAGGAGTGAAATGAGTGATATAAATAAACCATACTTCAGAAATATTTTGATTTCTTGTTTTATTTCTGTGTCAGTTTCTTGATTTATTTGAACGTTCTGCTTTGTATGGACCAAGCTTTCAGGTGAGAGTGAGTGATTTGTGTTCCACGATTGCTTTTGCAGGAGAATTCTGTACTGCAGAGCAGCAGAATGGAAACGGGCACTAAAGTCAGCTCTCATCAAACCAGTGGCCTTGAGAAGAACATCACTGTGGTCAGGGGCAACGCCAGCTTGGGTATGTTCACGGTGCTCGCCGTGTGCCTGTGCTTCTGTGTGTACATTCTCAGCAGGGCCGTGCTCAGTGGGGTCGACTATTTAAGAGACCTATGAACATGTTACTGTGCATTTGTGCACCTGTATATAAGTCTTTGTTTAAAATTTCCCTCATGGTCTGTGTTGGAGGCAGTATTTCCAAAATTATTGGACAGAGTGATTAGAAAAGATATGAACCTTTTGAAATTTAATGGTTTCCATCATTAATGTGTAATAAAATGGGACCTGTTTCCCTCCTCAAACACACTTGCTCAGCCTGGGAAATAACAGGTGAGTTGAACCAGGTGTGTCTGAACAGGGAAATCAGCAAACTGTGCAGGACACCGGCCTCCAGGACCGGAGTTCAACACCCCAGATCTAAGGGAATGGTATTGACAAACATAATGTACCTAAAATAATAACGCAAACAAGTTCTGATATTTTATGTCTTTATTGAGAACAAGCAACTCATAATGCTAGTGGAGAAAGTATGTGAACCTTTGACTTAATGATCTCAAAAAATCTAATTGGAGTCAGGTGTTAGCATACCTGTGGGCTTGTTTAGAGGTGTGGACCAGAGCTACTTTAATAAAAGTAAGGGATAAAAACCACTCAAACATGTGGAGTTTTCTCTACACATAAACCATGCCTCAGCCAAACGGAGCTTTCAGAAAATCTATGAAAAAGAATAGTTGATTTACATAAAGCTGGAAATAAAGTGTAAAAAATTGCATATTATCATAAAAACATCATCCCAACTGTAAAATATGGTGAAGAAATCATCATGATTTGGGCTGCTTTGCTCCATCAAGGCCAGCTTGCAATCATTGAGGGCATGATGAAATCCTAAGTGCATCTAAAAAGTCTTCAGGATAATGTGAGAATGTCTGTACGTCAGCAGAAAGTCTGTAGAAGTTGGGTGATGCAACAGGACAATGACCCAAAACACCAGAGCAAGTCCACAACAGAATGCCTACATAAAAACAATGTCCACAAACAGTTGCCAAGTCAGAGCCCAAACCTAAGCCCAATAGAGATGCTATGGAATAACACAAATAAAGCCGTGTAAAGAATATGACAGAGCTAAAACAGTTCTGCTAGGAAGAATGGGTTAAAATTCCTCCTGAATGATGTGCAGGTCTGATCCACAGCTACAGGAAGCTGGTTGAGGTTACTGCAGCCATAGGGTTCACATACTTTTTCCACTATTATTTTAAGCACATTACATTTGTCAATACGCTTGACTTGATGATCAGATTACATTTTATGTCAAATCAATGCAGAAAAACATTAAATTCCAAAATGTTCACATACTTTTTATTGTCACTGTACCATATCAAGTATAAAATATTTAAACACATTATTCTGACATTATGGGAGAAGTTTAGTAGAATTTATTTTGCACCTTTTAAAAACATGCTGACTTGAGTGGTTTCTCTGATTCCAAAGAATGGGATTAAGTCAATTACAAATGTACCTAGTCACTTCCTGTTGTTTTGTCATTTGTTTATTGTTTGTATTAGGAACATGATTATTTGGTTTGTCTAAAACACAAATCAGATGTCTTCATCATTCCATTGCAATATGTAGCTTGCTATATGCATGTCTTTATAGCAGTATAACTATATGCTTGGGAAGAAATATATGTGAATTGCTTTTGTTGTCTGTTTTCTGTCACTAAATTTATCATAATTGTACAAAAACTGTAGATCCTCTGTTGATCCAACATTATTTTTATGATGTACAACTGTATAATTCTACTTAGATGCTATGCAGTAAGTCAGAAAATACCTATAGCAGTTTTTAAAAAGCAAAACTATAAACATATGATTAATGTGCATATGTTTCATATCCCTAACCACAGATATCTCACATTAGGCCTGTAAAGTACAGTTAAACCAGAGCTGTCTTTTTAAGTTTAATTACTCTGTTTTATCAACTTTTAATATAAATAAATTTGAATTAGCAGTTAGATGATAGTTTTCATACAAGATGTTAGACTGAACATTATCACAATTTGTGTATTTTTTCTGAGTAGGTAGTCACATTAATATACCTTTGTGTTACATCTTCTGCACTTCTTCTTTGTCTTTTCAACACTGTCCTGTGAGGTCTTTGTTTGTGTCACATTGTCTGTCATTGTCATGTCAAAACCAATGTACCTAATGCACTATGATTGTATTGTAATTTGAATGGATTTCAAACAACAATAAACATTTAATAAGCATTATTACCTCTGGTAATGGTAGTTAAAGTAGTGACTAGGTGATCAAATTCTGTACGACCATAGTGTTGCAGTTTTTCACTTTTCTTGCTTTTGCATGTGTGTTATTTTTGCACGTTTTCATGTTTGGTTCAATTATTGCTTTCATTACATGTAACAAATAATGGGATTAAAATACCACATATAGAATATACAATTTATAGCATATTTTTATATCTTATAAATGGTATATTCACAGATGTCAGAAGCTCCAAAGTTCTGTTTTCAGAAAGAACAGATCCTTATGTAATTTGAAAAGGTAGAAAAAACTTTAGTAAACAGGATTTTGTGGTGTTTCAGACATGTAATCAGACAGTGGCAGCAGTCAATCCACAACTGCACTGAGAATGGCAGAAGGTTTGATAGATCGATAGTTTTATTGTCTCTGTACAAATAGAATTAGATGTTGGAGAAAATCCTACAGATGCCTAAAGACGAATTAAAATAAAAATGTATATAAACTGTTCATTACAATAATACTGCTTGATTTATGGGTGGATAATATTTGGTTGAAGGTTAGATAAGATTGTTGGGTTAAGATATTAGGTAAGACAGTTAAAATTAGGCAAAGTAACTGGGTAATGTTTAGGTAATGTAATTGAATATATATTAGGTGTGTTTAGATTGGGCAAGAGAGTTTATTTAAGATCAAGAAAGATTAGGTTAGAGGGTTGGATTGTGACCAACATACTTTGTCCCTCTAACAAAGTGAAAGTAAAACTGTCACATGTAACAGGCCCGACCATGTGTGTATGTGTGTATGTATAGGTATGACAGTGAGTACTATCATGGATGGTACAGGTATGATCATCCGCTCAGTGGTTAATGGAGGTGCTATCAGTAAAGACGGCAGGCTGGCAATAGGAGACGCAATCATAGCCATCAATGGAGAGCCAGCCGCTAATCTTACCACTGCACAGGCTCGAGCTATGCTTCGAAGACATTCACTTTTTGGACCAGACCTCAGGTATACATACACAAACAAAGGTTTGTGTTTCATTTGTAGACACAATCAACTGTAGCTGCACCTTAACCTTAATATTTTGACATTGTCCTACAGAGACATCCCCTTATCTAACCAGAACACACATAAACACACAATCAAAGTCATAATCGATTCATTATTATAGGTAGTCTACAGAAACACTCACATTGCAAACTTGACCTTAGGCACATACAGTACACACACCATGTTATACACAATTCCACCTGGAAGTGTACAGTGGAGGAAATGATTATTTTACCCCTTGCTGATTTTGTACTGACAAATAAATAAATTAAATAATTTTTACTTATTTACTTATTTCACTCAATGAAATACAAACCATTTTAAAAATATTTTATATAATTTGATTTTCAGGATTTTTTTTTTTTTTAATTAAAATGATAGACTGTTCTTTTTTTGGTCAGTGGGCAAACGTACAAAATCAGCGAGGGGTCAAATAATTATTTCCTCTACTTTAAACTTGAAGTCTAAGCTGCAAAAACGTGGTCACAATCAAGTATTACTCTTTTGTTTAAGGCACTGACAACAGATGCCATTTACATAATGTATATTAATCTTAAATGTGTAGAGTGAGGTTTCCAAATGGCCATAGTAGAAATGAAGTACTTGTTATTGATATACAGTGGGTAAGATAAGTATTGAACATCAATTTTCTATGTAAATATATTTATAAAGGTGATATTGACATGAAATCCTCACCAGATGCCAGTAACAACCAATCCAATGCACACATGCAAAGAAATCATAACCATACACACACATACATTAGTTATGTGCAATAAAATTGAACACATTAGGAAAAGAAGGTGCAAAATCGCATGGAAAGTCATGACACCAGCTGGAGTCTGTAAGTAATTAGCAACCCTGACACTTAATGCAAATTAATATCAGCCTCATTGTCTCATTAACAAGGTGTCACACAAGAAATGATGGGTAAAACCTTGGCAACTTTATTGTTCCAAAACATATTTGTGGCATTGGTTACAGAACATTTTCTAAACTACTGTTGAGGCCATAATTTTTAAGGGGAAAGAATGTAATTTCATAAACTGCCCACTACCAATTGCTCCCAGCAAGAATTTAGATAGAGGAGTGAAAAGAATTATCAGAAGAGTTGTCCAAGGACATTATATTGTATTAATTGTTAGAATATAGTCTGGTCAGATGATCTGATCTATTATAGGACTAGTTAGTACAATCCCTTAATTTCCTGAGATTTATGGTGTGAGGTGTCCTTCATAATGATTCTTATGGGGTGAGAGTTGGGTTGGGTTGGAAACTGCATTGGTGTCATCATGTGGGCACCCTCCTTCACTGATGTTTCAATGATAAACCCAATACACCCCCTCTGCTTTCAACCCTTCTATGCCACTGATACTATGTTTGGGTCCCTGTGTTATCACGCCTCTTGACCCATAGCCATCGGCTCGTCTGCTCTGCTGTTTCTGAGAGGAATTTGATGTCCTGGCGTTGGGCTTGGCTTCGGAACCCAAGATCTCTAAATAGCCTGGTGGTTGACTTACCCTCAAAGCCTCTGCATCTGACCTCAACTGGGTATATCTTGGCTTTTCAACCTCGCTGAATTGCATTTACCACTAGTTCCATGTACTTAAGGCTCTTGCGCTCATAGGCCTTCTCCACTGCATCTTCCCAGGGAACATTGAGTTCTATGATGTACACAGTCCTGTGGAAGACCAAAACACGAGGTCTGGTCTAAGATTTGTCATGGCAATTTCTGATGGAAAGATCAGCCTTTGGTTAAAATCTACCAACATCCTCCAGTCTCATGCACCTCTGAGCTGTCCGGCATCTGTGGCTGTGGCTGGCTTTGTCCCAATGCTATGGTAGGTACCAGGTGAGATGTTTGACGAGGCATGTTGTTAACCTTTGTCCTCCTGGTCTCCAATACAGTTGTGAGGCACCTAAGGACTCTGCTATGCAGCCAGGTGTATGTCCCTGTAGCAAACTAGTACTACAGCCGACCAGGATATGCTTGAGGTTTGCAGGGGATGTGCAGAGGGGACACGTAGGGTCCTCTCCAAACCATTGGTTGAGGTTAGTGGGGGAGGGCAGTACATCATATGTTGCTCATAAAATAAAGCTGATGTGAGATGCTTCCAAGCCCATCAACTCCCTCCAAGAGAATTTCCTCCTCTCAAGTCCGGAAGGGAAGCAATGAGACCAAAATTGAATTTGGATTCCACAATACACACTATGTTTGGAGGTCAAAAGGCACTTCAAATCACCCCAAAAACACCATACCAAGAGTGAAGTTTGGAGGTGGGAACATCATGGTGTGAGGCTGTTTTTAAGCATACGACACTGGCACAGTTCATATAATTGAAGGAAGGACGAATGGAAAAATGTAACAAAATATTCTTGATAAAAATCTGCTGCAATCTACCAGGATGATGGTGAAGATTTCAGCAATATAATAATCCCAAACACATAGTCAAGGAAATTCTCAAGACCTTTTCCCTGTGTCATTCCATTTTAACTTAATGTGTGGACATCTACAGTTTGATTTCTTTGCATGTGTGGATTGGATGGGTTGTTACCTGGTGAGAAACGTATTGGTGATGTGCTTAATACTTATTTTACCCGCTGTATAAACACACACTAATGTTAAGGACAAAAGACAAAAGCATAAAAAAAGGTGTGATGGTGATGGTGATGGTCCTATTAGTGCTGACCCTTCTCAGACACCTTTTATTCCAGCACATGATCAGACATGTGACCTATTGATCAGAGGTGTTGCCTGATGTTTTCCCTGGGATGGAACTTAAGGAGAATTGCTTGTCATGCTTTAGACTACCCAGACCAATTACTGTGCTATGCCTTAGTCTTTATACCACCATTTCCAACTGTATCAGAAATTAATTCTTTTTTAAACCTCTTTTTGGCATTCTCAGTGTCACTTATGTACCTGCAGCTTTCCTTGGTATGCACCAAGCCACCGTTAACCAATCAAAACAGAAGAATGAAGGCCAAACTGCTAGTATTCAGTCAAAACAATGGATGAATGAAGAACGAGCCACCAACCTCCAATCAAAACAGGAGATGAATGCAGACAGAGTCTGTGTCCTCCAGTCAAAGCAGATGTTCAAAAAGGACCAAGTCGGCATTGTCCAACTGGGCCAGCAGCACATGCCTGACTCATCCTTTATAATGCTGTAAGAATAAGCTATCTTTCTCTAGGGGTGTAAAAATCACATTTTTATTTGCTTACAGTTCTTTTTGGAAGGTGATGATCATGAATTAGCAAATTAAAAAAATTTTGTATGATTAAAAAAAGTTTTTAAAATAAACTATTATCCAAATGTTCCACAAGGAACTACAGTATGAATAGAATAAAAGACCTAGGAATATGTATTCTTACCCAGTATATTTTAAAAGTAACAAATACATATTCAAAGAGAAAAGAGACAAAAACAAATACTTTGTTAATACATTATTTTGGTTATGTATTATAAATGTGTACTGAATTCCATTTTATGCATCATGATGGAATGCATTACTTAATAGAATTTTTGTTACAAGTTAATGATCATTTCATTTACTAAAAGAAAAGGTACCCAACATCAAGATCCTGGAGAAATTATGAAGATTTATTTTTTGAAATACAAACATAATTTTGGAAAAATTAGGACATTTTGTAAAATCTGTAACTTGTTAATTCACATGAACCTTAATCCTGAGGATAAGAAATGAGGATAATTGTTTCAGTTTTGCTAGAGCATATGTTGCCCATTCTTACTGGATATAAACCTTTAGCTATTCAAACATTTTTGGTTGATACATTTCTAATAGGGGACAGATCTGGACTGATGGTAGGCCAGTCAAGCACACATACTGTGTGTACAAAACCACGCTGTTGTAGAGCATGCAGAATCATGTTTTCATGAAACATTGTTTCCTGAAATAACCCTGGACATCCCAGTACCCCGGGTCCTCGAGGTCGGGTTTTGGTTCCTGCGAACACAATGTAACACGAATTTTTATATTACTTGAATATTCTATAAATGTGCTGATGTAGGACTTGTATGTCTATGTTAATATCTGGTATTTTTATTTACAAATCCGCTGATGCTCAATGCCAGTTAGGAAAGTTGCAGTAGGCCAGTACTGCCTGTGATAATTTAATAATGTATAATAATAATTTAATAATAACTAAGAATTAAGGTGTTATTAATATACAGTATCTCACAAAAGAGATTTTTGTAAATATTTTATTATATGTTTTCATGGGACAACACTGAAGATATGACACTTTGATGCAGCCATAGCCCAATGGTTAGAGACGTGGGTTTGTGACCGAAGGGTTGCAGGTTCGAATCTCGGAACCGGACAGCAGCTGAAGTGCCCTTGAGCAAGGCACCTAACCCCCAAACGCTCACCATGTACGTCGCTCTGGATAAGAGCGTCTGCCAAATGCTGTAAATGTAAATGTAGTAAATGCAATGTAAAGTAGTCAGTGTACAGTTTGTTTAACAGTGTAAATTTGCTGTCCTCTCAAAATAACTCAACACACCCATTAATGTCTAAACCGCTGCCAACAAAAGTGAATACACCCCTAAGTGAAAATGTCCAAATTATGCCCTCATTTTCCCTCCCCAGTGTCATGTGAATAGTTACAAAGTCTCAGGTGTGAATGAGGAGCAGGTGTGTTAAATGTGGTGTTTAACACACCCTCTCATACTGGTCACTGGATGTTCAACATGGCACGTCATGGTACAGAACTCACTGAGGATCTGAAACTGAGCTGCAGGACAGTGACCAAGACCATACAGCAGTTTAACAGGACAGGTTCCACTGAGAACATGCCTCACCATGGTCAACCAAAGAAGTTTGGTGCACATGCTCAGCATCATATCCAGTCTTTAGAAAATAGATGTATAAGTGCAAGTGTATAAGAGGTTGTAGGGGTTTGGGCAACCTGTCAGTACAGGTGTAAATGTTTGCACTCCACACTTTCCCTTCAGAAAAGTGAGGGTAATAGGGTAAGTTTTTAAGTTTTCTCATTTCTAACTGGGACAATGACTATGTAGTGCCCTTTGTGGGACGAAGACAATTTTTTAAATCATACAATTCAGACATTATTAAAATGCATAATCCAAACATATTTGTCTACATTTTAGTTTCATCATGTAGAAATGACAACACTGTATACATATTCCCCCTCAACTCAGGGCACCATCATGTTTATCACATGTGTTTATGATTACTCAGGTGTTTTTCATTGCTTCATTAGTGCAATAATACAATGTTTCTACCATTTGGAATTGGTATTGCTCAGCCTGTGGAGAAAAGCTATTATAAGGCTGAAAAAACAAGAATAAAAGCATTTGTGTCATTGTTAAAACCTCGGGGTTTCCAAAATCATCAAGAAAGATTACATTGGGAAGCTCTGAAACCGAGAAGGGACTGAACCTCCACTGCTTTAAAACAAACCTCCACTGCAGAAGAGCCCTCACTGTGGTAAAAACTCATGATCAGAAACAGTCTTCAGGAGGCAGGGGTGTCTTCGTCAAAGGTTACTATCCGCAGAAGACCTCAGAACAAAAATACAGAGGCTACACTGTAGGATTCAAACCACAGGTTAGCAGCAAAAACAGATTCAAGATTCAATTTTTATTGTCAATACAGCAGTAACACAGTACACAGTGGATTGAAATGGTGCTTCACACAACCCCCCCACCCCCCCCCACCCCCACCCTGGTGCATTTGTAAAGAAAAAAAATATAACAACAAAAAAAATTTCTTACAAAAAAAAACAACTATTCATAGATTTTAAAACGAAAATGAGAATTGCTGAATTCTGGAATTAACCTGTTATGGACAGACAAACCCAACATTAATCTGTATCATAATGATGGCAAGAGGATGAAAAGAAACTGCCCGATAGCCAAGGCGTACTTGCTCACCTGTTAAACATGGTGGTGAATTCTGAGGTTATAGGCTCAAGTTCCACTAAATGCCTCAATCCCAAACATACTGCTAAGGCAACATTGGAGATTCTCAAAGCTAAAAAATAATAAATTCTTGAATGTCCGTCACCTGATGTAAATCAACAAATTTGTGGGTTGTTGTTTTTGGGGTTTTTTTTTTATACATTTTCTTTGTAATTTTGTCATTTTATAAAATGTCCCAATTTATCCAGAAATGTGGTTTGTATATTATTTTTTAAAGAGTTCAGGCCCATTTCTAAGGCTCTGATTCCACATGTAAAACAAAATAGACAAGAAATTCATAGGCATCTAATCAGTTCTAAAGGGCAGCACTAAAATATGCAGGACAGTGGGCCTCCAGGACCTCAATTAGCACCTCTAGATGTAGTTCTACACCCGTTACTCAGAAGGTTTTTTTTACAAGATGCAAACTTAAATATTTAAAGGCTAAAATTTGATACTGACCTTGCAGTTTTGAAGCATTAATGAGAATCTGTTTGTTTTAGTAAATGCATGTCAGAACAGATGCAAGTGGATGCAGGAAGAATGAATGGAAAATCTTGGATAGAAAAAGAAAAAGCACAGTGGGGATGGAGAGATGACCGAAAAAGAAAAGAGGAGGAAAGTGCATCACAAGACACATTTTGCTCAAGGCAATTAAATGGACACAGAAATAAAGAAAAGAAGGGAGGAGGAGAAGAGAATGAGGCAATTCAGGGAATTGATAATGATTCATGGAGTCAGCCCCGAAGGTAAGATATAAGCCCCCTTTTCAACTAATTACCCAATTGCACAGTCTTAAGAGCGTGCATGTCATGAATGCTGGGTCTTGTTTGTTGTCTGAGAATCTACTG